>OZ024825.1:124694676-125052368 GCA_964016985.1 Anodontia alba
AGCCGTCTGTGAAAAGCAGGCACCATACTGAATCATATTTACACTTAGCTTGCTGGGAAAATAAGCAAACAACATTTAGATTTTTTTCCATATTTTCTCCAGAAAACAGGATTTAACATTTTACGAAAATTGTCTCCAGAAGTGATAATATGCATAAGATATTTAAGGCTTCTTTCTAGGAAAAACAAAACAAAAAAAAAAAAAAAAAAAAAAAAAAAAAAAACACAAAAAAAACACGAAAAAATATCATTAGTTTGTCGTCTGTTGAATTTGCCTATAGAGTGGTAAAGATTAACATTTCTTGGCAGTCAAGATGTTTGTATTGAAACCGCTTTTGAACAGGACAGGTTTTTTTTCCAGAACTCAAGTAAAAACTATTTAAACCATTACGAAAACACGCCTATTCATATATATATATAAAAAATTCCACCTCCAAAAACTAAAAATTTTCAGATAAAAACTCTGATATTTTTCATACTTCTGCTCAAAACATAGATTGTGGGTACTCGTTAGAACCGCCTCGGCGAGGCGGTTCTAACGAGTACTCACAATCTATGTTTTAAGAAAAAAGAAGAAAAATAATGTCTTCCCCTGTAAACCCCAGTTTTACTATATAAAAGTGGGGTTTGAGGGTGTGGGGCGGGGTGTCAAAGTTATATCGACATGTTTTCATGATGTACGATTATAATAAGAATTGTAGTCAGTAAATAGGAGTAGAAGGAATACTTAGAGACCGTTTGATATTTGATCACTCTTGACTTTTTCAATCGATTCATTTAAAATCTTGAAATATTTAAAATCACGAAAACCTTTAAAAAAATTGTATATATATATATATATATATATATATATATATATATATATATATATATATATATATATATATATATATATATATATATATATATATATATATATATATATATATACGTTCGTATTATCAGTGATTGAATGAGTCGGTTGTCTGATTAGGGCCTTTATTGTCCGCATGGAGAAACTTTGCCGCCATGGTTATCCAAAATGCTCTCAGAGAAGATTTGGTTGAGATTGCGCCAATGCGTAGGCTGATCTGAATCTTCCCTGGGCGCACATGTCAGAAGGTATGTTTTTGAACGTTTTCGCTCATGTATGGATGAATTTGTCACTGCCTACATCGTGTAATGAATATTACATGGTGTGTGCACAGTTAATAAGATTTTTCACTTCAGTAAGTATTGACGCACCATTGAATATTTGTGTAGGCATATTTTATTTATTTTTCAACTTCATATCAATCATATGTGTCTTAAAAAACAAATAGGATGGTTTTGTTCTACCGGTAAGCTGTTTAGAATTTAGAGTTTTTTCTAACTTACTTTTGCCAATTTCAGTTATGATATACCGGTATTATTGTCATGTTTTATTGTGCTTTTCTTTCTTTAATACAAACTTCTATAAAACTTCTGCATAATTCAGTTTATGTATAGGCCTACTTATCAAAAATCGTAAAGTCACATTTATGTAATTGGAAAACTTAACTTTTACCAAACTCTGGGCTAATTCAGCAGACGACAAACTGGTGATATATATATATATGCTATTTTTCCCAGAAAATAGACTTTGACTTAGTAGACGATTTGCATGAAAGATGAAAAATCTATTTTCTGGAAAAATAATAAGAAAAAAATATTTCAAAATGTCGTCTGCTGAAAACCTTACCCAGCATTCTAAGCGTTAATATGTTGACTGTCATTATATGACTTGATAAATTCTATTTACTTGCACTTAATGCGAGTTCCTACAAAGTCACTTCTTTACTTTCGGTTTGCAATACGCAATGGTGTGGACTTTGAGGGGTATTGTACAAATTTTAGGTTTAAACAATGTTTTTATTTTATTTTATTTTTTAAGCAGCAGGTTACAGTAGTATTTCTTCGAGCATACATTGAGACAGTTGCACGTTCAAAATTACATTGTAACTAGAATTTAAGCGAAGGCGAGTAACCTAAATGGCGGCCGCACCCAACCGGAAATGAATAGCATATTTCTGTAGTTAATGCATATCAAACGCATTGAAGAAGTAGACCCTCTCTCATTCTCTCTCTCTCTCTCTCTCTCTCTCTCTCTCTCTCTCTCTCTCTCTCTCTCATGGTTTGGCTTTTTCTTTTCCTTGACGTCATTGGTAGGTTGATTTCTGTGATTGTGCTATATTCTTTAACACACTTATGTCAAGTGGACTCTTCTATCTTAATTCTTTGAACCGTTCCATTTCCAATACAAATGTGTTTGGTCAGTTCTTATTGTTGTTTTGTTTTATAGAAATTCCAGTAGTAAATGCAAACAGTGCAGACCCTGATAAATTTGCGGCGTCTGATCTGTGTCTACACTGTTTACTAATGCCTCTTTTATGGGAGCTAGCTAGACATAAATGGGTTCATTCGGGAATATTTATGTGTGGCTGCTGCCAGAGATGTTTAGCTTACCACAATAGGCGAGCCATTATTTTAGGCGAGCCACAACTAAATTAACATTATGAGGTGTGCAGTCGATGATAGCATATCAGCAAACGCATCCGAAGTCTGATCAGTCTTCACTGTTTGCTCTTAACCCTTAAAGCGCCAAGAAAATCTGCATCTGAAAATGTCGTCTGCTTATGTCGTCTGCTGCATCTTCTTCCAAACTTTCCAAACATACATTTTGCATATAGGCAAACAGTGTGGACCCAGATCAGACTGCTCCTAAAGGAGCAGTCTGATCTGGGTCCACACTGTTTGCAACAATGACTTTTAAAGTAACCAGCAAAAGACAAAGCAGACGACAATTGTTGTGACTGGCGCTTTAAGGGTTAAGATGCGTAAAGTGGCATTACGAAAACGCGCCTATTCAAATATCCTGAAAAGTTTACCACCAAAATATGAAAATTTTCAGATAAAAAATTCTGATATTTTTCTTATTTCTGCTCAAAACATGGATTTTTTTTTGTGTGTACTCGTTAGAAACGCCTCGACGAGGCGGTTCTAACGAGTACACACAATCTATGCTTTTGAGTAGAAATAAGAAAAATAATGTATACCCCTGTAAACCCAAGTTTTACTGTATAAAAGTGGGGTTTTAGGGGGTCGAAATTATAAAGGCATGTTTTCGTGATGGCCTCGCGAGTTGTACATTGATTGTTGTTTGTGTAAACTGTCTCATTGATCTTAATCCTTCCTGTTCATACGTGTCATAGTTTTGATTTTAAACTTGCAAATTAAATTGTTTTTGTAAAAACGGATTAAACATGCACATAAAAGGTATTTGCAAAAAATCCATAAATCATTATTTTTTGACGCTCTGACTTGTACATTTACAATGATATTTGGTCTAGATATTAACGTGTTTATAAAGTTCGCTTGAGAGAGTTTTTCAATATATATATTTTTTTTTCAATTATTTTCCCCATACCTCATTTCCCATTTTGAAAAATAAAGTGCTGCTTAATGTCCATTAATAGAAGATTGTTTTATGTAAGTGTGTGTGTGTGTGTGTGTGTGTGTGTGTGTGTGTTAACCAGCTTTCGAGGGCCTAAATAAATTTGCACACATACAATCCGAGGTCCGAAGTTTAAGCGAGCTCCAATATTTGGACCTCGTTTCGCCTTTGCCTCGTTTTCGGGTAGCATGTCCAATTAAGGGTTAACATAAACTGGCACTAGGGTGGACCCCGGAACCCGGTCAGTAGTCGGGTTGGGCCTCGGAAAGATACGGTGTGCTCGGATGTACACAGAAGTTGCTCAGATGGATTTGTGTATTACCTTGCAAGTAATTGTTTATTACAGACGGACGGAAACACACACGGATCTCTGTAAAACAACAACGGATCTCTGTTTGAATACACACTGTGTGTCCTGCGAGGTCCTAAAGGCGTCCACGCTTTACACCGTGTGTGTGTGTGTGTGTGTGTGTGTCTATCTGTCTGTCTGTCTGTGTGCGTGTGTGCGTGTCTGTGTTATTCGGTAAATGTCAAGGTAGACCGTCTGAGGTCACTAAAAAGTGATGGTAGAATGTGTTTTGTTTGCCACCTTGACTTTAAGTTTAACACAGTCTTGCTCTTTGACAAAATTATATGTACAGAAACTGGTCTCAAGAGAACCATCAAGTGAAAGTTCAATGAACATAAGAATATCATTTGGACAGTGGCACAGCATTTTCTATAAGACTGCATACAGAAGCACAGGGTGATCAGGTTCTCCACTGTCCACATGAAGGCACTGTAGTTCTTTGGCTACCCATAAAGTGCGATGTGAAGACTGATTAAAGTGTGCGGATGCGCAGACTGACTTGAGTCTTCGCTCTTCGCACGAACCCTCTTGTAGGCACTGCTGTACATCGGTTTATTTGTAGTTACCCTGACAGGCCGATAACGGCCCGCTTTTGATTTATAAAGATACTAACTGGGATATAGCCACGAGGTGGAGGGCAGGAATTACCATGGTATCGTACGACCGTATTTACTCGAATTGTTTAGACAGAAGGGCCAGAATAAAAAGAGTAAAGTTTGAACTGGGTCTACACTGTTTGTAGTATAATCATCATTTTGTAACTCGCCGGGTAGGCAAATTAAATGGACTTGGTCAAATCTGGGGTAAGAATAATAAGAAATAAAGGTTTTCGAATATTCAGAATAAATATGGTATTGAAGCAATATCGTAATGAAAATACATTCTTGCTAGTAGCCGAAATGATTTTTGCATCCAACGAGAACTGCAAAGCAGTTTCCCCGAACCGCGGGAAGAGACAGTTCGACGTTCTCTGCGCACACCAACAAACTCGTCGTGTAAACATGATAAGCGGAACCAAACTGTGGTGACGACATAAACGCTAAATGAGTTTCGTTGCTCATGCAGTAATGCAAGCGTTTTACTGATATGTCACAGTGAGCCAAATGAAATATTTCTAGGCAAAGTCTCATTACGAAAACATACCTATATAATTCTGACCCCTTTAAACCCCACTTTTATATAGTAAAACTGGGGTTTACAGGGGTATACATTAATTTTCTTATTTCTGTTCAAAAACATAGATTGTGGGTACCCGTTAGAAGGCGAGGCGGTTCTAACGAGTACCCACAATCTATGTTTTGATCAGAAATATGAAAAATATCTGAATTTTTTATCTGAAAATTTTCATTTTTTGGTGGTAAAATTTTCAGCATATTTGAATAGGCGTGTTTTCGTAATGATTGACACGGTGACCAAGCCAATCAGAAGAAAGGGCACTGACACGTCGACAGGGGTAATAAGAAACTACTCAACATGCAACCGGGTCTATACGTGGTTATTGTTAAATGTTACAAAATATCATTATACTTGCATTTTGATCAGGTTAAAGCAGATTTTGGTCAGTGAAGGAAAAGGAAATTTTGTTTGTGATTGCGTTTGGTTACACTCATCACGAAAACATGCCTATATAATGTTGACCCTCTTAAACACCACTTTTATATAGTAAATCGGGGTTTACAGGGGTATACATAATTTTTCTCCTTCCTACTCAAAACATAGATTGTGGGTACTCGTAAGAACCGCCTCGCCTCGCCGAGGCGAGGCGGTTCTAACGAGTACCCACAATCTATGTTTTGAGAAGAAATATGAAAAATATCAGAATTTTTATCTGAAAACTTTCAGTTTGGTGGTGAAATTTTCAATATACTTGAATAGGCGTGTTTTCGAAATGAACAAGGAAATTTTGTTTGTGATTGAAGTTTGATTACCCTGTATATGAAGCAGATGATAATTTGGACGTACATATATAGGTAGTACCTTATAAATTCATATTAAAAATGAAAGAGCTGTCCAGAGAGTCCCAGTCAGCCTACCAATGACAACCAGAGGAAAACTAAACAAAATACGGCGGACATCATACACATAACAAAGCAATGTAAAGAAAAGCAACAACTTGTCTCTTCGCCAGTGTGGTGTTCACATTGACAGAATTGACCACTAAACACGACAAAATATCTACATCATATCACATTAGTCCAACTTACGCTGTAAAAAGTCAAAATCGTCGGGCATTTCAAGTGTCCTTTGTCAGAATAGAAATCTACAAGTTTAGCTTCTTTGTGGGTACAGTTAATAAAGATGGACATGCAAACGCAGAAACATATGTTGTGGGCACTCAGTAGAAAGTCCTCGACGAGGCGTTTCTAATGAGTACCCACAAAAATTCTTTTTATGGAGAACTGGGGTTAGCTATCCCAGAATTATCAGCAAATACTCCTCCTTAATAAGTACTCTGCCCTTTTGATTAGCTTTGGTTGAAAAAAAGTCATCTGAAGTTTCGCCATAATAATGATTTAGATTCCGGTTATATACAACTATGATTAAGATTTCACTAGTAAACTGTGACGTAAACAGACATAACGACAAACCACAATTATTCAGTTACATGATAGGGGTGTGTGTGTGTGTGTGGGGGGGGGGGGGGGAGGGAGGGGGGGGGGGGAGGGTAGGTTACTTATAACAAACTTCCTATGAGATGCCCAACAATACTTAATGTCTCAGACTGACCCCTTTTCAAACAATGTTGACCCAGATCAAACATCATAAAACATTGTGATTGAGCAAGGGTTACTCGATTATGCAATTTGCCCTTAAAATGCTAAGCAAACTTGTTGCAGACGAACTATTCTATTTTCATTATTTTTCAGAGAACATAAGGCAGACGATTCACATGAAATGTAAAGCCTTATTTTGTTTGATAAAAAAATCAAACTGTCGTCTGCTGTAGTTGTGATTAGCGCTTTAAAACATAAGGAAATGGATGTAAAAGAACGAGGGGCGTTCAATAAGTTCGTAGAACTCGATATTTTTCTATACAATTCAAGATTTCTTTTTTCATTTTTGTGCAGTGTAAACCTTTGTCAGTTGAATGATAACAGCCATTCAGTCAACATGTACATTTTTTGCTCTTACTTTTTGTTTGAAAACCTATACCCATAGGCAAAAATGGAAAGTCAGAATATTGAGTTCAGAGCAGTCATACAGTTCCACACTAAGGAGGGTGCAAAAGGCCAAAGAAATCCATCGGCGCATGGCTGATGTGTATGGTGATAATAGCCCAAAGTATTTCACAGTGGCAAAGTGGTCAGCAGAATTTAAACGTGGGCGAGACTCCTTAGAAGATGACCCAAGGCTAGGTCTCCCTGCTGATGTCATCAGCCAGGAGATGATCGACCGTGTTGAGAGGCTTGTGCTAAACAATCGCTGAATCAAAGTTGCCGAACTTGCTTCAGAATGTGGTATTTCTAATGGAAGTGTTTACAGTATAATCCATGAACATTTAGGCATGTCAAAATTATCTGCCAGGTGGGTACCCAGAAACCTGAACATGCAAGATCGTCAGCAAAAGGGTGGAGTCAAGTTAAGAACTTCTGGAAGTGTACAATGCCAATCCAGAAGACTTTCACAATCGTCTTGTAACAGGAGATGAAACTTGGCTTCACCACTGGGACCCAGATACTAAAAAAGAGTCCATGCAATGGAAGCGCCCTGGCTCACCCCCACCTAAGAAATTTCGTACCCAACCATCAGCCAGCAAGGTAATGGCCACAGTGTTTTGGGATTCCAAAGGGATTATATTGATAGATTACAAGCCTGCTGGTACTTCAATTACAAGAGAATACTATGCCAATGTCATTAAACTATTAAGGGTTGCTATTAAAGAAAAACGAAGGGGAAAGCTAGCTGCTGGTGTCCTTCTTTTGCATGATAATGCCCCTGTGCACAAGTCCAGGGTTGCACAAGCGGCTATTCATGAGTGCAAGTTCGAGCAGTTAAATCATCCGCCATACAGTCCAGACCTGGCCCCAAGTGATTATTATCTGTTTCGAAATTTGAAGTCCCACTTGAGTGGAACGAGATTTCGGGACGATGATGAGCTCAAGGCTGCTACAGAGGCTCGGTTTGAGGACCAAATAGACGACTTTTATTTCAAAGGCATAGACTGCTTAAAAGAAAAGTGGGCCAAATGCACAGAAGTAAAAGGGGATTATATTGAAAATTAATATTGAAACCATCTTCCAATCTGTGAGTTAAACCCCGAGTTCTACGAACTTATTGAACTACCCTCGTAAGTTAAAGGACTTTTTAGAATTCACTCACAGAACTTTTAGCTTGGCAGTCATCTTGGCCAAGTACAAATGAACTTTTAGACCGTGTTCTCTCGTTCTGCTTGAACAGGTCAGTGATGACTGTGTGGGTGGAGATGTTTACTACTGTTAACTTTACTCTTTTTTATACGGGTCGCGTAAAGCAAAATGTGCCTCCGAACATGCGCAAAATACCCAGATCTGATCACCCTGCGCATGTGCAAAGCATCGTCCGGGTTTTGGCTTTCCATTCATACATTCTGTAGTATCCAATGATTTTAGCAGCAGACAATGACTGCTCTGATCAGGGTGATCTGGGTCTTCACTGTTCGCATATGTCCGAAGATAGATTTTCGTATGGCACGGCCCAAAAGTTATAACGAAAGCCACCTACAGACTTTATTCTTCACATTAAGTAAAAATATCTACTTAAAATAGATAGAACGTTAATCTGGCGTAACGACTTAGGATGAAAACCTCTCGATTTTAAATTAACCGTTTTGGCACGGTTCAATACGTAGGATGCACAAGTCGTTGGACCCGCTTCTGGCACGTGGGAATTAGGTGTTGTACATGTATCATATGAGGCAATGTGTCCGCGTACTCTCTTCAGACATTCTCTATTGTTGCAGACGATATTCTCTTTTAGCTAATACCATTCACTGTGTTAATTTAGCCGACGATAAATTGAAGATATTTATCTTATTTTCCGCAGAAAATAGTCTTTAACATTTCATGCAAATTGTCTCTAAAGGAGACAATTTGCATAAAATATCAGTGGCTGTTTTCTAGATAAAAAAAAAATAGAAAACTATTTCAGAATATCGTCTGCTGATTTTTATACAGCATGCAGATCGTCAAAGAAATTTTGCCTTTCCATCTTTTAGTTTATTTTCGTACCATCGCGGTGCTCGCTGTTACAAATACCTCCCCCACCCACTGTCGTCTGCGACTATCCTGTTTCGCAGGTCGTGGCAGTTGAGGTGATTCCGATTGGGGTGGGGGTATTCACTAAGGAAGGCGCCTCATACGTTATGTCTATGGTTGCTGTTTTTCACGTGTCATGGCAATAAAGGAGAGACCTGTGAGTGATGTTTTTTCTGATCTTCACAATTGTTTTCTTCAAATATTTGTGGTTGACCCTGTCTATGACGTTAATTATAGAAACATGCATGCGTACAGCGTACTTAATTTAGTACAATTATGTTTTCATTTTACTGGAGTTTTTATTTTACTGGAGGAAATTCGTATGCAAGTGTTTAAACTATTTTGGGGGGCGGTTGCCAACCGCCATCCATCACGAAAACATGCCTTTATAATTTTGACCCCCTTAAACCCCATTGTATAAAGTAAAACTGGGGTTTACAGGGGTATACATTATTTTTCTTATTTCTGCTCAAAAACATAGATTGTGGGTACTCGTTAGAACCGCCTCGCAGAGGCGGTTCTAACGAGTACCCACAATCTATGTTTTGAGCAGAAATATGAAAATTATCAGAATTTTTCATCTGAAAATTTTCATTTTTTTTGTGGTAAAATTTTCAGTATATTTGAATAAGCATGTTTTCGTAATGCGGATTTACTGTACTACATTATATCAATCCGTTTCCTGTTACTACCAATCTATTACCTACCTAACAAATAAGTCCCTGCGAACGCTGATAACGTTAAATACTGCAGTCAAACATATTAAACATCAAACTTTTGAAGAAATACGATTTTAATGATCCTGAGTGCAATATCGACGGACGAATAAGAATACACCAGTATAGCGCGCCAAATCTACGAGGTTGAGTTAAAAAGTGTAACCCGAGCCGCGGTCCTACTAAATACTGAAAAGGACCTTTTTCCACCGAAAAGCGGGTATCGGGTACCGAAAAGGATTTTTATAGGTATGATAATACAATTTATATATGACTTTTGACTTGGAAAAGCAGATTTTTACTCCAAAAAGGGGATATCCAGTACTGAAAATAGATCATTATGAAAACTATGCGAATATACTGAAAATTTCACCACCAAAAACTAAAAGTTTTCAGATAAAACTTCTGATATTTTTCATATTTCTACTCAATACATAGGTTGTGGGTACTCGTTAGAACCGCCACAAGGACGAGGCGGTTCTACCGAGTACCCACAATCTATGTTTTTGAGCAGAAATAAGAAAAATAATGTATACCCCTGTAAACCCTAGTTTTACTATATAAAAGTGGGGTTTAAGGGGATCAACATTATATAGGTATGTTTTCATTATGTGAATTAAAATGCCTGGTTTCTGTTCTTAGTTATTTTTTCTTCTGAGGATCTAATGCAGTTGTAATGATGTGTGCAGTGCTTATATTTGAAGAAAATTGATCATTTCAGAAGAGTAATTCATGTTCATGTTATATGTAGCGTTCTGTATTGTGAATCTACAGTTTTTGTTTTGTTTTTTTGTTTTTTTTGTTTTGTTTTTTGTTTTTTTTTTATGTTTTTGTTTGTTTGTTTTTTTTTTTTTTTTTGTTTTTTTTGTTTTGTTTTGTTTTTTTGTTTTTTTTGGGGGGTTTTTTTTGTGTGTTTTTTTTTTTTCTGTTTTTTCGTTGTTGTTTTTTTTTTTTTTTTTTTTTTTTTTTTTGTCTTTCTGGAAACGGTTTAAAAAGAAATAAGAGGAATGGATACTTTTTCAGGCGAGGCAACTCTAACAGAATTGCTTTGTCTCATTTATGAAAGGGGATCTATTCTAAAAGAAAATGAAAAAAAAAAAAAAAAAAAAGAATTTGCTCCGATATGGCGCAAATTCTTTCAATTTAGGAAAGATCCTTCGCAGACAGGGATAGGTATATAGGAAAGCAAACAGGGAGTCAAAACGTTGTCTCCCTTGTAAACATAGTGGAACGTCTACATATTCAGACGTATAAGATCAAATTGCCATTAAGTTTACCCTTTTCTTGCTGAACACGACATGCCCTGTCTTGGCAAACAGTGTAGATCCAGATCAGTTGGCTTCTTCAGAAGCCAACTGATCTGGATCTGCACCGTTTGTCATGGAAATTAGAAATGGGCGTGGCAACTTAATTTATTCAGCACCGTTTGTCATTAAATATGTGAATTTCTATCAAAAACCCGGATCAAGTAATCTGACTGGCTGGAAATTAGAAGTGGGCGTGGCGTCTTAATTTATTCAGCATGACAAGGGTCAAACTAATCTAGTATATCGGAATGAAATCTTTAAATGTTGTCAAAGAACAAAGAAGAAAATTTGGATTCAGGGTTATATTCAGACTCTTCATTTGACAACAGCTTACAGATTTCACATGCAGACTAGCAAGAATCCATGTGTGCGAGGTGCGTGCATGGTGCGTGCGTTAGTATGTGAATGCGTGTGTGTGTAATCCGAGGTCCTAAATAGGAAAGAATACCTACATCCGAGGTAAACACGAGGTCCCTATTGACGAAGTGAGAGCACCTGACCAGGAACGAAACGACAAGTGTCTATATATCCTGAAACTTTGTGTAAGATCAACAGTTCGTAGTCTTTTGAAAAGCTCTTAAAGCCATTACATTGAAGTCAACATGGTCTTTCCGCAGTCCACGACAGCGTGTGGATAGAAAATCACTTATTGTACTATAACCTTAATTTCTACCACTCTCATCACGAAAACATACCTTAATAATTTGACCCCCTTAAACCCCACTTTTATATAGTAAAACTGGGGTTTACAGGGGCATACACTATTTTTTCTTATTTCTGCTCAAAAACATAGATTGTAGGTACTCGTTAGAACCGCCTCACCGAGGCGGTTCTAAAGAGTACCCACAATCTATGTTTTGAGCAGAATCAAGAAAAATATCAGAATTTTTTATCTGAAAATTTTCATTTTTTTGGTGGTAAAATTTTCAGTATATTTGAATAGGCATGCTTTTGAAATGGTCTTTTGAAAAGCTCTTAAAACCATTACATTGAAGTCTACATGGTCTGTCCGCAGTCCACGACAGCGTGTGGACAGGAAATTTTTTATTGTACTATAACCTTAATTTCTACCACTCTCTTGACAACTCAGTAGACGAAATATTGATGATATTGTTTTTGTTTTTTACCCCAGTAAATGCCTACTTTCTGGGAAAAAATTTAAAAAAAATGTATTTCAAAATATCGTCTGCTGATATTTTTACTCAGCATGCTAAGCGTTAAAGCATTACGAAAACATGCCTATTCAAATACACTGAAAATTTTTACCACCAAAAAATGAAAATTTTCAGATGAAAAATTATGATATTTTTCATATTTCTGCTCAAAACATAGACTGTGGGTACTCATTAGAACCGCCTCACCTAGGCGGTTCTAACGAGTACCCACAATCTATGTTTTGAGCAGAAATAAGAAAAATAATGAATACCCCTGTAAACCCCAGTTTTACTATATAAAAGTGGGGTTTAAGGGGGTCAAAAATATATAGATATGTTTTCGTGATGGAGACGCATAATATATATAATCTCACAATACGTATAATAAATGGTTTGTAAATGTCGACGTCGGAGTGACGTTGAAACGATGTTATGTGTTTACTGGGGTAAAAGGTTAAGAAGACTTTTATTTCTGTTTGCTACAGTTACCAAATAAAATGTCTAAAGATTGTCCTTGTAAAGAAAGAACACATAATAAAATGAAAAATTGATTCTAAGTTTAATCGAAACACTTCATATGACAATACTGAGTTTCATGGTTGCACACGCCCCAACCCCAGCAGCCCATCCAGTGCCTATACCATCGGATTAAGCGGAACCCGATGTTATAAATCAGAATGATCGATGGGACCGCCGGTCTAAGAGATTGTTTCTCGGTCTGTTTCCTCACTCATGCAATTAAACCTTAATTCTTTTTAGAATTTTTAAGTTTATGGAGGTATTAACATATGAAACAATTAACAAATAATATAAGATAAAGAACATACAGACGCGTGCACACACACACACACACACACACAAATAATTCTTCATGACAGCTCGATTCGAGAAAGTAATAGATACTAGGGAAATAAAATGCTGGGCCCAGTTGTTCAAAGCGTCGTTAGCTTAACGAGCTCATTAAGGGTCATTTCGTTAACTGTTTTAGCAGATTCAATATACAATATTCTGATATTTTTTTGCAGAAAAAATGTGAGTAGCTTTTGCACTGCAAAAGCTACTCACATTTTATCAGCAAAAAATTTCAGCATACTTGCGTATCACTTGATGTAAATTTTAACGAATCGTTAACTAACGATGTCGTTAGCTTTGAACAACTGGGCCCTGGAATAAACTGAACTTGTTTATAAGGTACTTGCACATTTACGGTGTTCTATTTTAATATATAAAGTCCTTTTCAGACGAAGTTTTATAAGATCATTTGTAACATATTTCTGTCAGCTGTATGGAAGAATCTATGTGCCTGAAAGCGATGATAAATCTCATGAAACGGTGATTTGTGTCAAATCCGTTGAATCAACTTTCATTGTATGCATTTCAAAACATCTTAACAACATGATCTTCAATTTCACGCCAAACTAAGTTTTGAAAATCAGAGAAAACTTCCTAGTTTTAGATTACTAATTTGATAAAATTAATGGTGTACATTGCGCGAAAGTGCAAATATGCCCATTTGCCGGGACCGAGCGGAAAATCAAATACGACAAAATTTTGACGAACTTTTAGTAAAAGATCTCAACGTCAGAAGATAAAACGAACTTTCCTTTGCATGTTTAAGGCCCTAAATCAGACGAAAGGACAGTGTTTTTTAATTTTGCAACAACTGGAAAAGTGAAAAGGCCTTTTTGTTGAAATGAAGAAATATGTAGTCGACGTATACAAGCCATAGAGCATTCCTAAAACGCTGAACCAGTGACAAGTCAGACTTCAGATGAACAGACATGGACCCAAAAAGAAAGTGTGCAGTCAGACATCCACGGAATAAGGACTGCCACAGTCATTCCTTAGATTTATATTGCGGTATTTTTAAATAACGGTACTTCTAGGTTTATGGTGGTGAAATTAAATATCAACCCCGTATCCAGCGTTACAATAGAGTGGGGTGTAGCTTTGACAAGGAAACTGTCAAAGTTTCGGGTGTAAAGTGAAGAAAAAAAAAAACGAAAAAAACTGTTTACTATTCTTTGTCGCTTATCTTCATTTTTGAAGATGCGCCATGTTACGTATAATTGTTACATCATAAGAGACCGAGATCAGGCGGACAAAGAAAGCTAAACTGTCATATTTCTTTAAGTAATGGCCTTCACTGAGAGTGAACGAAAAACGTACGGCGTAGATTGATAAAAAAAACCCCATAAATTAAATAGATAAAGACGCATCATCAAAATATAGCCTCAGACATCTACAAAACCGGGAATGAATCACAAAGCGATGAATCACTAAATAGCATGAAAATTGATGAATTATGGGTATACATTATTTTTCTTATTTCTGCTCAAAACAGATTGTGGGTACTCGTTAGAACCGCCTCGCCGAGGCGGTTCTAACGAGTACCACAATCTATGTTTTGAGCAGAAATTGGCGAGGCGGTTCCAACGAGTACCCACAAACTATGTTTTGAGCAGAAATATGAAAAACTGGGGTTTACAGGATTATACATTATTTTTCTTATTTCTGCTAAAAAATATAGATTGTGGGTACTCGTTAGAACCGCCTCGCCGAGGCGGTTCTAACAAGTACCCACAATCTATGTTTTAAGCAGATATATGAAAAATATCAGAGTTTTTTATCTGAAAAAATTTCAGTTTTTGGAGGTGACATTTTCTTTGTATTTGAATAGGCGTGTTTTCGTAAGCTGCCTAAGAAATTAAATCATTTTGTATCACATTTGTTTGCAAATTAACGTTTGCACATGCCTTTTTTCATTTCAGTTAATTGAGTGTATATAATTTTCAATACGTCTCATTACATATTCTGTTGACGCTTCCTGTCTGGAATGTTTTCTGCGTCGCAGTTTCTTCTGTTTATGATAAAACTGGGTATATGTAGCAAAGCGCGATAAAATGACTGGCTTTAGTCTGTTTTAATCATATATAGGTGCATTCGTGCGTGCGTGCATGTATATGTGTACATATGTGTGTGTGTGTGTGTATGTGTGTGTGTGCGTGTGTGCAAGCGTGCGTGCGTGCGTATGTGTGTGTATATGTGTGTGTGTGCAAATACAAGTAAGGTCACCCAGGAAAGCCACAATCACAAACAATAGCCTTCTCATAGACACTGAAAATGTAGTAAGACACATATTCACGCCCGTATGACGCACACACATTAACACACACCATCATGTCCTATATCTATATTTCTTTTCTAATCGACGTGGAAATACAAAAAAATTCCTGCGTAATGCAGTTATGATCTAGATTTTCTCCTCATAAGGATAACTTCACAGGAAAACACAGATATGACATTCTTGTACGACTTCGTACACACAAAAGCAATCACGCATTAGTCTATTTTATACCTAAAACGGGTATACATGCATTTATAGTCATAGTAATGGTATTATTATGTAGAGCTTAAACGGTCAAAACATCACGAAAACATATCTATATAATTTTGACCCCCTAAAACCCCACTTTTATATAGTAAAACCGGGGTTTACAGAGAGTATACATTATTTTTGTTATTTCTGCTCAAAAACATAGATTGCGGATACTCGTTAGAACCGCCTCGACGAGGCGGTTCTAAAGAGTACCCACAATCTATGTTTTGAGCAGAAATATGAAAAAAAAATATCAGATTTTTTTATCTGAAAAATTGCCTTTTTTTTGTGGTAAAATTTTCAGTGTATTTGAATAGGCGTGTTCTTGTAATGAGAAAATATTTTTTCTCGTAGTCGGGCGGGGAGTCTGCTCGGGAGAAAACTGCTCTGACAGAAGCCTAGATTTGACTGTGCATTCGTTTGCATGTTCAAGACCTTTGCCCGCTTTAAGCTATATTCAAAGAATATAGGAATGTACAGCAAATGTTCTAATTAGACCGTGCAGCTTACCTGGCTGGACTGGATGGTGCTAACGTTCGCATAGTCCCCAATATCACACGTTACGCTTATACTTAAATATCATTTTATTTCAGAAAAACTGAAGAACAGTAGTCGTTATGATTCCGACGATGAAGTCCGCTGAGGAGGACGGACTAAAGGCTACCATCGCAGATGAAGGTAAGATTAGAGGCGCTGATCACACTTGGTAGATTTTCCGCTATTCTTTACAAGGCAGATAACGTGAATCACTGTTTGCTTTCCTGGACACAAAGTAAATCTTAGAAAGAAGCATGCCTTTATATCACCTTCAGCAATCATGGGGAGACAATTACCTCCCCATGAATGCTAAAGGTGATATAAAGGGGACAGGAAACGCTTGAATAGGCATTACTCCATGTTTTTACAAATGAGGAAAAAAACATTTGTGACTTCCTGTTTGCTTTTCTGGACACAAACTACTTCTAAATGGGGTTTACTCTAAAAGGAAAGAAGTTGCTCCCGAGGGGAGCAAATTCTTTCCTTTTAAAGTAGACCCTTTGGGAGCTTTTTTTTCCTTTTAGAGTAGACCCTTTCGGGAGAAAATTTAAGCCTTTTAGAGTAGATCCCTTTTCAGAAAGGAGGCAAAGTAATTTAAATACAGTCGAACCTCGTTATCTCGAACTCGCTTATTTCGAATTACCGCTTATCTCGAAGTGAAAATCTGGTCCCTGTTTTAACATGAAACTATGACAACAGGTAACAAAATAATGTGGAAAAGAGGAGAAATTGCTCCTAAGGAGCAATTTCTCCTCTTTTCCACATTATATATATATATATTTCTAACTTCAGGAGTCAAATTACATATTCATTTGTTAAGTGCGGTTGTTCAATTTATTGTTTTCCTCACTCTCTCTGATATGTCGAGGTACGGATATCTCGAAGTATTTCAGTGAGTCCTTTGGATTTCGAGATAACGAGAGTCGACTATAGTTGCATCTACTAAAAGTGTATCAATTCATAAAAATTACACTAAAAATGTCAATAAAATTAATTCAAATACAGTGAACCCTCGTTACAACGACAGCATTTGTTCCCAAAGACATTGCCATTAAAATGAATTTGCTGTTGTACAGAATACTTAATGAGCAGATTGATAAGTAAGAAAGGTCTTGTTCTATTCTTGTCTACTCATAGAATAGTTTTGGATATTTCTTCGGTTCGCTTCTAAAAATATCCAAAACATATGTTTCTTAAAATATTCTTGCATAATTTGTGACTAATTGTTACCACTTAAGCGAAGATTTCGTGACAGTCAAATTGTCATTATAAAGAATTTTGTCGTTGAATCGAGTCGGTATAAAGAAGGTCGTCTATTTACAATGAACAACTATCTTTAACTCTCTCGCTCTCTTTCTGTGTGTGTGTGTGTGTGTGTGTGTGTGTGTGTGTGTGTGTGGGTTCTACAAATACAGTAAAGAACTAAAGGGGGAACACCTTGTTGCCAATCTATATATAACTATAGTAGCAGTTAGCTCTCTTTTTATCACGCAGTATCTGGCCATTGATGTCCCAAAAATATGCTGATCTATTCCAAAGGTGGGGAAACAGATACAATTTCAGGGGAGGCAACTTTGTTAGTTTTCTCACGGCCATCTCTTTGAAACATTTGACGTAGATCTGTAGTCATAATTGTTTTTCAATTGTCTTTTTCTCTTACCAATCTTGCATTACTAAATCGCCCATGAACCCGATAAAATCACCCTCCGTAACATAAACCACACGTTTCTTATTTAACGACTTTCTGTTGCATTCATATCAAACAAACCATGATAAACAGTTTTCAAAAGCCCATTTTTGACATAAGTTGAGACAGTGTTAAATTGGGATTCATCCTTGTTGCTATTTATGCATACTTTAGGCACGTAGGTAGGAAAGAAAAACCTGTACTAACATAGTGTAACCGGACCTAAAATAATACTGACGCCCTTATTGAATTCATTCTTTACTGCGTTTTCATCATAGTGTAGAATCTGGTTTCTGGTTCTTTGAGACCATTTAGCCCATTTCAGTTTTACACGAGACTGAGTTTTGCTCCACTTGAGGTTAGAGGGCATGTGCAGCGTCGCAAAAACCACTAGTGCACAATAAACTCAACATCACGAAAATACGCCTATATTATTTTGACCCCCTTAAACCCCATTTTTATATAGTAAAACTGGGGTTTACAGGGGTGTGCATTATTTTCACATTTCTGCTCAAAACATAGATTGTGGGTACTCGTTAGAACCGTCTTGCCGAGGTGGTTCTAACGACTACCAAAATCTATCTTTTGAGCAGAAATATGAAAAATATTAGAATCTTTTATCTGAAAATTTTCCTTTTTTGATTGTAAAATTTTCAATATATTTGAATAAGCTTGTTTTCGTAATGATTAAACTGAGTTTGCTGTATACATATTTTGGGTATCATTACGAAAACACACCTATTCAAATATATAGAAAATTTCACCTCCAAAAACTGAAAATTTTCAGGTAAAAAACTCTGATATTTTTCATATATCTGCTTAAAACATAGATTGTGGGTACTTGTTAGAACCCACAATCTATGTTTTTGAGCAGAAATAAGAAAAATAATGTATAATCCTGTAAACCCCAGTTTTACTATATAAAAGTGGGGTTTAAGGGGGTCAAAATTACATAGGTATGTTTTCGTAATGTACGTTGTTTCCAAAGGATCTCCTTTTAAAGAACATATCTTAACCCATTTATGCCTATTGACTCTTCTACCTCAACTCGTTGGACAGACCCATTTCCAATTTCAGGGGTATCAGGTTTGTTTTAGTTATATCATTATACAGGATTTCCTAAACTTAATGCAAATAGTGCGGACCCTGATCAGAGCCTCGTTCTGTGGCGTCTGATCTGGGTCTACACTGTTTGCCAGTGTCCCTTTTATAGGACGCTAGGCATAAATGGGTTCATGTTTGTACAAATCACAGGTGAAAACAGAACAGCAATATTTCCTGTGTATAAATAGAGAAATCCTAAATCGGCTTCCACTTATTCTGGTGACGTCACATAATTTAAGCTAAGTTTATACACGTGCCATTAGTAACAATTTCTGCAAACAGGAAGTGGTCTTTCTAGTATTGATAACTTCGTAAAAACATACGCTGCTCTTAATGGAAGTAACCTTCTTTCAGAGAAAGCGAAATGTGTCCTCTAAGAGTAGCTTAGACTAGCTCCAGTCTCCAGAATAAATATTTTTTCTTATAATCCTGTTTGATATTCCACTAAAATAAAAACAAAATAATATATATCATGACTATGAAGGCTGGTCTCTAGAGACCATTGTTTATAGTAATGACATCATTTTTTTTTTTTTTTTTTTTTTTTAGTGGATAATCAAACAGGATTATAAGAAAAAAACTATCTAGTCACTGTAGGCTGGAGCCCCCAATTAGAAGGGATTCAAATATTTCCTTGCAAGAGGTAGTTTCTTTGTCAGCTATTATAACTGTGCGACTGTGTCTCGTCATTGCTTATTCCTCATCTATTCTTCTATACTGCGTGCTTGTCGCTTTTCTCGTGTAACTTCCTTAACCCTAGTCCTGCTGAACCCGGATATGTCCTGCCTTTGCAAACAATGTAGGTCCAGATCAGTTGGCTTCTGAAGAAGCTAACTGATCTGGATCTGCACTGTTTGCCATTCAGTATAAGTATGAATTTATTTCAACAATCTGGATAAAGTAATCTGATTGGCTGAAAATTTGAAACGGGTGTGGCATCTTAATTTATTCAGCAGGACAAGGGTTAATAAGCGCGACGTGGGAAATTTACATTCTGCCATGTGCTCCCAATGAAGACTCGTATCAGCCTGCGAATCTGCACACTCTGATCAGAGATTCGTTGTCTGCATGAAGAAACTTTCCATCCTTGGTGATTGAAAATGCTCCCAGTGAAGCTACTGATCAGACTACGCTAACGCACAGACTGATCTGAATCTTCGTTAGGCGCATATATCCGAAGGTATGTTTTCTAACGTTGCGGCTCTTCTGTTTTTTAAAACCCTAGTTCTAGCCACATGGACAGCCATGACCAAAGCGATGTTAGGCATCTGCTTCGTTACTGATTTCTTTGTACACTGCATCCAGTTGATTCGTGGGAAAAGGAGCATAACATCTAACAAAAAATCTTTTCGGTAGCACTGGATCCAGAAAGGCTGCTGAAATGATAGGCGTTAAACTATATGTTGAGAGTTAATCATTAACAGTGCAAATAATTTGTTTACCTGAGGCCTTTCGGCTTTCGCCTTCTTCAGAGGTTTTCTATTTTAAAAAAAAAAAGACATAAAAATGTAAAATTTACGAATAAAAGATTGTGCCCTTTTCGGGCCCATGTTATCTAGCCCGCTGCGACTAAATAACTGATCGTGTTTAGATATATGTGAAATGTAAACAATACGCGTAAACACAACGTGCAAAAAGTAGAAAGTTTATCTTCAAAACGTATAAAGCTTATCTTTTCTATCAACACCACTGTGTCCATATACGCAATGTATACGATGCACATAAACCTTACACCAAAAGGGATTTACACCAAACTGAATGTTTTACACCAATACATAAGGCAAATGGGCCCAACTTGCGTAAAATCATATGAACAAAACGTACCACATAAGCTGTCGCATGCCCTGACTTAGGAACGATGATTCCCTCTACTGGTCGCCCTTGTTGATCCCATATGGCCGTAGAGTGTTCAGACGTCGGATCCAATAGCTCTCTCTTGCTTTCCTGGTTCGATCTGTCCACTCCGGGTTATGGTCTAAGCAACAAAGGGTGGTGTGGTTGAGGAAATCATGCTCCGGTGAACAGAAATGTTCTGCGACAGGAGACCTCTCGAACCGCTTGTGTTTCCAATCAGCTCGGTGGCCGTTCATCCGTTGGTTCACATGATTACCGGTTTCACCAACATATTGCTTTCCACACTTGGTGCATGTAATAAGGTAGACAACATTGGTTGACTTACAACTGGTGTTGCACCTAAGCTTGATTATTGCCCCAGACGCTGACTTCGCGATCTGCGTGGGAGTTATCATTTTGCAGGTTTTGCATCTTGCTTTGCCGCACGGTCGTGTCTCCCCAAGTGGTTCATCATCACGCATGTCTGGTTTGAGCTTGGCACGTACAAGAAGATCCCGCAGACTCTTGGGTCTTCTGTAGGCCATGGTCGGTCTTTCTATAAAGACATTGCTCAAAGTGCTGGCGGACAAAGCCGGCAACCCGGGTCGCCCCATAGTTTCTGCCAATGGCCATCCCACGGAAAAGATATCAGAGTTTGTTGATTTGCATCTTCAACCTCATGTTCAAAATCTGCCGTCCTACTTAAAGGACACAACATATTTCCTGAGGAAGCAAGATGCCCAGGCCCCATTTCCACCCGACACCCTCCTTGTTTCTATGAATGTCACTTCCCTCTATACCAATATTCCCCATCAAGATGGTATCCAGGCATGCGAGGAAGTTTGGGAGGAAAGAAAAGTCAAGGACCCACCTACACAGATTCTGGTCAAACTTCTGACCCTCATACTCAAATGCAATAACTTTGAGTTCAACGGGAAACATTATCTCCAGGTCCAAGGCACTGCTATGGGTACCAAAATGGCACCTGCATACGCCAACATTTTCATGGGTCGTCTCGAGGGACAGCTGTTGAAGTCGGTGGTCCTGAGACCATTTTCATGGCTAAGGTTCATTGACGATATTGACATGAAGTGGTCGCACGGCCGAGAGGCTTTGACAGCTTTCCTCGATGAGGTCAACAACTTCCACCCGAGCATAAAGTTCTCGGCTGAAATTTTAACTGAGCAGCTCGTATTTCTTGACACTAAATCAAGTCTTGTGGGCGATACAATATCTGTTGATCTGTATACAAAACCGACAGATACACACCAGTATCTCCTACCCACAAGTTGCCACCCGAAACACTGCTGCAAAAATATTCCTTACAGCCTTGCACTTCGCCTCAGACGTATCTGCTCTGATTCGGACACCTTTGAATCAAGAGCAAGAGAACTGACTGACCACCTCTGCAAACGGGGTTGTCAGAAACAGGAAATTTCACTTGCCATTGAGAGAGCACGGCAACAAAAGAGAGAAGACTTACTTTCTTACAGGCTTAAATCCGAGTCAAACGTTCTCCCCTTCGTGTTGACATATCACCCAGACTTGCCAAAAGTGAGGGAAATAATTAACAAACACTGGCCCATCATTGAGTCAGCCATTTCTTTTTTTTTTTTTTTTTTTTTTTTTTTTTTTTCCTTAATTTGGCTTTTACGGCCCTTTCAAGAATATTCACTTATATCGAGCCGATCGTTCATCAAAGGTGGGCGAAAACCGGAGAACCGGGGAAAAAAACACCTGACCATCCGTAAGCAGAACTTGGCTTTCCAACATGTGACCCGAGCGAGGGTCGAACCACAGCGTGAGAAACCTAATGGATTAAGAGTCAGCTCCGTGAATAATACGTACATGTATAATTTATTATAAAAAAAATAGCATATACAGAGTCCAGGAAGAGCCACAATTACATAAGATACAAAGAGGAAGAGCAAACAAACCATGACAGACAGTACAAGCCACAAATCAAAGAAAAGCAAAGTAACAAGCTACCTCTACCGCGACAAGGTTATCCATCAAGAAAACATACCTATATACTTCTGACCCCCTTAAACCCCACTTTTATATAGTAAAACTGGGGTTTACCGGGGTATACATTATTTTTCTTATTTCTGCTCAAAAACATAGATTGTGGGTACTCGTTAGAACCGCCTTGCCGAGGCGGTTCTAACGAGTACCAACAATCTATGTTTTGAGCAGAAATATGAAAAATATCAGAATTTTTATCGGAAAAATTTCATTGCTCAGTGTTAAAATTTTGACTATATTTGAATAGGCGTGTTTTCATAATGGGAATGCCAGTCAAGAGCCACTAACTACAACAATGACCAGGGCCCATTTGTTTAAAGCATCGTTAGCTTAACGAGCTCGTTAGTGCCAGAGCATCCAGTGATGTTATTGACTTTAACTTTTAACAGCTAAACTTCTTAGCAAGACTCTAGATATGATAAATTTCGTTGATCTAGTTTTAAATTTTATCGTCAACACTCTGAAGTAATCGGCACTAGGTACAAAATGCTTCATCGTGGTCTGTCGGAGGTACTATTTTATGGTGACTTACTTTACAAACTCAGAATAGGTCATGTTACTATAAATAAAAATTTAAAAGGTTGCTTTTGGAAAAAAAGGTAAGAGTAAAGTCCAGGGAGTGTCACAATCACAAGCCGCAGGCCTCCCCAGACACCAAGTGGAACAGGAAACAGACAAAACCAAAGAAGCGCAAATCTAACAAACGTACGAAAAGCACTAAGATTAGCTTTCTCTTCCCTAGCGAGGTAATTCTAATGCTCAAAGGACTGAAAAACACAAGAACAAAATAACACCAGGCAAAACTTAAAACAAATCGCCTCGTAGAATGAACCACAAAGCAACAAGGAGTGAGACAAAAATCGGGACCCATTACGAAAACACGCCTATTCAAATATACTGAAAACTTTACCACCAAAAAATGAAAATTTTCAGATATAAAAATTCTGATATTTTTCATATTTCTGCTCAAATCATAGATTGTAGATACTAGTTAGAACCGCCTCGCTGAGGCGGTCGAACGAGTACCCACAATCTATGTTTTTGAGCAGAAATAAGAAAAATAATGTATACCCCTGAAAACCCCAGTTTTTCTATGTAAAAGTGGGGTTCAAGGGGGTCAAAACTATATAGGTATGTTTTCGTAATGATTGTCCCAAACAAAGAACACACAAAAGAACGAAAGTCGGTGTCCGACTTTTCTGAACAAATCAAAATGATCATTAACTGCTATAAAAGTATAAATCAGACAATGTATAGTTGGTTGTAATCAAATCAAGGTTAACAACTATGCTGCTCCATTTGACTGCACGACGGTAGGTCTCTGGTTCGAGTAGAAATTGTAACAAAACGCGAGTGATTTAAACACGATGTGGTATGCAATCTGTTTATGAACTCTTACAGAATCTTCGTACAAAAGGAGACATAGTACGCCGAAGAGCAGGCTGCTGTTAAACGTAATTGGATATATTTGTTTACAAAAACATTCATTGAAGAAATTATAATGCACATAGAACTGCCAAATCATGTTTTCATGATTATACTGGGTGGATGGAAAATGGAGCGTGTCATTACGAAAACACGCCTATTCAAATATATAGAAAATTTCACCTCCAAAAAAAATTAAAATTTTCAGGTAAAAAACTCTATTTTTCATATTTCTGCTCAAAACATAGATTGTGGGTACTCGTTAGAACCGCCTCAGCGAGGCGGTTCTAACGAGTACCCACAATCTAAGGCGGTTCTAACGAGTACCCACAATCTATGTTTTGAGCAGAAATAATAAAAATAATTTATACCCCTGTAAACCCCAGTTTTACTATATAAAAGTGGGGTTTAAGGGGGTCAAAATCATATAGGTGTGTTTTCGTGATGTGTTTTCATAATACACACGCGCTTAACATTTACTACTCTGTGGGTTGATGCCGCAGGCGACATTTTGAAATATATTTCGTATTTTCTACAGAAAAAAGGTCTTGATCTATAATGCAAATTGTCTCTCTAGGAGATATTTTGCATAAACTATCAAATCCTATTTTCTGGGGAAAATTAGAAAAATATTTCAAAATGTCGTCTGCATAAAATTTTACCTAGCATGCTAAGCCTTAAGCATGTATCGCATAGCTTGTGTATAAAATTCAGGGCCCAGTTGTTCAAAGCGTCGTTAGCCTAACGAGCTCGTTAGTGGTCAAAATGTTAATGTTCTAGTAAGTACAATACCAAATTCACAGGTATTTTTGCTGAAAAAATGTGAGTATCTTTTGCAAATGCAAAAGCTACTCACAATTTTTTCAGCAAAAATATTAGCATATATGCCATATTTAATGATCAAAGATTTAACGATACGTTAACTAACGACATCGTTAGTTTTGAACAACTGGGCCCAGGTGTTTAAATCATTCATTTAAAGCCGGACTTTGTTGGAATAAAACTGAAACACCGTTGTTTGATGAACAGATCTTTTGTTGTCCAGTTTTGGGTCGATTGTTACAATCGAGCAAAAGAATACATACACCAACATTTGCTATACACGTGACTATCATTGACCAATGAATCAACCCGCGGGTTTGTACGAAATCCAGGTAACGACTATTCATAGCTTCGCTAGTCTTGTCACTGTGACGTCAGAGTGCCGTGTTTTGAGAGTTGTCTATAAATCTGGACAGGGACATTTCTAAACAGTGCAGACGTAGATCAGATGCCATAGAACGCGGCGTCTGAGCAGGATGTGCACTATTTGCTTAAATTAGTGGAAGTTTAGGATTAAATGAAACAGTCTTCAGTCCCCGTTCAGGACCATTTTCCCAGTCCAGCCTACACTAAGAGACAATCGACCCACCAGTGCTGTCAGTGCTATGATTCATAAATAGATCATGGTCTATTCCATAGTAATAAATATTGTTTCTAATTCATTCCGTATCGAATTTAGGTCCACCTGGAACGCCTGTCTATTTTCCTTTAATTTTTTTCTGAATCGCTTTAATAGCATCTTTATTTTCTGATCCCATTGCTGAAAGCTCCACAAGTTTATAATCATCTGCGAACTTTTTTTTATCTTTTAAAAAGAAACCTCTTCGGAATGGCATCTTTTGAGCCCGACGGATCTTTTACATTCGTTAAATTATTATTCCCTATGTCTAGGCTGCTCCTTAGTTTGATTTTTCCCTTTGTGAAAGTAATTGGCCATTTACTCTTGCCTCACATACTCAGCAGCAAGAATACCAAAATTTATAATACCTGCGGAATCATCTTTCTCTTTTTTCGCCAATATGATTAAATATTCCCATCTATATTATATATTGCCATATTTTTTTATCTTTTTGTTTGTTTTGTCACGATAAATAAGATTATAGTTTTTGCCAAATGCCGCTTTATAGTCATCCAATGGTATACCTTGTTCGTTGCATATAGAAATAGTTTCTCTCTTACTTCGAGCTTAAAAAATTATATCATGTGAACAAATTAATCTTATATCCTTTTGGAGTTTTATAATATGATTAAGATACACAAATTACACAGCATTTTTTTTGCCTCTCTTGAATAAAATAATCGATAATATAATGTTGATTCGTTTCGCAAATATAATCATCAAAAATTATTACTTTTTGACCAGAGCTGGCCATTTCGTCCATTGGAATAATCTCGTCATTAGAAGAAAATAGTATGCCTTCTAATGGGATCCTATGTTGCCCGCAATTTTATTTAACCTTTCTGTCAATAGGTTGTATTTATCCTGTTCCAGATTTTTGCGTATGAATATATTTTGTCATAATATATCAACGGTTTTAACAACATATGAATCAATGTACAGTCGAACCTCAATGGCTCGAACATCTTTGGGACCATGAAAATTCGTTCGAGACCTGGGTAGTTCGAGCCACTAAGGGTTAATCATGGCACCAGTTGAGGAAGCAAATGGCGATAATTTAGGGAAATCTTTTCGATTTTCTACACAGTGATTTGTATATTGATTGTAATTAGAATCGCCTCGATGAGGCGATTGTAATGAGTACACACAACATACAATTTCACGATAAAATAAGAAAATTTCCTTATATATTTGTTTTCTTGAGCTATCGGAAGCATTTCGTAGGGACTGAAAACCGAGCTCGAATTAGCCATGGTAAACGAGCCATCGGTGTTCGAGCCGTCGGGGTTCGACTGTATTCGTTTTTCCTCATTCCTGATGCACCGCATATCAGCATCCGAAAACATTGGTTGGGCATAGAATCTTCCAACTGTTTGAATTTTTCCTTTGTATTCTTTTTTCATTATCACTTGGGCCTCTAATTTATTTATTTATTTATTTATTTATTTATCTTGGCTTTTTTGTTTGTTGTTGAAAAAAAACCAAAAAAAAAACCCATATTTTTCAGCTGTTTGTTAAAGATGCTGCTAGAGTAGTGGGGTGTTTACTTTCTCAAATCACATGCTTCGTCGGATATTTTCTACTTTTTTATTCAATAGGGTAGTAAGTGGGATCTTTATATTGTTGCCAGCGAATTATAATTTATTGTTGTGTTCTTTTCTCTCTTTCAGTCTCAGAAAAGGGCATCCACGATTGGTTGGAAGGTCACATTGATATTACAGCCCTCTGCGATTTATATGCGTAAGTAGATACTTATACTATGGGAAATTATGAGAAACATTTGATCAGCGACCAACGACTTCACTTTCAGGTTATCCAATTATGCTGACAATAAGCGGACAGTAATAAATACAATTCCATTGTCACACCGACTCTTCCCACGATGAAAGTCACACCGACTCTTCCCACGATGATATGACGATCATCGTGGGAATAGTTAGCGTGACAAAATAGAAACGCGAAAATATCGCAGAGAAAAGTCTATGACAATCATTTATCACGATCATCGTGGGAATAGTCAGCGTGACAAAAATATTAATGTGTATATCAGTAGGAAAACGCCTTAACTTTGTTTATAAAGAAAGTAGAAATCTACGAAAAACTGGAATATAAAGTTATATGCACACACTTCCAATGTATCTAAAATGTTCTTTTGGGTAGTGCTGCAAGACGGTTCACGCTTTCCTTCAGCACTGTCCTAAGAACTGTGTGGTTATTTTAAATTTCTTGAATGGACTTTCATCTATCCATGAATTCCGTCCACCACGGCAGTATATGTCAGCTATACGAGTAACTTCCAATAAGAAACATTCAGGAGAACTGATACACATTCTAGGATAGTAACTCTGTCAAAAATAATTTCGTCCCCCTTCTGAAAAGGAGTCTACTGCAGGAGGAAAAACTGCTCCCCTTTTCTGTCCGAAAGGACACTATTTAGAAGGGCCTGGTGTGCAGAAAAGCGAACAGGAAGTCAAAAAATGCCGTCTCATTACGAAAACACGCCTATTCAAATATATTGAAAATTTCACCACCAAAAACTGAAAGTTTTCAGATAAAATTTTTGATACTTTTCATATTTCTACTAAAACATTGATTGTGGGTACTCGTTAGAACCGCCTCGCCGAGGCGGTTCTAACGAGTACCCACAATCTATGTTTATATGCAAAATAAGAAAAATAATGTATACCCCCGTAAACCCCAGTTCTGTTATATAAAAGTGGGGTTTAAGGGGGTCATAATTGTATAGGTATGTTTTGATGATGTGTCTGTAACTAAGAGCCAACGTCTAGTAAGGGTATCCTAACCCTTTTATATGATGGATGTCTACATTTCTCTACAGACAACTTAGGTACTCTGCTGTATTCCGTGTTCCTATCTGTGGTGTTTGATGTCCACAAAGGCAGCGATAAATTTTGTTTATTCTTCACTTTCAGTATATCGAGGAACATTTGAGCTCTGTCAAATGTTACTACATTTGAACTTCTATGGCTTAAAGATCTTTGGGACCATAGAAATTTGTTCTAGAAATAGGTTGTTCGAGCCACTGAGGGTTAGTCATAGCGCGAGGTCAGGCGGCGAATGGGGATAATATAGGAATATCTTTTTGAGCTTCTATAAAATAATGGTATGTTGAGTGTACTCATAAGAATCGCGCGCCTCCATGAGACGATTAGAATGAGTACACACAACACACTTTTTCTTAAAATATCTCTTAATATAAGTTTCTTGAACTGTCGGAAGAATTTGCTAGGGACTCTAAAAGAGTTCGAATCAGCCACGGTAAACGAATCATCGGTGTTTGAGTCATCGAAGTTTTACTGTTTATGCATATAAATTGTTTGATTATGTTCCAGAGCCTTACATAAAAAGTCCAGCTAGTATTCTGCTCAGATATATATTGAACTGTCTGTCCGATAACTGTCCAATATAAAATTAAGAAGAAAAGTAGCTTGGTTTGTCAAAGACAATGTTCTGTTATTATCATTATTAGACCTGGCTACAGTAAAATTTATATCAAACCGTAAATTTAAATAGAATGCTAGCTAGGCTTTGCAATGCAATATAAAGTTTTTAGAAATGATTCCATTAATTCCTCACCTCTCCTTCTTTCGGTGCTATTTTAAATACAAAATGAATTACATGGTAAGAACGCCCATATAAAATGAACATTTTTTTTCAAAATGTACTAATGTTTCATGAATATATAGTCATTTACTAAAGGTTTCAAGTCATTATTAATTCATATCTTACAACATCAGTGTAAGATGCAAACTACTGGAAAAAGTTCGTATTTCAACATATGACCCGCAACGTCAGACAACGTACTTTCGAACATGTGTGCCAAGTGAAGATTCAGATCAGACTGCGCATTCGCGCAGTCTGATCTCAATCTTCACTGGGGGCATTTTGGATAGCCAAGGATGCAAAGTTTCTTCATGTGGAAAACGATAACTCTGATCAGCCTGCACGGACGCGTAGGTTTATTTGAGTCATCGTTTTGCGCACATGTCAGACATACGTTTTCTGACGTTGCGGTTCGTATGAAATTTACAAGAGTATATGTTCCTTACAAATATATTGTCAGGTATATATTTAAAATCCTTTATTCATACAGACAGCTGAGCAAGCATTTTGCAGCTTTTTTTTCTGTTAAAACACATTGTGTCAATACGCCATCTGACTGATCAACATTTCCAGGTTGGCTTGGAATCAGAGACTTTTCTTTCTCAATGGAGACTTTACTTCATGAAATATTTCAATTTCTGCAGGATATTGACTTTGGGTAGGTCAACTGATAATAAAAACACTGTATTTACCTTAAGTATTCGGGCAGACAGATCTGAGCAAACAATAAAGAAACAGCACCGGCGTCGGATCTATTTTGACTCTTTGCCTCTTTATCCACTGGTTTTAGATAACAGGCAAAAAGTAAAATAAGCTTGTTCAAATTTTAGTATAAATAAGGTGAGCAATTAACGTTTAGCATTCTGAGTAACATTTTTCAGCAGACTACATATTGAAATATTTTTCTTATTTTTCTCAGAAAATAGGATTTGACATTTCATGCAAATTCATGAAATGTCAAATCCTATTTTCTGGGAAAAATAAGAAATACATAATCAATTTGTCGTCTGCTGAATAACCTAAATAAAGCCCAGACAGTGGTACTAGCTAAGATGTCCGGATATTGAGGGTAAATACAGTAAGTAACATGTTGCCTCATAGAGATATTTGGAGCGTGTAGACCATGATGTGTCTCTGCGTGCGTGCAGCGGAAAGGGTCTGCGTCTCTCTGGTTTGCTTACTATAAAACAATGTCCACAGACATGAGTGCAAAAACCATAATAACTGCTGAGACCATGCGGATCTGTAAACTGATCTAGAACCGTGCATTCAACACAGACTATAAGAGGTCTCAGTACATTTGCTAGACTTTTGGCCATTTCATCCAAGGGAGACAACTTGTGTGACTTCCTGTTTGCTTTACTGCATGTCAAACCCATTCCTAAAAGGGGTTTATTTGATAAGGAAAGAATTTCGGTGCAAACGAAAGCATTTGTGAGCAAATTGTTTCTAACAGAGTAAAACCCTTTTCAGAAGGGGACAAAACAATCTTGATAGAGTTGTTTCCCATGAAAGTATATCAGTAGTATAGGATAAGTACCCTATACTACTTATATCAATTCCATTAAGGTGCATGTTTATTTGTCATGGCTCAAGTTTTATAGTGTTATATGTTTATATCGTCCTTCTTACTTTAAGTTCTCGTTTACCTTTTCATTATAGATTAAGGTATCTATCTATCTATCTATCTATCTATCTATCTATCTATCTATCTATCTATCTATCCACTCACCTCCCACCCACCTCCTTCCGTCCATCCATTCATCCATCCATCCGTCTGTCCGTCAGTCCGTCCGTCCGTTCATCTATCTATCTATCTATCTATCTATCTATCTATCTATCTGTCCGTCCGTCCGTCTGTCCGTCCGTCCGTCAGTCCATCCATCCATCCATCCATCCATCCATCCATCTCTAGCAAGCTGTTTTATTCTATTTCATTACTATCTACGCCCATGAGCGTAGACAACATACGATCATGTTGGGACTTGAAAGTGAAAATTGTTGATCCCCAATGCACCATTGACCTTATGTGTGTTGTCTTCAAGTAAAACTTGAAACTAGATAAAGCACTGAATATAATAGAATAATATTTATGGGAACACCTACATATATAGAAGGTATTCTTTATTCGCGTGCACTTATGTAGATATTCTAAAAGCTTACAGTTGCAGCACTTTATCAAAGATTATGCGATATACATTAATCTTAACAATTTCACTTTTTCAGTGGGTGGATGCATTGGTACTGCTAAGTGCAATTTATAGCATTTCCGGAACAGCTTAATAAAATTTCATATTCTGAGGAACTCAATTTAGTTTTGATGATGTAAGTTTAAAAGCGACGCGAAATCAGCTATAATAATTTTTTTAATGTTAGGGTCATTCTTGTAGAGGACAACGGGACGAGATCTCATTTAGACTTCTCGAAATTACCTTTTGCATCATGGAATTTAGCCGATTTAGCAATATATTTACCATTGCACCGGATGCACTTTATGAAAGGTTAGGGAACGATCCAATGCTATTTCCATGGATTGCTCAATGTTTTTATAACCAAGTATAAGTTTTTGCAAAAAGCTTGGTATGTGTTTGGCATTTTTGCAATTCCACCCGGTGATCAGAAGAAAAGCCAACAAATTTGTATTCAACCCTTGCCTTGCTGAATAAATTTAGATGATACGCCCACTTCTAATTTCCAGCCAATCAGATTACTTGATCCGAGTTGTTTGATAGAAATTCAAATATTAAATAACAAACAGTACAGATCCAGTTCAGTTGGCTTCTTCAGAAGCCAACTGATCTGGATCTACACAGTTTGCTAAGACAGGGTATGGCGTGCTTAGCAAGAGAAAGGTTAATTAAATTATCCGTTATTATGTGTCATCATTGGCTTAAAGACATAAAACAAGATGTGGCTCGGTCATTAGTCTTATTGCTGATAAGAGATTGGGCACAATAAAACCAAGTATCAATTAACAGGTAGAGACCCAATAGGGGAATTTAGTGCTGGCTTATTTATCGAGTTCCATAGATATTGTTATATGAGCCAGGGCACAGCAATAGTCCTACAAAATGTATGACCATTCAGGAGGCCTCTTTACAATCCCCTGTTAGGATCTCATAATTATCTCTTTAATGCATGATCTCTCTTGCACAGCGCCTAGGTAGGGGCAATACATTCATTAGTGAGTGTTTTTTGGTCTTATTTTAGCTATGTCTTAAAATCCACTTCGGATTAGACCAGATACAGGGAACTGATGGTCATGGATGGCTAAGAGAAACGCTATTGATAAGGAGAAGAACTAAATAAGACTCATATCTGCCTATGTTATTATTCTAATGCTGATCTAAGAAGGTTTATGGAATGATTTTTTATTGTCTACGCCCACCCATTAGTATTTGTTATTGCTCCGGAAGTACTTCATGAAAGGCCATGAACTGGTCCACTGCTAGTTTCCATGGACTGCTCAACGTTATTATAACCAAGCCTTACCTTTCACAAAAAGCTTTGTCTACGTTTAGCACCCATTGTGTGCTAAGCATAGACCAAGCTTTTTGTGAAAGCTAATATTTATATTGTATATGATCAGATATAATCATTTAGGGGGCTGGAAATAATTATAGGTTAAGTAAAGGACATCCTCCCGTTTGAAAGTTCCTTCAGTTGTATCAAGACGTTGCTCTTTAATTGGGTTGTGTGGCAAAGGAAAACAAATAAACTTTGGTCAAACTTGTGACTCGAAAAGCTGTAGATCTTAGTTTATCCAGAAATTCACAAGCGTTCTCATTTGACCAAAATAGGTTCTACCAGAGCTTTCATAAACGTTTATGTAGTACTTAATAACATGCTTTTTAATGGCAGGGAGGCAAAGAAGCTAATTATTCAGAAAGATTAATTGTAGTGAATTAACTACAGTCGACTCCCGTTATCTCGAATTCAAAGGGACTCACTGAAACACTTCGAGATATCCGTACTTCGACATATCAGAGTTGAGAGAGTGAGGAAAACAATAAATTGAACAACCACATTTAACAAATGAATATGTAATTTGACTCCTGAAGTTAGAAATACATATATAAAATAATGTGGAAAAGAGGAGAAATTGCTCCTGAGGAGCAATTTCTCCTCTTTTCCACATTATTTTATTACTTGTTGTCATAGTTTCATGTTAAAACAGGGACCAGATTTTCACTTCGAGATAAGTGGTAATTCGAAATAAGCGAGTTCGAGATAACGAGGTTCGACTGCATTTGAACGACCATTTGAGCATCTACAATCCTTCCTTTGAAAATGGTAACTCAAATTTATCTTACTGAGTTGCAATTGAACAAAGTTAATTCTACTGATACCGAAGCCAAATTTTTAGGTTTTGCATTAATTTCTAACGGTTTAGTTTCATCTAACATTTAAGACAAACGCGATTAATTTGATTTTGATATTGTTAATTTCCCATTTTTTGTAGGCGCCATTCCTCGTGTCCCGTCTTATGGTGTTTATATTTCTCATTTTATTGCGTTTGCTGGAGTGTCCAGCCATTTGGCTGACATCAATGCTCGTAACAAAACTTTGACTGCTAAACTTCTCAAACAGGGGTATCTGTATCATAAACTTAGAAAAGCTTTTTGTAAGTTTTATCGTCGACACCACGAATTGGTCTCTAATTACAATAACGGACTAAAATACGTCTGCTACAAGGCCTATCGTAACTTGATTGTTTTAGTGACTTAGTGTATAAATTTAGAAAAATTGTTGGAAAACCTGATTTTTTTATCATTTTAGTAAAATTGTCATATTTTATAAACAAAGGGGTATAACATTGATGCCATAAAACGGTCTGCTTGCTTAGCGGTTAATTACTTTGCTACTTGCTAATTGACTACTTTGCTCTCTTCTTTAATTGCACGCCGGTGGGTCGGGGTTCAGACTCTTAAAATGGCCCGACATAAAAAAAAATATTCATTCGATGCTCTGGGTCGGAACTTATATGTCCGTTTCTCGGCTCATTGAGGTTCAACTGGTAGTTTTCTTTTTCTAAAGTATTCCAGTGGTTTTGTTTGACAACCTAGGGACCTCCAAGTGTCTCAGCACGTTGTTTCTGTTGAGTCCCCATCTTTGCTTCATTATAGGCTTTAGTTGTTGCCCGTAATGATTCATGGGTGAGTTAGAAGACCTCCACACGGACCGAACAAATATATGGTTTTAACACTATGAAAGCTGGCGAGGGTTGGGATACCCTAAAGCTAGCTGAAGCCACCCCCACCTCCCCCACCCCCAGTAATTCATTACTGACCATTCCAAGGCGGAATTTTCATTGTTTTTTTTTTTTGTTTTTTTTTTTGTTTTTTAAGAGCTAGTTTGTAACTTTAAGATCTATTCAGTAACAAAGTTGCCACTTTTGGGAAAGAGTTGCCAACTCTGCTTGTCATCTGTTCATTTTATGGCCGTTCAATTATATTTGTCTGTCTTTCCCTTTGGTGTTGGACTTGATATGGATCTGATTTTATCAGCTCCCGAGTTCTCTTATTTACTTTATATGGTCTTTTATGAGGCTCTGGTCACCAATACAACGTTAAGAGTCATCTTGGTGTCTTTAACCCTAGGCCTAGCATCTTAAAAAGGGAAGTAGCAAAAAATATAGACCCAGATGAATGTGGCGTCTGACCAGGGTCTTTACTGTTTGCTTTAAGTACAGGAATTTCTATTAAACATGGCAAGAATAAAAAAAACAAAACTATTGGAAATGGGCCGATCCAAAGAGTTACGGCAGAAGAGTCCTCTCGGCATAAAGAGGATGGTATTTGCTGCAAATTTGATGATCATCAATAATAGACTTCTTATCAACGAATATATGAGTGTAGGTTTAAGAGCTGCCAAGTTCCTGTTTCCGTGTGTTAATCAAATGGAGCCGTCCTACATCAATAACAGTATTTGCACCTTTGTCTGGGATACCTTGCTTCTGGTGGCGAAAAGAATATTTAGGTATAAGTCTGGATTTTATTTAGAATGGAATGAAATATATACACACTTGTCTCGCACATACCTGTATAGCGCAAACGTCTTTTTTTTTTTTTTTTTTTTTGGGGGGGGGGGGGGGGGGGGGGTGGGGGGGGGGTGGGGGGGTGGGGGGGGGTTTGGGTTTTTTTTTTTCCCACACTTATATAGTAAACAATTGTATCATTACGAAAACACGCCTATTCAAATATATTGAAAATTTGACCACCAAAAAATGGCAATTTTTCAGATAAAAAATTCTGATAATTTTCATATTTCTGCTCAAAACATAGATTGTGGGTACTTGTTAGAACCGCCTCGTCGAGGCGATTCTAACGAGTACTCACAATCTATGTTTTTGAGCAGAAATAACAAAAATAATGTATACCCCTGTAAACCCCAGTTTTATTAAATAAAAGTGGGGTTTAAGGGGGTCAAAATTATATAGGTATGTTTTCGTGATGAATGCTCAGTAGTTTCGTGGTGCGTAGACTCATCAAGGTCTTCATTGTCCTTTATACCCTTTTTCTCATGGCGCGGTCCATTTCAGGGACTTGATACACTTGCTAGATTTTCCACTATTTTTACAAGGGAGACAGTTTGCAGTAATCGGCATACAAAGAATGAATTGCCAAGGGAAACCGCCCTTGACGCATTATAGACTGAATAGACTCTCCCAAACTATACATTGGAAGAGTCCAAATTCAATTTTAGGTAAGCCTGGCTATGAGCTTTAGATATTCCTAGAGAAAAATGGCTTCACAATTTGCAAAGTGTGACCCTGATCAGGCCGCGTTTTGTGGCGTCTGATCTGGGTCTGCACTGTTTGCCAATTCATCACGAAAACATACCTATATAAATCTGACCCCCTTAAACCCCACTTTTATATAGTAAAACTGGGGTTTACAGGGGTATACATTATTTTTCTTATTTCTGCTCAAAAACATAGATTGTGGGTACTTGTTAGAACCGCTTCACTGAGGCGGTTTTAACGAGTACCTACAATCTATGTTTTGAGCAGAAATATGAAAAATATCAGAACTTTTATCTGAAAACTTTCAGTTTTTGGTGGGGAAACTGTCAATATATTTGAATAGGCATGTTTTTGTAATGACCCTTTTATGAGTCTCTTGACTACAATGGGTTAAAATATCAGCAGAAGAACTACGGGGAGCTTAAAACAATTAAATTGGCGCAAAACCGCAGCCTTGTCTCCTGATGAAGAGCGAAACATTGACACAAGAATAAAAAATAAAAGTCAATACAAATAGACAGATAACAAAAGCAGGGTAGGCAGCCATTAAAGAAAGTTATTTCAAGAAAAGATGACAAATAAAATAAAACAAAAATAAAGTGGACAGTCGTGGGGCGGGTGATCATCATGCTTTAATTACTGAAAAGACAGTCAGCTGCAGGAGGCCGCAGTTTAGACATCAACATTGGTTTATAAAAGTGGCCAGTAAACATCTTGGCAAAACTAAACGGAATTGCACGAATATAACTAGTAACATACTAAAAGCTTCGACTTTTCCCATCGCTGACAGTATTTTATAAGATCAATAGAGCCGACATGCAGCATTACCAACAAGATTCCATGTGATTCCAGAGAAGACTCAATCTTGTAGGAAATGCTGTGCCCCGGCTTAATTGATTGTGAACGCAAGACGAAGAACCTTATGCAATATCCAGTCAGTCAATGACGGCCCACCGATACTGTTTGATCATGGCTTTGTTTGTTCCTTGGCATGCTACAGTTTTCAGTGATACTGTAAGCGAGCAACGAAGGCTTTGATGAGCCTTTAAGAGTACACAGGCGCATCTGGCCTGCCTTAGCCGTATATATGAACCTTTTTCTTGTTGGAGCATCAATTACCTTCTGATATATAAGGTATCTTCTTTCATCTGCTTTAAATAAGTGGAATTAAATAAGAATACTCGTAAGTGCTTTAATATAAGATTACTCATTCAGTATATTAGATTTTGAGATACATAATTTATACAAAAAGATGATATATATATAATAGCTAAACGACCTGTTAATAAATTTCTTTATCATTTTGTCTGCTGTCAACTAAATGACTGATAGTACAAATATGAAGGTTAACCTCTTGGGACTAATGTATATATTATAGACAGTGTGCACGTGAATGACCTTAGTCACAAGAAAAGTCTAAACGTTTAACTTCAGCCACGGCTGACCGTTTCAAGTTGTAGTTTTCTGTAAAGGTTGAGTCGGTAGTGCTTGTGTTGATCAAGTTTTATTTTGTCTCATTCACTGTTTTTCTCCTTATGTTGTCCACTGTCTCTTTATGTTGCCCCTGCCTCACCAATGGTATTGAATCATTCAATTCAACTTCTTGATATTTGGACGTCTTACTAGATATCGTTGATTATTTTGACCAAATGGTAGATAACCGTTATTCAAAGAACTTGAGCTCAACAAATAAATAAACTTTCAATGCCTCTGATACAGTTGCCCCTTTTATAATATTATGGTATCATCTCTACCAACATTTATTACAAGCGGGACTATTTTGATTATGAGATCGTAAATATTCCGTTTTTTTTTTGTTTTTGTTTTTTTTTTGTTGTTGTTGTTGTTGTTTTTTGATGACGACGTCCCTCGTTTAACATTCTATGATGCATATATTTCTCAACTTGTTCGTTTCATTAGAGCGTCTATTCAAGTCATTAACTTTGATAATCGGAATAAACTTTTAACTGCTAAACTTCTAAAACAATGAATTCCTAGGTTTTATCGTCATCATTCTACATTTCTAATTGTAACTATGGCTTGAAAAAACTTCTGCAGGAAGGTCTATTCAACCCAAATTTTATACCGACTTAACTTATTGTCTTACTGTCATTTGAAAGCATCTAGTTAAATCTGTGAGACAGTATATGAAAGACCCGGTGAAAATCTTTTGTGCTCTATAAAATTCAAGTTTGTTTTATATCCAATAAAATCTACATATTTCCGTGCATCTCGTTTGTCTACATCACGAAAACACGCCTATATAATATTGACCCCCTTAAACCCTAATTTTATATAGTAAAACTGGGGTTTACAGAGATATACATTATTTTTTTCATTTCTGCTCAAAAACATAGATTCTGGGTACTCGTTAGAACCGCCTCGCCGAGGTGGTTCTAACGAGTACCCACAATCTATATTTTGAGCAGAAATAAGAAATATAACAGAGTATTTTTATCTGAAAATTTTCAGTTTTTGGACGTGAGATTTTCTATATACTTGAATAGGCGTGTTTTCGTAATGCATATGGTTTCTCCATGCTTTATACAACACTGACGCATTAACTGATTAAAGATAAACTTGTTGCTTAAATAAAAAAAAAATAAGAGAAAATTCTCTTTACCTTGCTTGTAATGCGACACATGTTTTTGTTTTACCTCTGAGAAATACAAAATTTATACTTTATGGTCATGTTCAGAAAGTTTGTGAGGGGCTTTCGTTGCTTTTTGATAATATTTTTATTCGGTTTGGTTCTAAATTATATAACAAATTGATGGTACAAATTATGTTCCTCCTCCGTCCTCTTAATTGCAAATCTGTTTCTGTTTTGTTACGAAGGCGCTGCTTCTGCTGTGGTTTACTATTTCTGTCATTGCATGTCTTTGTATGTATGTCCTGGATTTTTTTTTATTTATTTTAAATAGCCGTTTGGTCATTGTTTTGGGTAAGAACCTGTCCTTTTGGCTTTCTGCTTGTAGTATTTTAATTGTGGTGCCGTTGCTTTAAGTGCGTTCTTCTTGCCTTTGGTGTTTTGGACGGAAGGTGTTAGGTAATTTCCTTATCTTTACCTTCCTTCATATTTATGCTGGCAATTTCTCACGAAAATGAGGCCAATATTATTAACGGATTAAAGTGTCGATATTTGGATAACTTACTAAATACTGACAATGAATATTTTGAATAAATAATTGATACAATTCATCCAAAAGAACTACAGTTAAATAAAGCTAATACTTCTGATACCGAAAACCCGTTTCTGGATTTAAATTTATCAATATTTAATGACATAATCCCTACCGATATTTATGACAAACGGGACTAATTTGAATTCAACACTGTACATTTTCCATTTTTGAATGATGAAGTCTCTCGTGCTATATTTGTGGCGTATATACTACTCAGTTAATTCGTTTTACAAAAGTATCTAGTCGAGTTAGTGGCTTTAATAATCGAAATAGAATTTTAACAGCTAAAGTTTTAAGCAAAAGTACCGTTATTATAAACTACGTAAACATTTTCCAAGCTTTATCGCTATCAGTCTGAATTAATGTCTAATATGACGTTAGTCTGAAAGGCGGTGGGCCCGGTGTTAGTCTTACCCTTTGTTGCTTTGTGGTTCATTCTACGTAGCGATTTGTTTTAAGTCTTGTCTTGTGTTATTTTTTTGTGCTGTTCAGTCCTTTTAGCATTGCGATTACCTCGCTTGGGGAAGAGAGAGCTAGTCTTTGTGCTTTCCGTACGTTTGCTTGTTTGGTTTTGCCTGTTTCCTCTTCCTCTTGGTATCTGGGAAAGGCTGCGGCATGTGTGATTGTGGCACTCCTTGGACTTTTCTCTTAACTTTTTTTCGAAAAAAACATAATTGGAAAGAACATAGGGTAAGCTGTTCACCAAATCAAGGTTAGCAATTTTGCTGCCCTCTTTGGTATAATGACTACGGGTCTGGCCGCAAGCTGTATGACGACTCAATACTAAATACGTTCTAAAAGGCTTGTGTATGACATTTTTGTATGTGGGTGAGCCACCATGTTTCTTCTGTCAGTTTTCTTTTGCTCTTACTCTTTGTAGCCTATCTGTTACCTTTATGTGATCATAGTGTTGAGCAGTTAATTTATAAGTATTTCTGTGCTGATAGACTATTGATATAGAGACCCCTACGTGGAATGGTCACTTACATGTATCTGAATCTGTATCACAGTTAAGAGCGAGGGTTATATAGCCATAAAACCAGACTTAAATCCATAAGTTGTTATGATTTTACCGTTCCAAGGCAGTGTTTCTGTTATAGTTCTTCTTTGTTTACTCATTCCCTTTTCGTTTGCTCCCAGTGGATATATGGCTTTATACAACGTCGCGTCAACGTCATGGATAAAACACTGTTTCAGCGTTGTGTGCACGCAAGGTTTGTTCTGTTTGCAATGCAGTGCTGTTTTGTAATTCATTTCAGTTAATGTAATCCTTATTTTATGTCTAGAAAAGCTTTTTGTAGGCCAATATTTATCGTGACTTTACCCAAGAAAGACCAAAATCAAGAGGAAAGCATTCCTAATGCTCCAAATGAAGAAGAGATGAAGAAGAAACAATGACAAAATTATTAGATTAGATACACAGAAAATGCCACAAGGACCAAGTACAGCCTTTCAGAGGCACCAAAAGAAGGAGAGACGAGGAACAAACAATGACAAAACAAACATCGCACATGATATTACTGTGATATGAAGAAAGAAGAAATGCAATAGAGGAACCGCCTTGGAACGGTCAGAAAAATACTCGGGGTCTTAAAGCAATTATACTGATGCCAAACCTCGCCTTTGTCTTCTAATGCAATTCAAAACAATAAAATTACAAACAGAAAAAAAAGCAGAAAGCAAAGTGGACCGCTATTGAAAATGATGACCGCAAAGCTAGCATCACAACAAATAAACAGGAAGCAAAGTAGGCATATAGCGGGTGACCGCAGTTGCAGACTTACAACAAAGGTTATCAGAATATCCGCCTTGTAAAGGACTTTGGTACAAACTTCTTAGGGGCTTAACCCAGTTTTTACTCGGGCTTAATTCCGATTCAGCTCCAAATTACAAACATATGTTCGGTCCACATAGTGGTCCTCTACCTCATTAGTAATACATCACAATGAAACACATATACAGTAAAACCTCAATAGCTCGAAAACCGATGGCTCGTTTACCATGGATCATTCGAACTCGTTTTTGAGTCCCTATGAAATCCTTCCGATAGATCCAGAAAACAAATATTAAGGTAAATGTTCTGATTTTATCATAACATTGTATGTTGTGTGTGCTCATTAGAATTGCCTCATCAAGGCGATTGTAATGAGTACACTAAACATACAATTATTGTATAGAAGATCGAAAAAATCCCTAAATTATCACCATTTTTTTCCTGACATTGCGGCATAATTAACCCTCAATGGCTCGAACTACCCATATCTCGAACAAATTTCCATGGTCCCAATGATGTTCGAGCCATTGAAGTTCGACTGTAATCAATAACACTGTTATGGAACAAAAGTAAGACACACAAGTAATGGTACACTTGCAATATTCGACACACAAAGAAGGACTGTAAGAGAAGAAATGTCTTAAATCAAGCGAAATTGAATGAAACAAAGAAATTAGCGACAGATTATACTCGTGAATATCTCACATACATTGGTGTTTGGGAGCTTAAAAGACATATTCATGAATCGCTAACAAGTAAACAGATATTAGTTTAAATCTTCATTTCACTTGTATACACAATACAAAAATGTCAATAAAATAACCCAGAGGAGGTCACAGCCTTCCTGTTGCACCGGAAGTAGAAGAAATGTGAGATAAACAATGACCAGACAAAACACACATTTGCAGTGACTGACATACGAATAAAAAAGAACTGCAACTGTGAAGCCGATTTGGAACCGTCAGCAGACAGTACTGAATAGTTCAAACCAGTTTCAGGTTCGGCTCTAGGAGGATTTCTGAGTGGGGGTTCGTGGGGGGGGGGGGGGGGGGGGAGTCGATTTGACAGAATTAACGTACTTAATCTATGTATTCGGATTTATAAGCCTGAGCAAATGATGTCGACAGCTCAGACGCCACAGAACGTGGCGTCTGATCAAGGTCTACACTGTTTGCCACACATCCAGAAATTTTATACCAGTCATAGGTAATAGAATTGTTGAAGGGAAGTATAAAGTAAAAAGTAAGGGGTGTGAATATTTAGGGTTAATACGGTATACCAAGAGACCTCTGACAGTAGCAATGTAAATTTACCTACAAAATGATGGGAAATAAAGTTTAAGTAAATTGCATATTTTTATTGCAATGGACTCCTAATGGTCCATCATTATTGTTATGAAAACATTTTTTTCAAATTAAATGTGTTTGAACCCTAAATTTGGGTAAAACTGTTCATTTTTGCTATTGAAATGCATAGATTGGAAAAGTTTTTATAAAGTACTGTCCCCTTACGCCCCCAACCCCTCCCCCACCCAGCCACCCCCCGCCCACTCCTCCCTCTCCGCCCCCCCCCCCACCCCGACCCGTCTCAGCTAATCCTTTTGCAGGCATTTGTATATGCATATTTTACACAATATATATAAGTGGCTACCTGAAGCAAGGGGAAAACGATACCCTAGAGACAAAAACACTACTTTTTCACTGTCACTGTAGCAGTTTTAAGCATGGAAAGAAGTATAGCTGTTTCCAATTCAACTATCTGAACTGTTATGTCCTGACATATTTATGCTAGTAAATGAGAAGGGAAGGAAATGATCAGGAATTGATACAATTATCCCACCCCTCCCATCAGAGACATCAAAGTTTAATCGGTTCATATATTTAGCCATCTTCCTGACTTCTGTTGCAGAAATGCAGCCTCCACTCAATACCTCACGGATTTAAAGTCTGTCAGTAATGTGCATTTGGGAGGCAACTGTACAACACAAGATACCTGTGCATATATTGTATATATAGCCAATGAAGTGGAACCGACAGATAGATGTGGGATACACTACAGGGTTCCAGTTAAGCAGACATATGTATTTTTTATTTCTTATTCTACTGTGACAAAATTAACCATGGTTCTTAATTATCCATTGTGTCTTGTAGAGCTAATGAGATTCCAAAACTTATAAATGTGTATAATAATGGTAAAAACGTACTGATATTTATCTCTATGATAACAAACTTACCTGGAGCACCTGGTTACAAATGGGATCACTGAGAACAACAACAAATGCTAGCACTGCTATAGGGTATGTTAAATGTTTGGTAAGTTTTTATTTTTCTGTGGAAAAAGTACATTTATACCATCAGTTGTAGTCAAATAATTACTTATATACCCTTATGTAAATGTATATTTTATAAGGATATGCATTTACATTCACTTACAAGAAAAATTAATCCAAATCTGGATCAATTTAGTTTTTTTCTAAACATGTTACCCCTCCCTCCTATATAAATAAAATACAGCTTCTGTATGACAAATATTTACAATTTGGCTACCTCTGCTTCTTTATAAAACACGTGTCTTCCTAAAAATACCAAATATATTAGTATGGGGAAATCATGGAAGCTGTGACAACCCGCTAAAGTAGGCAGAATGCCTATGTTACCGTCAGAGATCCTTTATCAAATTTATCTAAAAATCCCCATGAAAATAAAATTTGAGTCTGTGATGTCCTTGTTTATCTTTTGGATAATATTTTTATTAGATTTGGAACTAAACTTTGCAGACAAACTATTGGTATTCTGATGGGAACTAATTGTGCTCCTCTTGTTGAAGATTTGTTTCTTTTTTGTTATAAGAGAGATTTCATGAAGTCTCTCTCACGTGAAAATCAGGCTGACATTATTGAGGCTTTCAATTCAACTTCAAGATACCTTGACAATTTATTAAATATTGACAATATTTACTTTGACCAAATGGTGGACCGGATATACCCTACAGAACTCCAATTAAATATAGCAAATTCTTCCGATACCGAGGCACCTTTTTTGGATTTGAATCTATGTATATCTAATGGTACAGTTTCCACCAAAATTTATGATAAACAGGATGATTTTGTTTTTTTATAAACAATTTCCCTTTTCTGGATGGCGATGTCCCCCGGCGTACCTCATATAGGGTATACATATCTCAACTTATAAGATTCGACAGAGCTTCTTCAAATCTTAATGACTTTAACTACCGTAATAAAGCCCTTACTGCCAAACTTCTTAGGCAGGACTATCGTTATTTTAAACTTCGTAAGGCGTTTTCGAAATTTTATCGCAGATACAGTGCCTTGTTAGAAAAATATAGCGTCAGTCTGAAATTATTTCTGCAACAAGATATATCGGAACCAGAATTTTACGGTGACTTAGAGTACAGATTTAGAAACATTGTAGGTAAATCTAACTTTTCGGAGCAATTCAGAAAACTTATTAACCGTTATAAAAGAATTGGCTATAGCCTGGATATTATGCGGCATACTGCATGCCTAGTTGTCAACCCAATCATTGTTGATGGCTATGCTTCACTCTTTAATTGCACGACGGCGGTTTGGGCCTCAGACTCAATGACGGCCTCTTCGTAAAACTTTAACCAGTGGGTTGGGGCTTGACGATATGTCTTGGGCTTGGCCCGCCGTGGTTCAACTACTGGTTTTCATTTACTCTGGCATACAGTAGAATTAGCCATGAGTACTCGTCTTTGTTTATGATAGTGATTAATGTTTTCGATTTGATGCATTGACTGAGTTGGGAGCCTTTATGCGAACCGAATTTTTATGTATTTCTGTATTAAGAGTAGCATCGGGACCCAGGGTGAAGTTGGCTAGCTGTAAAAGTGCTTTAAACCCCCCGGTGGTTTGCTCTACCGACCATTCTAAGGCGGTGGTCCCGGTGTTAGTCTTACTCTTTGTTGCTATGTGGTTTATTCAACGGGGCGATTTGTTGTATGTCTTTCCGTGTGTCATTTTGTTCTTGTGTTTTTCAGTCCTTTTAGTATTGCGATTATGCTTGGGGAAGAGAGAGCTAATCTTAGTGAGTTTCGTACTTTTGTTCGGTTTGTGCTTGTTTAGATTTGTCGGTTTCCTCTCCCTCTTGGGGTTTGGGAAGGGCTGCGGTTTGTGATTGTGGCACTCCCTGGACTTTTCTCTTACCTTTTTTTAAAGGGGGATTCGATTGAACCCCACAAACCCCTTCTGAATCCGTCCCTGAGTTTCACCCGAACGAAACCTCTCCCTCGACTCCGATGCAGTTCGAAGTTTAAAGTATGTTTTCTTTCCTCATAAGGCCTTCTACTTCGTCAATGACAGATACGAAACGTAACGTCTCGTATCTAGCACTAATGAAAACGTACCTTCTGACGTGCGCCAAGCAAAATTCAGATCAGCCTGCGCGTTCAGATAGGAATCTTCATTGGGTGCATTTTGGACACCAAAGTTTGCTTAGTTTCTTCATGCGGACAACGACGACTCTGATCTAAGGCTGCTTTCCGGTTTTGTTCGACTCACATCTAACTTTGTGGTTCATATATGCTTCCTTATATATGCGACACAGTGGCATTAGTTTTTAATTACTGTGTCCTGATAACCCAGAGAATCGTGCAAAACTGCAAATGTGCAATTACTACTGTTCCTGGTTCAGCCGCAATGTAACGAAATGTACCTCATGACACATGCGCCTAGCGAAGACCAAAAACAGACTGCATATCTGCTCAGATAGACAATCACTCCTGAAATGCTCAAGGATATCCATGCATCCAAATCTTGTACAAACTGACAACGAAGACCTTGACAAGTCTACGCGCATGTGCAGGCTGATCTGAGTCTTCGCTGGACGCACGTGGCTAATGTTATATTTTCTCCTGATGCAACCCATATGTGCATGATGATTCCATTTCATTGCAAAATGCTGATACGCATTCGTGTTTCTATTGTTAACTGTATGTCATACAGAGATGACGATACTAAATAATGTATCTCATTAGCCCCAGGAAAATGTAGGTCACATATTTTGTTTAATTTTAGTACTATGCAGAACGTGATGCGTTTCTTTAATATTTGAGTTGCGTTGTCATGATAATTCGGCATTAAAATAGCGTCTCCAACATTATAAATTACTATCATAACATCTGGTCTTACTGTAACTTGATTCCGACCCTCAACTTCTAAAGTGATGCGCCTGTATCGAGGCTGATGGGGAAATCCCGAAAGTATTCCCATACTGTGCACAACAAATGTGGGCAACAACATAAAATTGTACGTATGTAGCCTGTGACATGTACTCTCAGTGAAGAATCTGATTAGCCTGCACATCTGCGACGATTAATCAGAATGTTTGCTGCCCACCTGTTAACGATTTTGATCCATGTTCAGTCTTCGTTGTACACCTGAATAAACCTTAGTTTCTTCCTTGCCTATCTACAGAGCGCCCGGTGAAGACAGCTGGTCAGACTGTGTCGCAGGTCGACCGTGTGGCTCGGTAGCTCAGTTGGCTAGAGTGCTCGCACGGTATGCGAGAGGTCCTGGGTTCGAGTCCTGGTCGGGCCATGTGCTTTTTCCTCCCCTGTGACATTTGGTGGCTCAGTGTAGGTCCGTGCTCGGGCTACGAGCAGCAAAGGAACTGTCTCGTCGGTACCGTCACGGTTCCGAGCTGATTCGGGGACGAATCTATTTAAGCAGGGGGAAATTGTCGCAGGTCGATCGTGTGGCTCGGTAGCTCAGTTGGCTAGAGTGCTCGCACGGTATGCGAGAGGTCCTGAGATCGAGTCCCGGTCGGGCCATGTGCTTTTTCCTCCCCTGTGACAACTGCATGGATCCGCAGACTAGTATGAGTCTTCACTGAGCGCACTTTTCATCAAGTACATTATGTTTGGTTGCGACACCAAGTTAAAAATCCCCAATTACTGTAATTGAAAAGTTTCTAAATTTTGTTATCCAGCAGCTGTTTACGTTACTATTGAAAAAATATTGCTTACAAATTGCAGAGGCTTTACAGGTATTCTGTACACGTCGGTTCAAACTTAATGCATTTGATGCATTGACTGAGTTGGGAGCCTTTATGTGAACTGAACTTTTATGTATTTATGTATAAAGAGTAGCATCGGGACCCAGGGTGAAGTTAGTTAGCTGTAAAAGTGCTTTAAACCCCCCGGTGGTTTGCTCTACCGACCGTTCTAAGGCGGTGGTCCCGGTGTTAGTCTTACTCCTTGTTGCTTTGTGGTTTATTCAACGGGGCGATTTGTTGTATGTCTTTCCGTTGAATAATGTTCTTGTGTTTTTCAGTCCTTTTAGTATTGCGATTACCTCGCTTGGGGAAGAGAGAGCTAATCTTAGTGCTTTTCGTACGTTTGTTCGGTTTGTGCTTGTTTAGATTTGTCGGTTTCCTCTTCCTCTTGGGGTCTGGGAAGGGCTGCGGTTTGTGATTGTGGCACTCCCTGCTTTTCTCTTACTTTTTTTTTAAGTATGCTTAGTATAATGAGTGCAAATTAAATATTTTCATAATAATCGATATACGCATTTCATTTTACTTTAATAATCTGAACTTTTTACCGCATAGTCCTAAATTTTCTTTCCGACATCTGAAACAAAGTATCTAAGAATTTCATAGGAGGTAATTTCAGTTAACAGGGCTGCAAAAATGATGTTATTGTATGACGTTTAACTAGGTCAATACTTAAAACATTAATTTGGCAGTACTAAAGCATACAGATAGACTTCCAAAGGCATTACGTTTATCGGTGGCAGTCTTAGTATAGAATCTTTAAGGTTTGCAGTTTATATTTAAGAGAACTAGGAAAAACTTTCTACATTGCATTGGTCACCGAAGCTCCATGGGTCATAGCTTTATCGCAAGCTCTAATTCATATACTGAACTTTCAGAATTATTTATTTCTCGTCTTACTGCTATGAAAAAGTTAGTAATCAACAACAGTAGGTCAGTATATAAAAGATATTTCAGTATGGTTGGTTTATCTACATATCTCTTTCCATACTTTGTACAACATTGCTGCATAGACGGATTAAAACTTCTTGACTTAATTGATAGACTATATCTAAGAGAAAATTCTCATTTACCGTGCTTGTAATCAGAATTTTTTCACTTCTCAGAATAATAAATAGCATACTTTGCAGTCTTGTTAGAATGTTTGCAAAAAAGTTAAGAGAAAAGTCCAGGGAGTGCCACAATCACAAACCGCAGCCCTTCTCAGACCCCAAGAGGAAGAGGAAACCGACAAATCTAAACAAGCACAAACCGAACAAACGTACCAAAAGCACTAAGATTAGCTCTCTCTTCCCCAAGCGAGGCTCGTTTGTTTCTTCTTGATAACATCTATCAGAGGAAATAGTTTTATTTAAATCAAGTTTTTTGGGATAATGATATCAACCATTTGTTCAAACTATTTATAATCAATAAGTCATCCTAACATCATGATCTGATTTTATATGAAAGGACCCATAAAGTCTTTTTCGTAACAAAACAGAAACAAATCTGCAATAAGGTGGACACAATCTGTACTCGAACGTATACCAACAATTGGCTGGTATAATGTTTTTGTTTAAAGTTCAAATGGTCAATACGTGGTACTTGCTTGACAGCTGTCCCTCGAAAATCTTCAAATTCAGCAATGGTGTAGTAGGTTGTGTTGCATGTAATGAACTTTCGCTCTTCGATGACACTGAAACAGATCTTTTGAAACTTGCAAAAGACTGTGTGTAGTGCTGTAACATTTGAACAATTACTCGTTTGCAGAAAACGTTTCTGCGTTTAAATATTTACCGTCAAGAATGCAGATCAAACTGGCATAATGTTATTTTTGTAAAAACTATGTATTGGTTATTTATTAAACTATACTGGCATATTGATAGGCTATTTGAGAATGAATATATTTTACCTCATTTGTATTTAATATTAGGAGAGAATGTACAAAGCAAAAGGTACAGACCATTATCGACTATTTGCCTTTTAGCAAGCCTTTTTAGACACGTAATCAGTTAATCAAACGTCTTGTTTCATATTTAGGATAACCCAGTAAGCATTCTTTATAAATCTATAGCGGGTCGTTATCGGCCCGTCAGGGTAGCTGACGGGCCGACAACGTCCCGCTATAGATTTATAAAAAAAAATGCTAACTGGGTAAGCCCTTAACCCAAAACATATACCTGTACATACAATACAGATCCATGAGACGGCTCATGATCTACACTGTTTATCATTCTGTTTTTGAACCCCATATTTGCATTAGTGGATAAGGCCTAATGTAAAAATTGGAAGAGTCCACCAGAAACTCTGGGGTAAATGAGTTAAGTGTCTGCATAATATGTGCATGCAGCAACAAAGAAAGCCTTTTATTACTCCGAATTCTTTATGTCCTCATTTATAACCAACATTCGATGTAGACTCCACATTATCAACGCAGTTGTCATGGTTGTCACGTACATTTGTTTGTTTGGGGATAATATAATAAACAAAACTTGACTCTCATAGCGTTTATGTCAATGCAATATCAACAACATTTTAATATTCAGGTGGGTAGATCAAGAGACTAAGCTGGAAGCACAATATTTATCTTTTTTTGTCGAGTTTTATGTTATAATGTAACTGCATAGTGTTCGCAATTTGAAGAACGTGGACAGATAGAAAGACAAATTCAAGAAGGAAGGATAATATTCTTTTGATGCAAGAATTACACCAAAAAAGGCAAATGGCTAATTTGGTACAGACATAATGCAGATATGTGTCCGTTTTGCTTTTTTTTTTTTTTTTTTTTTTTTGTTTACTTTTCGAAAGAGACTTAAAGGGACGTTATTTTCTGCCATTCTACGAAACTCAGGCCAATATTATTGACAATTCACTTACACGTTTCGATATTTGGACGATTTACTAAATACTGGTAATGATAACTTTGAATAAATGATTGATAAGATGTATCCAAAGGAACACTTAAACGAAACTAATACCTTTGAAACTTTATCCATTATAAATACAAAATGTAAGCTCTACTTACATTTATGATATACGGGACGACTTTGATTTGAATATTGTAAGTGTTCCATTTCGGGGCGGCCATTTCCCTTGTGATCAATCTTATCGTATAAGTATTTCTCAGTTAATTCGTTTTGCTGAATCATCCATTCAAGTCATCGACGTTAATAATTGAAGTAAAATTTAAAACTGCTAAACTTCCAAAAAAAGGTAAGAGAAGTCCAGGGAGTACCACAATCACAAACCGCAGCCCTTCCCAAACACCAAGAGGAAGAGGAAACCGACAAATCTAAACAAGCACAAATCGAACAAACGTACGAAAAGCATTAAGATTATCTTCCTCTTTCCCAAGAGAGGTAATCGAAATGCTAAAAAGACTGAAAAACACAAGAACAAAATGACACAAGGTAAGACATAAAACAAACCGCCTCGTAGAATAAACCACAGAGCAACACCGGGACCACCGCCGTAGAACAGTCAGTAGAGTAAACCATTCGGGTGTCGGTGTGGGCGGAGGTTAAAGCACTTTTACAGCTAGCCAACTTCACCCTGGGTCCCGATGCTACTCTTAATACAGAAATACATAAAAATTCGGTTCGCATAAAGGCTCCCAACTCAGTCAATGCATCAAAGCGAAAACATAAAAATCAAATTAATCACTATAATAACCAAAGACGAGTACTCATGGCTAATTCTACACTATGCCAGAATAAATGAAAACCAGTAGTTGAACTACGGCGGGCCAAGCCAAAGATATATCGTCAAGCCCCAACCCACTGGTTAAAGTTTAACGAAGAGGCCATCATTGAGTCTGAGGCCCGAACCGCCGTCGTGCAATTTAAGAGTGAAGCATAGCCATCAACAGCGATTGGATTGACAACTAGGCATGCAGACTGCCGCATAATATCCAGGCTATAGCCAATTCTTTTATAACGGTTAATATGTTTTCTGAATTGTTCCGACAAGTTAGACTTTCCTATAATTTTTCTAAATCTGAACTCTAAGTCACCGTAAAATTCTGGTTCCGATATATCTTGTTGCAGAAGTGTTTTCAGACTGACGCTATATTTTTCTACTAAGGCACTGTGTCTGCGATAAAATTTCGAAAACGCCTTACGAAGTTTAAAATAACGATGCCCTGCCTAAGAAGTTTGGCAGTAAGGGCTTTATTACGGTAGCTAAAGTCACTAAGATTTGAAGAAGCTCTGGCGAATGTACTAAGTTGAGATATGTATACCCTATATGAGGTACGCTGGGGGACATCGCCATCCAGAAAAGGGAAATCGACTATATCAAAATCGTCCCGTTTTATCATAAATTTTGGTTTAAACTGTACCATTAGATATACATAGATTCAAATTCAAAAAAGGTGCCTCGGTATTGGAAGAATTTGCTCTATTTAATTGGAAAATCCAAAGTAAGTGTATCTGGATCATAAACTTAGTGAAGCATTTGCTAAGTTTTATCGCCGTCATTCTGACTTAATGTCCAAATATAACGTTTGAAAACACTTCAACGAAAAGCTCTGTTGTAATCTGGATTTATTGAAGACTAAGTTAATGAGTCAAAACGCTAGATTCCAAAGAAAAAGAAGCACTTAAAGCAACCGCACCACAATCAAAACATTACAAGCCGAAAGCCAAAAGAACAGTTCAAACCTGTTGTAACTCACTACAAAAAGATAGGTTGCGGATGGCGATGTCCATCAATCTGCATCCTATGGTATACGTTTTCTCAGCTTAGAACGTCTAGTAAAGGTTACTGAAATAAGAACAAAAAGCCTGAAATTATGAGACCCACAGCTTTAATATTTAGTATGTAGCAATGTGTTGTGGTCCCCTACATAAATCCTGCCAATGATGCCCCTGGGATCTAAATTGGCCATGCCTAGGGGGTCATTAGCTCCCATATACTTATAATGGGAAAACCTTAAAAAAATTTCTTCTCTGAAACCATGAGGCTCACAGTTCATATATTTAGTATGATGTAGCAATGTTTAGTAGGCCCCTACATACATCCTGCCGTCCATGCCCCTGGGGCCCAAATTGGCCATGCCCAGGGGTCATTTACTCCTTCAGACTTATAATGGGAAAAACTTAAAAGATTTTCTTCTCTGAAACCATCAAGCCCGCAGCTTATGTATTTAGTAGCAATGTTTAGTGGTCCCCTACATAAAAACCTGCCAATCAAGCCCCTGGGGTTTAAACTGGTTTTACTTATGGCCCTTTGAAAATTTCAGCATTTTAACCTTGTAAGCAAGATATCTCAAAAACTGTTTAAGACATTGCCTTGAAGCTTGACAGGCTAATAGGGAATGATGAGTAAATGACCTGATTAACTTACAGCAGTTAACTCAGGTGAGCGTCGTGGCACATGGGCGTCTTGTTAATTGTTTTGTTTTGTTTTTTGTTATTGTTTGTTTGTTTTTTTAGCTCACCTGAGCACGTAGGGTGAGCTGTTGTGATCAGTCAATGTCCATCGTCCGTCGGTCGTCGTGCGGCGTCTACAACTGATTTAAAAGACTACTTCTCCTACACCCCTGGACCAGTAGACCAATGGACTCGAAACTTGGTAGGAAGCATTGGGGTGACTGGTAGATCAAAAATAGCTAAACTCGTTCTGACAGCGGCCGTCTTGAAAATCTATATTTAGCTTCTTCTCCTGAACCTAAAGGCCAGTTGACTCGAAATTTGGTAGGAAGCATCGGGGTGACTTGTAGATCAAAACTAGCTGTAAATTGAAAATCTGTTTTTTTTCCTACTTCTTCTGAACCAAAAGGCCAAATGACTCGAAACTTGGTAGGAAGCATCTGGGTGACTGCTTCTTTTCCAGAACCGAAAGGCCAATTGACTCGAAACATAGTAGGAAGCATCGGGGTCACTTGTAAATCAAAATATAGCTAAAATCGTTCCGATCGGAAATCCCAAAAAAGCCGCCATGGCGGACATGTTGAAAATCTATTTTTCACTTCTTCTCCTGAACCAAAAAGCCAATTGACTCGAAACTTGGAAGGAAGCGTTGGAGTGACTTGTAGATCAAAAAAATATAACAGTTCCGATCGAAAATCCCAAGTGGCCACCATGGCGGCCGTCTTGAGAATCTATTTTTTGGTTCTTTTCCTGAAACAAAAAGCCAATTGACTCAAAACCTGGTAGGAAGCATCGGGGTGACATGTAGATTAAAAATTGGTAAAAATCGTTCCAATCGGAAATCCAAAATAGCCGCAATCTTGAAAATCTATTTTCGCTTCTTCTCCTGAACCGAAAGGCCAATTGCTTTGAAACTTAGAAGGAAGCATTGGGGTGACTTGTAGATCAAAAATAGATAAAATCGTTCCAATCGGAAATCCAAAATGGCCGCCATGGCGGCCATCTTAAAATTTCGTTTTTACTTCTCCTGATCTGAAAGGCCAATTAACTTGAAATTTGGTAGGAAACATTGGGGTGACTTGTAGATTAAAATAAAGCTAAAATCGTTCCAATCGGAAATTCAAGATGGCCGCAACGGTGGCCATATTGAAAATCTATTTTTAGCTTCTTCTCCTGAACCGAAAGGCTAATTGACTTGACACTTAGTAAGAAGTATCAAGATGACTTGTAGATCAAAAAAGAGCTCAACACTTTCCTGTCGGAAATCCAAGATGGCCGCCATGGCGACCATCTTGAAAATCTATTTTTTTTCTTCCTCTCTTGAACCGAAAATCTATGGTTTTTCTTCCTCTCTTGAACCTCGATTTGAAACCTGGTAGGAATCATCAGGGTGACTTGTAGATCAAATAGGGTGACTTGTAGATCAAACATAGCTCAAATCATTTCAATAGGAAATTCAAGATGGCCGCTTGAAAATATATTTTTCGCTTCTTCTCCAGAAACGGAAGGCCATTTGACTCGAAACATGGTAGGAAGCATCGGGGTAACTTGTGGATAAAAAAATTGTAAAATGGTTCTGATCGGAAATCCAAGATTGCGGCCACCTTGAAAATCTTTTCCTGAACCGAAAGGCCAATGGACTCGGAACTGTATAGGAAGCTTTGGGATGATTTGTAGATTAAAAATAGCAAACAAATGTTCCGATCTGAAATCCAAGATAGCCGCCATGAAAATCTATTTATCTCGTCTTCTCCTGAACCGAAAGGCCAATTGACTCGAAACTTAGTAGGAAGCACTATGATAGGGGTGACTGGTAGATCAAAAAGAGCTAAAATTGTTCCGATCGAAAATTCTCCTGAACCGAAAGGCCAATTGACTTGAAATTTGGTAAGAATCATCGAGGTGACGTAGACGTAGATCGGAAATATAAGATGGCTGCCATCTTGAAGACCTATTTTGAAAAAAAAGGTAAGAGAAAAGTCCAGGGAGTGCCACAATCACAAACCACAGCCTTTCCCAGATATCAAGAGGAAGAGGAAACCGACAAATCCAAACAAGCACAAATCGGTCAAACATACGAAAAGCACTAAGATTAGCTCTCTCGTCCCCAAGCGAGGTAATCGCAATGCCAAAAGGACTAAAAACACAAGAACAAAATGGCACAAGGTAAGACATACAACAAATTGCCTCGCAGAATAAACCACAAAGCACCAAAGAGTAAGACTAACACCGGGACCACCGCCTTAGAACGGTCAGTAGAGTAAACCACCATGGGGTTTAAAGCACTTTTACAGCTAGCCAACTTCACCCTGGGTCCCAATGCTACTCTAAATACAGAAATACATAAAAATTCGGTTCGCATAAAGGCTCCCAACTCAGTCCATGCATCAAAGCGAAAACATGAAGTTCTTCTCCTGAATAGAAAGGCCCATTGACTCGAAATTTGATATGAAGTATCGGGGTGACTTGTAGATCAAAACAGCTAAAATCATTCTGATCGAAAATCCAAGATGGTCGCCCTAGCAGCCATGTTGAAAATCTATTTTGAACTTTTTCTCCTGCACCAAAAGGACAATTGACTCAAAGAGCATTGGAATACCGAGGTGACTTGTAGATCAACAGTAGCTAAAATCGTTGAACTTTTTCTCTTGAACTGCAAGGCTAAATGTCTCAAACTTGTCTGTTAATCAGATGAGCGATACCGAGCCATCTTGGACCTCTTGTTCTCTTATTTCTTCAATGCACCTGGCAATAAAACACATGTGCTGATCAGATTCAGCAGTAAAGTCTGTGAGCTAATTTCTTATACAACATGAACTTCATTAACTTTTAAGTGAGGATATGATTTGACACCATCTTTTTCCTACCTTGAAAAGGAAAGCATGTCTTTTTTTCTGTAAGGTTACTTTTATCTTTACTTTTAAATTCATTTGCATTTCTTTTAGTAATTTCAAACGCTGCAATAGATGACATTCAAGATTCATCTGATAAGAAAACTTATCATAATTAATATAAAGAATGATATATGATATGTGATGTCTTCTGCCATTCATTATATGTTACGCTTTCCATTTACATGAACTTTTTGCTATCCTTTGGCAAATTCAACAGACGATACATTGGTGATATTTTTGCGGAAAAAAGGATTTAATATTTCATGCAAATTGTACCCTACGTAGACAATTTGTAAGAAATTTCAGACCCTATTTTTGTCTGGAAAAAGGTAAAAAAATAGTTTCAAGTTATCGCCTGCTGATATATACGCCCAGGATGTTAAACTTTTATTGTCTCGTAGATAAATAAATTTAGGTCACTGGAGCAAGGATTTGAATATTATAAAAATGCAGTTTCCGTTTCATTTACAATTATATTGAAACCTGTACTTATGTAAAATTTTAGTCTAGTCATGAGTTTTAGTTACGGAACACACAGCATAACGAAAACATGCCTATATAATTTCGACCCCCACAAACCCCATTTTTATGCAGTAAAACTGGGGGTTTACAGGGGTATACATTATTTTTCTTATTTCTGTTCAAAACATAGATTGTGGGTACTCATTAGAACCGCCTCTGCGAGGCGGTTCTAATGAGTACCCACAATCTATATTTTGAGCAGAAATATGAAAAATATCAGAGTGTTTTATCTGAAAATTTTCGGTTTTTGGAGGTGCAATATTCTATATATTTGAATAGGCGTGTATTCATAATAATAAGCGTCATGACCCAGATGCATATTCATGCAGATTAGTTTAAGGGCCAAAGATATGTGTCTTATTTTGCGAGTTTTGTTGCACCCCTGCTTAGTGTTGCTATCATGAGTAAGAGACATATCTAAGGAACTTGGAAACACATGTTGTACTGAGTTATCAGTGGTAAATCAGTTTCTGTAATAGGCTTGTAATGTACATTATCCTTGTAATGCCTGAAAATCAAAGCTGAAACTTTGTCAAAGGCATATTAAATGTAAAAATGATCTTTTTTTACAAGTATAAGTATTAAATAGACACCACTTAAAGTATTTTCCAGTATATATGGTTGCCGACCAGTTTTATTTATGTTACATTTTCCGTCGTAACATGGAAAATCAATGTTACTTTAAAGGTGCTTTACGTCGAAAATTCATCAGAAGAATCTGGTCTAAACCGTCATATTAGCCTACAACGTGCCTGCTTGAAACTGCAACTGTTTATATCTAAAACAAAATTAAGCAACATATTATTTTCCATTAAAACCGTATATGGAATGGTATAAAAGGTATGCGTGCTTCAACAAACAAAAACAAAAGAGAGTTATTTGAATTACTCAAGTTACTGCTTTATGGTTTTCACTTTCATTTATATGTTTTTAATTTTAAACGATACTTTTAGCTTACCAAATGATGCCTACTTTCCATGGACGCCTAGTTACACTCCATTTATGTTGGGTCCGTGCTTGTCGGTCTGAACGTTCCTACATTTGCCTTTGTGTCTATCGACTTTATGAGTTTTCGAAATACAGGTTTTGGTGTGTTGACCTCAGAATCGTTTTAAGAGTATAATTTGGTAACGTACATATTACTTATTAAACAAAGTTCATGCGAACCTCTGAGGAAGCACTATAATGAATACAGATGTATTTTGCAAAGACTATGAAAAACAATTATTTACTGACAGTTTATGATATCTGTGTCTTTTCACACAGTCAAATATATACAATTAAACAAAACATTTAAATGGGTTAATGTATATATGTCCACTATCAAACCATATTAATGTTTGTTTCTGGTTTCTTTCTAGTAATTTAAAGATACACAACGGACAGAGATCGAAATTACTATCACTTCCAGTGATACGCAGAAACTCGTATATACGTAAGATATTTTACCTATGTAGGTCTTCAAAGTTTGTTGAACATTCCCGAAGCTACGAGGAGCTTATCCATCACGAAAACACGCCTATATAATTTTGACCCCCTAAAACCCCACTTTTATGTAGTAAAACTGGGGTTTACAGGGGTATACATTATTTTCTTATTTTTGCTCAAAAACATAGATTGTGGGTATTCATTAGAACCGCCTCGGCGAGGCGGTTCTAACGAGTACCCACATTCTATGTTTTGAGTAGAAATATAAAAAATATCATTTTTTATCTGAAAATTTTCAGTTTTTGGAGGTGAAATTGTCTATATATTTGAATAGGCATGTTTTCGTAATGCACTCAGAGTAAGTGTAAAGTAGCGAAATTATCATAGGAGCTGTGGTAAATAAGATAGATAGCTGTAGTGAAGAAAAAATTCAGAGACGGAAAAACAGAAGGGGATTTCTGTTCAGATGTGAAGGACAGTGCAAATCTGACATCAGTGAATGTGACTGTTCTGGTAATATCAGCTATTGAAGACTTCAAGGTATAGCCACAAATAGATGTATTCATCAGAATTACATAACAGAAGAAAACGACTGAAAATGGTTCCAAATATATTATTTCGATTTGTTGATTGTGTTTTCTCACATATCAACTATCTTGTTTATCATATTTAATATCAGCTATCTTGTTTATCATAGTCCTTATGTCGAGTTTGTTACGTTACTTATACTTACTTAAACTGATTAATTCCCTGTGGCCAATGCGAGTAGTGAATCAACAGCTTATCTAATCGAAAATATTTTTGTCGAGTTCGGCGGACAGATATTTCAGCAAACAGTCGGCATACCGATGGATAGTAACTGTGCACCGTTGCTTGTCGACTTGTTTTATACTCGTATGGGGCGGAGTTTGTACAAAGTCTTCTCAAAGCAGGCAAGAAACACCTTGCACACCAATTCAATTTCACCTACAGATATATAGATGATGTATTGTCTCTGAAAAACACAAAATTTGCAGAGTATTTGGAATTCATCTATCCACGTGAACTTTAAATAAAGGAAACAACGGAGACTGCAGCCTCCTCCTCATACTTGATTGTTATCTCTACATTGACAATGGAAAGCTTACTACTAGGCTTTACGACAAACGGGGTGACTTCAATTTTCCCATTGTTAACTTTCCATTCCTGAGCAGTAATATCCCTTCTGCACTAGCATACGGCGTTTACGTATCACAGTTAATCCGTTATGCCAGAGCTTGTTCAAATTATTAGGATTTCATGGAGCGTGGGCAAGTGCTCACTACAAGGTTGTTAAGCCAGGGGTATCAAAAAACCAAACTGGTAGCAACACTTAAGAAGTTCTATGGGAGACATCATGATCTGGTCAATCCCTACAATGTGGCAGTTTCCAGAATTGTTTCCGATGCTTTTGCCAATGACGAGCCATAAGTAGACTTCCAAAGTCCCGGACATACGCTTCTACGAACATTTCCTTCGTTCAGGCCTATGGGCATGGCGGACGCAGATTGCTTACCAAGTGCTTACTATCCGCGGACGCCTGATTGCACCCTTTATTCTGGGGTCCATGTCTATTGGTCTGAACATTCTGATTCGTCATTCGTTTACGGATTTATGAGTTTAGATTACGGGTTAGGTACCATGACCACTACCACTATTCTTTATCTTTTCAATTCTGTTTTTTGATTTTTTATATTGTAGTAGGAATATCTTATACTGCAATTATGATGTGGTCATTTTAAATGCCTCACTTGGTAATAGATCTTCTTCTATAACTTGAAGGAGTTCTCAGAATGCTTCAGCGTATGTGTCAGCTGACTCTGCCCTTTTCTTCACTCTGTCAACCTTTCTTCTTTAAAGACTGAGACAATGTCTTTGATTTTTATCCTCTATTGCCGTTTGATCTTGCTGAAGAAATTTTATTGAAAAGTCGTCGTCAATTAAAATAGCACCCACACTACGTATAGTTGCCTGTATGCTTTGAGTGCTAGCGTTTAGCAGGTCGGGGTTGCTTTTCTTATTGATGCAGTCACAGTCTTTAGCTGATTTAGTCTTGATGAATGAGCTTCTTCAAACAATCTGAACAATGAATTTCTTGAGCTGGTGTAATTCTACTATTATTTACGATAGTGTCTTACTTGTATTTCATTAAAGCCACTAATGTTACCTTCATCAGCTATGAGGAAATCTTTAATTCCTTTAACATGATAAAAGATGCTGTCGCCAGAGTTTCCCATACAGCTGAAAAAAAATCTGTTTTCCTTTATCATTTGGAATCGTCTAACTCACACTTCTGTCATTTTTTTCCAGCATATGATAAAAGTGTGTTACAATTTATGTTGGTCCTTCATATTCCTTGGCCTTTTCAGTAGGTAAGCGGCTAGGATAAAACTTTGTTATTGTGTCATTTTGTTCCGTTAGTATTTGGTGTGCTAACTGTTCTACAAACTAAAATACTACAGAGTCTAATATATTATATCAACAGTTTGTCTATGTCTACGGATGATCTACAGGGTAAAATATCTTCTGTATGTATGGTCTCGGCATAATCGTAGGAAACTATAATTATATGTTTTATTCGTGACTGGTGCGTGGCTTTGAATTACCTGTGACAACCCAGGCTACATATCATAATATGGTTTAATACTTAACAAATATAAAACCACCATTTAAATATATCGTTTGGTATATATGTTACCTTGCGCAAATTCACTAGTATATTTCGCAAACTGAAAGTACGAGCCGTAAATACATAGAAATTCACTAAAGCACTTTTTCAGTGGTTTGCAAGCGCTTTGTTTATATGTGTTACGTACGTTACCAAATGATAACCTTGAAGATCATCTGCAGATTCCTATGCAAATGTGCTTCTGTAAAGCATTTTAAGTATAAATGTAAGTAAAATTATGAAGTAGTCATTTAAATAAACAATTTTCTTTTCTTTTGATATCTCGGAAGCATGCAGTACTTTTTAAAGCATTCAAAGGTATAAAAAGTATGCATGCTGCCAAGAAACTAGCGAAAACTGTTATATTAACCATTGTCCTGCTGAATAAATTAAGATGCCACGCCTACTTCAAATTTTCAGCTAATCAGATTACTTTGATCCGGGTTGTTGCTATAAATTCACATACTTAATGGCAACCAGTGCAGATCCAGATCAGTTGGCTTCTTCAGAATATTGCACACAACGATTGCTAGTAAGAAAAAAAAACAGAATTTCTATCATCAGTTTGAAAACTGAAATCCATCATTCTGTATTACATCCTAGCTTTGCTATTACATCATTTAATACAATGAGCCTCAACGTCAGAGAACGTACCTTCGTATATGTGCGCTCAGCGAAGATTTAGATCAGTCTGTACATTTGGGCAGTCTGATCTGAATCTTCCACGGGCACATTTTGAATAGCAAAGGATGCACAGTTTCTTCATGCGGACAACGAAGCCTCTGATCAGACTGTGGGAATGCGCAGGCTGATCTGAGTCTTCCTTGGGGGCATATGCCAGGTACGTTTTCTCACGTTGGGGCTTATCATGTTTTATTGGAGGTTAAATGGGCCACGCCATGCGATAACGTGTCTTCGGGCATATGTGGACAGCAAAGGCCCAGATCAGCCTGCGCATTCGCGCAGTCTGATCAGGGCCTTCACTGTCCGCTGACAGAATTATTGTTACTACAGAATGTATGAATGGAGAGCAAATGCCCGGATGATACTTTGCGCATGTGTAGGATGATCTGAATCTGTACATTTTGCACATTTTCTGAGGCACTTTTTCACTTGACTCGGCCAAAATGATATCGCGTGTTTATTAACCACTACTAATTTCTGGGCTTATTCACCAGATGCATTAACTGATGATAATTTTCTTTATTTTTTCCCAGAAAACAAGATTCGACAATTAATGCAAATTGTCTCCAGTGGATACAATTTGCATCAATTATCAAACCTGTTTTCAGAGAACAATAAGACAAAAATGTGTCAATATGTCGTCTACTGGAAATGGTTAAGCGTTAAACTAAAATTAATCGTTTATGTTTCATTCTAATTTTACCCTTAAAGCTCTAAGCAAATTTGTAACAGACGTCTTTCTAAAACTGACTTCGTTATTTTTCAGAGAAAGTAAGACACGACAACTAACACCAAACGGCATATCATTTGCCAGAAAAAGATTCGGTATTAACCCTTACCTTGCTGAATAAATTAAGATGCCACGCCCACTTCTAATTTCCAGACAACCAGATTACTTGATCCTGGTTTTCAATAGAAATTTACATATTTGATGACAAACAGTGCAGATCCAGATCAGTTGGCTTCTGAAGAAGCCAACTGATCTGGATCTACACTGTTTGCTAAGACAGGGCATGTCGTGTTCAGAAAGAGAAGTGTTAAGAAGTATCAAAACGTTGCAGAGACCACCATTTTTTTTTCAAGTTTTGTGTAGGTCATTAACTTGTAAAAACAATGCCCCTCTTTGGATATACTGGTTGAAAGCACATTTATATGTCAATCATTGCACAGTTAGAAAAAATATTTTTTTTATCATTAGAAAAATATGTTTTATTTATCAGTCTGTATAACATCCTTGCTTTGTAGCAATGTAGCTATATATTACATTCTTAAACACCATGTTTTTTGGGGCTAGATGACGAACGTTCTCCCAGTATATCTTATAGCCACGTACACAAAGTTTTGGTTACATTCACAGCATGCGGTATCCATTTGACAGTGAAGTTTTTTTTTTATGTTAAATACCATTAATGTCTATTATTAGTAATCAACCCAAGGTCAAGAAACAAAAAAAAAAAAAAACAAGAAAAAACACAATATCACCCAGAAGTGTATTTAACCTTTGCGAATCGCTGGGTTAACTCCGCAGACGACGAATTGATGTTTTCACCCAAAAATAGGCTTTGGCATTCTACCAATTTGCATGAAAAATCATATACTATTTTCTGGTAGCAAAATATGAAAATTATTTTCAAAATGTCATCTGCTGAAATTGTTCACAGCATGCTGAGTATTAAACGAACTTGGTTCACTTCCATTTTCACAAGAGAGTCAATTCAGTGCCTTCATGTTTGCTTTCTGGCATTCTGAGTCCATTAATAATATAATCATGAATCCTATCAAGGTTAAATTCGATAACTTTGGAATACATTACGAAAACACGCCTATTCAAATATATAGAAAATTTCACCTCCAAAAATTGAAAATTTTCAGATAAAAAACGCTGATATTTTTCATATTTCTGCTCAAAACATAGATTGTGGGTACTCGTTAGAACCGCCTCGCCGAGGCGGTTCTAACGAGTACCCACAATCTATGTTTTTGAGCAGAAATAAGAAAAATAATGTATACCCCTGTAAACCCCAGTTTTACTATATAAAAGTAGGGTTTAAGGGGGTCAAAATTATATAGGTATGTTTTCGTGATGAACAATAGGACAAAATAGAACCATTTGTAGAACTACGGTGAACCCAACAACGGACAAATAAGGTAAGCGGCAGAAATCAATCTTAAACGGTTTAGGATTTAGCCGTCATTAAATCTGTTTTCTGGTCCATCGTCCCGTAGTTAAAGATGGCAGCAAAATTATTAAAACGGGGTTTGCTCTCACCTGAACATCCGTTATTTCCCTTGGTGTACATCGATTTAAATAACACTCACATTGATTGATTGATTGATTGGACATTTGATGTATCAATAGACTGGCTTACTATTTGCTCAACCGTCCGTGAGCATGTGACTATCACGTGACAGCAAGTCGCGTTTCAAACCGGTGTTATGTTTCACTTAAAAAAAAGCAAATTCAAGACACTAGCACCAAATATGTCCATAGCAGGAAGCATTTGACAACTTGCGATGATACGTCTACAATTTCTGTACATTTATTACTGGAAATGTTTAAAAAAAAAAAAATAAAAAAATAAAAAAATAAAAAAATAAAAAAAAAAAAAAAACGTGCTTTGCAAAAGGAGCCTATTTGACTGGATAGGATGAGACCGTATTAAAAAAAAAAAAAAAAAAAAAAAAAACACGGAAAAACAGAAAAAAAGTGAAATTTGACTGATATTTTGGAGATTTTTCCCACCGTTTGGCTTTGAATACGGACAAACGAATATTAGTGATAAAGTCCATTCCCTCTGCTGTCGGACAACCTAAAGCTAAAGGATGCGCCTTGTTAGCCTACCCCATGAAAGCATATAATGATGCGATTCACTTTTTTACTTTTCGTGTTCTCGATATTGAATTAAATTTCCATCTTTTTTTCCTTTTTTTCCATTTTTCGCACTACGAATGAACTGTCAATCCTTCTGCGTTAAAAAAAAAGATATGAATACATCACCCACTGACCATCTACTCACTTTGCTTGTTGTACATTTCAGTTTTACTCTTTCACTGCTTCAGGCGATAATAGTAGGCTTTTGCAAACAGCATAGATCCAGATGAGACGGCTCAATGAGCCGTCTCATCTGGATCTACGCTGTTTGACATTCAGCCTTTCTACTTTACATATAAACTTCTTTCCAAACGATAGTTTGTTAAAATGAAAAAAGTAGACAACAAATGTCGTCTGAAATTTGGCACCAAAAGAGTTAAAACTATCAAACCTACAGGGTGACCAGGATCTGTCTGCGCTCTAGCAGTCGTATTTGTTACTCATCAGTTGTATAAGATTACCTTTGAAATTTGAAGACTGTCAAAGTATAGTGTGGGTCTGACAAGGCTGCACAAACACGCAGGCTGATCTGAATGTATTCGGGTTACATAACTTTTATACGACCTTTTACCTTGCTGTTAGCCAACTTAACCTTTACCACTCTCTGGGCTAATTCAGCAGACACCAAACTGATAATTTTCTTAGTTTTCTCACTAAATAGGTTTAACATTTCATGCAGATTGTCCCTTTAGGAGACAATTTGCATGAAATGGCAAAGCCTTCTTTCTGGGGAAAAAATAAGTAAATGTTTGAACTATGTCGTCTGCTGAGTTTTTACCCAGCATGCTAAGCGATAATTAATGCGCAATCTGATCACTTATGTTCCAGTTTACTTTAGGTGTTAAATGGCTCCTTAAATCTGCATAATCATTAAGATGTCACTGTTCGCTACAGTATCCTAAACTCAGAGGCAGACGATCATTTTCAGACGCAGTGATCTCATGATGATATATGAATTATATCATATACCCTTAACAGAACGCTCTTGAACAGATGTGGTTGACGCTAAGCACTAATGGTAAAAATTTTCCGCAGACGGCATTTTGAAATATTGTTCTTATTCCTCTCTGAAAACGGGATTTGATATTTCGTGCATATTTTCTCCACTTGAGATAATTAGCATGAAATGTCAAATCCCGTTTTCTGGGAAAAAATTGAAAACATCATCAGTTTGTCGTCTGCTGAATTAGCCAAGAGAGTGGTAAAGATTCAAAAACACTAGAAACGCATGCTAAGCTACATGAAAATGTGGATACCCCTGCGCTTAACACTTACCACGCTGTGGGCAGATTCAGCAGACGACAAATTGGTGATATTTTTTTTATTTTTTTTTCTGGAAAATGGGATCTGACACTTTATGCAAATTGTCTCCTTCGGAGACAATTTGCATAAAGTGTCAAATCCAATTTTCTAGGAAAAATAAGAAACATATTTCAAGACGTCGACTGCAGAAAGCTTTATCCAGCATGCAAAGTGTTAATGTTGTTTTGAATATTTCTGACAGCAGGGTTTGAGACAAGATTTAAAACTTAATACCTGGCACAATGGCGTTGCCAAATTTTAAGGTTTTCGCTGAGAAACAGTCGTATAACTATAACTATTTTCAACCAAGTTGTGTCTACGAGTGCAGAGAATGTCGATTCCGCCGTAAAAGATGCATGTAAGTTGTTTTGCTTTTTCTCATTATCGCAATTGCTGCGAGTTGTTAAAGCTTTTTGAAGCAACTAGGATATATGAACATATGCTTAAAGTTTCAGGCTAGTGAATACAGATAAAAATTAGGTTTTCCTAGAATGTTATATCGGAATGTGAAAAGCAAATCGTTTGGCAGTTAGTAAGTAGAGTTTAATTGCAATCTCTCTCTCTCTCTCTCTCTCTCTCTCTCTCTCTCTCTCTCTCTCTCTCTCTCTCTCTCTCTGAATGATCTTTCCTGGTTACATATAATACCGTTTACCGCATTACGAAAATAAGCCTAATATATAGAAAATCTCACCTCCAAAAACTAAAAAAAAATCAGAAAAAAATAACCCTGATATTTTTCATATTTCTGCTCAAAACATAGACCGGCGAGGCGGTCCTGACGAGTTCCCACAATCTATGTTTTTTGTGCAGAAATTGGAAAAATAATGTATACTCCTGTAAACCCCAGTTCTACTATATAAGAGTGGGGTTTAAGGGGTTCAATAATACATAGGCATGATTTCGTGATGGGACATTTCGAAATAGTTTTTCATACTTTACCCCAAAAACAGGCTTTGACATTTCATGCAAATTGGAGACAATTTGTATGAAATGTTAAAGCTAATTTTCTGGAAAAAAAATAAGAAATATATGATCAATTTGCCTTGTGCTAAATTGGCCTAGAGAAACGTAAATGCTAAAAACCATAACGTACAGCACTACTGTTAGTACTTAACAACATCAGATATTAGAACCATTATGATGTATTTACTAATGTTGGTCACGTTTACGACTGAGCAGTACTTGTGCGCAATGTTCTTTTTTCTCTCTATCTCTCTATCCCTCTCGATCATTCTTCATGTAATGCCGTAAGAGCCGGGCACACCATTTCCTACAAGTGTGCGCGTAGCAAAGACTCAGATCACTCTGCACAGAAGACGTTTTGGATCCGTGGTCACCAGAGAGCGCCCTGAGAAGACTCTATTAAGACTGTGCAGAAGCACGGGCTGATCTGAGTTTTCGCTGGGCGCACATGCAATCTTGTAGAAAATGCTGAACCCCAACTTAAACATTTAAACCATCTATGCCGAGTGGACTCTTCTCTCTAAATTTTTGGACGTCCATTTCCTGTATAAGGGGTGTCTGGTTAGTTGATATTATTATAATGTTGTGTAGAAATGTCTGAACATAATGCAAACAGTCTGCGGCGTCTGATCTGAGTTTACACTGTTTGCCAATGACCTTGAATGGGACGCATGCCTTAAATGGGTTAAAAAGCATAACGCAGCCAGCCGCATACGTAATTATTGAGTGCTGGATAATAGATACGACGTTAACCAAAGTCCCTAATCACATTACGAAAACCTGCCTATTCAAATATACTGAAAAGTTAATCACCGAAAAATTGAAAATTTTCAGACAAAAAAAATCAAATATTTTTCATATTTCTGCTCAAAACATAGATTGTGGGTACTCGTTAGAACCGCCTCGCAGATGCGGTTCTAACGAATACACACAATCTATGTTTTGAGCAGAAATAAGAAAAATAATGTATACCCCTGTAAACCCCAGTTTTACTATATAAAAGTGGGGTTTAAGGGGATCAAAATTATATAGGCGTGTTTTCGTGATGGACTGAATGGACTCACTGACCGGATCTTTATTGTTCATGTATGCCTCGAACCCAGCGTGCTAGACGTTTATACAACGTCGAATCTGCGTCGATGCAACGTCATGACGTTTATACAACGTCGCATCAACGTCTGTGCAACATCATGATGTTTATACAGCGTCGTATCAACGTCGATACGATGCCATGGCGTTCCACCGACGTTGATGCAAAGTTGTTTCACATCTGTGTAGCTACTGGAATGATACCCGTTTTCGTAGCACAACTAAACTATAACGTTTAAGGATCGTAAAAGCAACAACACTGTTGCAACGCAGAAATGAGTATTTATCCCCTGCTGTAATAAATATCTGAAAAATTCTTTTTAGGGTTGTTTACTACTGCTGCGTTACGTGGAAACATGAGTAGGATTAACAACAAATGTCACATAACATTTGTTATCCTTTTCAATGCTTTAATTGGTTCACTCTACTTCATAAAATGTGCAATATTTTTGTAAATAAGCCGAATATGGGGAGCATCACGTGGTAAAATTCGCTGACGTCATGGCTTTTTACACTTTAACCCATTGTAGTCGGGAGACCCGTAAAAGGGCACCTGCCAAACAGTGCAGACCCAGATCAGATGCCGCAGAACGCGAAATTGAAATAGAGACCTTATTTTATTCAACGAGTCAGTTCTTAAATGTAATGTTTCGCAGGTAACTAGGAAATGTTCTCTTGTTTAAGGAGTTTTGTTAGATAGCTGGCAAATCGGGCTGACATTAACTTGATTGAATTTTGTCCTACTGGCCTGCAAAATATAGGTTCCTGTCAATAACCTTGCTTTAATGTCGACACGTTTGATGTCGTAGGTGTTGTTTCTAACTGAGGCGTAGTTTACCTACTTTCATAGCGTCGGGGTTGAGATATTTCAAGGAGGGCTTTGAGGTTATGTCTTATCCCCACTGTTGTTCAACATGACCATGAAGTTGACATTTGACTAGATTCTTCCACTGCTCCTTTGAAGGGGGTGTTCCATGAGTTCATATGCGGTGGGAAGTAAGTATTAGAATGTTCTGGACTGAAGAACCCCCGCTCTTATCTATAAGATCCCTTACAGCTAACTGCCGTCTTGCAGTTCATTTTCTAAGCATGACTGATCCCTGACAATACTACCAAACAGATTCTGTGTGTTCTTTTCAATGCATACATTTACTGGCAAAGTTCCAAGCAGGGCTAAAGAAGCAGTATCCAAGGTTCTATTTGGTAAAGATTGGAGCTGTTTTAAGCATCTTTTCTGGAATGCCTCAAGTTACAATACATCCCTTTTCCTGAGGTTATGCACTTCAAGGCCATGGATCAGTCTTGGAATAACATACTTTCTCCACATGTCTGCTTTGATTGTAGGTTTTAGTCCAGATTTCCCATGAAACCCCGATTAAGGAGTAGGCTGTTCTACCTCCTTGATTGATTTTGCTTCTATGTTTGGATTACAGATTGAGTTTCGATGAATATCTAGGTGTACGATCGGATCTTCTGCGTGTGTACTGTTGTTCAGACCAAACAACAAAAATCATTAAGAATCCTATTTGCGTTTCTTGATTATTAGCCCTTTCAGCCTTGTAGACCATGACAGACATCTTAGTGAGGATCCAGGTAAGACGGCTCATCATGAGCCGTCTCATTAGGATTTACACTGTGTGTCGTTCTTTTCTTAATGTACAACTGACACCATTTAAAGAGCAAGGGATGATGCTAAAGAGATGAAAGAGTATATCTCATAAACTGAGGGTTGGAAGGATTAATCACCACCACTATATCTAAAACGCTATTTTTTTTTTACTGCAATAGCAGCTGGACGTCGAGTTCAGCATTAGACATAGTACATAAGATACCAGATGTATAAATGTTCCATGCACAAGAAACTAGCCATCAATGTCAACATTACACCTATGGTACAAAAGATAACTGGTGTATAAATGTTTCCTGTGCTAGAAGCAAGTTATTAAGTTCAACATTAGATATATGGTACAAAACGATAACATGTATAAAGGTTTCGTGCGCTAGAAGCGAGATCTGAAGTTCAACATTACACCTATGGTACAAAAGATGAAAGGGTGGACAGAGGGGGCGGGGATACGGGGATAAGGGGGGCGGGGGACGGGGGTAAAGGGGGCGGGGGACGGGGGTAGAGGGGGCGGGCGCCGGGGAAGAGGGGCGGGAGGCGGGGGTGGAGGGGGCGGGGGTAGGGAAATTTTGGGGGCGGGGGTTATACCAAAATTTGTTGTATTTTACCGATTTTTATGTACTTCAGTGCAATAGCTGGGTATCAGAATATATAATAGACGTATTAAAGTAAATTCAGGTATATCTACAATGAATCCGGCGTTGATTTCACTTCACCGACGGGTAGTTTTCCGCCAACCGTAGTTTACATTGAATTCGTTTACGTCCGATTTCGGTTCATCTCTAGTTGATTACTTCCCTTTGAGTCCGAAAGTTCGTCGGTGGCAATCCATATTTTTAGAAACAATTATCCGTCTGCCGTAGACAATCATTTTATTTGCTCATTGTGTGATAAGGACTTTTTCACGAAAGAAAAAAAAAACACTTCAAGATCCAACATGAATTTTGTGATAGGTGTTCCAAACACGAAATATACACGTTGCCCGGTTGGGTGGTTGGGTGAGGCAAAGGTATCGTGGTAATTGATATTGGCTTACAGTTGGGCAAGTCCTGCTATCTTTGTAGCAGGTAAAGGTAGAGGGGGGAATGTTTTCATTTCTTCTTTTCTTCACTTTCATTCATTTTCCTTTCTCCCCTGTCCCTCTCTTTCATCTCTATTAACTCCTAGCTCTCTTCTCCCTTTCTCTGGAAGACGACATAAAATGACCCACAAGGGTTGACGTGTCGTTAAACCCCAACTCAATCAAATCAATCACACGTTGCCCAGTGACAAAACACGGACCATTCACGGACTTACGGACCAATAAAAATTCCGTGTCCGTGGTCCGTGAATAGTCTGTATTAAATGCAAAATATAATAAAATTAACCGCTAATTGGTTCGTGAGTAGTCCGTGGTCCGTGAACAGTCCGTAATTAGTCCGTAATTGGTGCATCGTACATCGGTCCGTTATAGCAATCAGATTGTCTGTGAAAAGTCCTTGGTCCGTGAATGGTCAGTTAGTTATGGTCCGAAATTTGGTCCGCAAATGGTCCGTAGAAGCAATAACATCGTCATTTAATTGAAAACTACAAAATAACTAAAAAATAAATCATAATTTTAATTGATTGTCTCGTATAACCTGTAATCTAAACATTTGATTTTCTTTTTCTTTTTCTTTTTTTTTTTTTTTTTTTTTTTTTTTTTTTTTTTTTTTTGATAATTTGATGAAACAGTTTTTGGCATTTTGAACATGTGAACATAAACCCAGAATCTGGCATGCGGCAGATACAAAACAGTGGAATTCCAGCCACTTTAAGCAAAGTGAATAAGTGAACTCAGGGAACTGATACAGTCAGATCCACACCTAACCCCAAACACCAAAGGAAAAGACAGAAAAATACAATTAAGCAGCCTCAAAATGAACAGCTGGCCAGCAGAGCTGGCAACTTTTTCCCAAAATGATGGCAACTCTGTTACCTAAACTAACTGAATTATCTTAAACATACATACTTGTTGAAAGTAAAACATTAGAAAGTGAAACACTACATAACATTGAACAAAAAGTACCGCCTTGGAACGGTCAGCAATTCGGTTCGCATACTTAGTCAATACATCAAAGCGAAAACATAAAAATCAAATTAATCACTATAATAAACAAAGACGAGTACTCATGGCTAATTCTACTATATGCCAGAGTAAATGAAAACCAGTAGTTGAACCTCGGCGGGCCAAGCCAAAGACATATCGTCAAGCCCCAACCCACTGGTTAAAGTTTTACGAAGAGGCCGTCATTAAGTCTGAGGCCCGAACCGCTGTCGTGCAATTAAAGAGTGAAGCATAGCCATCAACAATGATAGGCATGCAGTCTGCCGCATAATATCCAGGCTATAGCCAATTCTTTTATAACGGTTAATAGGTTTTCTGAATTGCTCCGAAAAGTTAGATTTACCCACAATTTTTCTAAATCTGTACACTAAGTCACCATAAAATTCGGGTTCCGATATACCTTGTTGCAGAAGTGTTTTCAAACTGACGCTATATTTTTCTAACAAGGCACCGTGTCTGCGATAAAATTTCGAAAACGCCTTACGAAGTTTAAAATAACGATAGCCCTGCCTAAGAAGTTTGGCAGTAAGGGCTTTATTACGGTGGTTAAAGTCATTAAGATTTGAAGAAGCTCTGGCGAATCTTATAAGTTGAGATATGTATACCCTATATGAGGTACGCCGGGGGACATCGCCATCCAGAAAAGGGAAATTGACTATATCAAAATCAAAATCGTCCCGTTTAATATAAATTTTGGTGGAAACTGTACCATTAGATATACATAGATTCAAATCCAAAAAAGGTGCCTCGGTATCGGAAGAATTTGCTCTATTTAATTGGAGTTCTGTAGGGTATATCCGGTCCACCATTTGGTCAAAGTAAATATTGTCAATATTTAATAAATCGTCAAGGTATCTTGAAGTTAAATTGAAAGCCTCAATAATGTCAGCCTGATTTTCACCTGAGAGAGACTTCATGAAATCTCTCTCATAACAAAAAAGAAACAAATCTGCAACAACAGGAGCACAATTAGTTCCCATCGGAATATCAATAGTTTGTCTATGAAGTTTAGTTCCAAATCTTATAAAAATATTATCCAAAAGATAAACAAGGGCATCACAGACTTTTTGACACGACCATAAATTGTGATTATTATGTACATCAGAAGTGAACTCATCCATTAATCATTAAGGGCAACAAACAAATCACAGATAAAGTCTATAATGAAGAACAACATAATTTTCTGTGTGGGAAAACTGTTATGTTTTGATTCTCAAATCCTTTGATAAGATGATCTCTCATTGTAGAGACAGTATATGGTTTGCCACTAGGATTAATTCCAGTGAGGATGCTGACCATATTTGCAATGGTGTAAAACCACAGTCATTTGTATTCGTTTGTACAAAGCATTTAAAGTGTCTAACAAAGATTTTCGGCAGAGGGCTAAACATCATGTTTGCAACTGCCATTTTAGCGGCACTTGAAATGTCTGCACTATCATACAAGTTGACAGCATCATCGTCGCAGTTGAATTTCGAGAAACAAATCCAGTGCAGACCTACATCATTAGGATGGGTATCAAAAATCCGACAATGTAACGTCACGTTATCCATAACGTCACGTTATTCCGATTTTGATATTACTCCATTTTTTTCATATATCATAATAGCGTCCGTAATTTAAATAACGGTCCGTGCTTTGTCAAGTCTCTGAATAATAGGTCCGTGGTTTGTCAAATCCGTGATTTGTAGGTCCGTGGTTTGTCAAGAGATCCGTGAATAATTGGTCCATATTTTGTTATGCAGTCCGTGTATTGTAAACAGGTCCGTAAGTCCATGAGTCCGGGTCCTTAAGTGGTCCGTGTTTTGTCAACCACCACGCACATTCGACAATTAACTCTCAGTTTTTTGAGAAAACCACAAAAAAGATGATTGTTCTCACTGACACCCAAGTGTGGGATTATGCTTACCAATATTAGGACTATGGTTCAAAAGCTAATTGATGTATGCATGTTTCATGCGCTAGAAGCCGGATATCAAGTTCACCATTAGACCTGTGGTACAAAAGATAACAGAATTGTAAGTTAGAGGTGTTCAAAAATTTGAAATGGAGGTAACATCCACTTCTGAAACAAAGAAGAAAACCGAAGTCGTCCAAAGCGAGCAGTGAAAATATAAATCGTATCAGTCACTATAGTGAAATGATACGATATCATTTCACTAGTGATTGATACCACTTTTATTTTCACCAGATATACACTGATTTCACCGCTAACAATAAAATAAACACTGATTTCACCGCTGACAATAAAATAAAAAAAAGATAACTGATGTTCCGTGCGCTAGAAGCTAGACTTCAATGTCAGCATTAGACCTTGGGTACAAAAGAAAATTGATATTTCATGCGCTAGAAGCTAGACGTCAAGGTCTATGGTACAAAAGAGAACTGATGTATAATTGTTTCATACGCTAAAAGGCAGACATCAAGTTCACCATTAAACTATGGTACAAAAGATAACTGATGTATAAATAGTTCATGCACTAGGTTAGACATCGAGTTCACCAATAAACCTGTGGTACATAAGATAACTGATGAAATATTGTTTCCTGTGCGAGAAGCCAGACATCAATGTTTAATATTAGGCCTATGGTACAAAAGATAACTAATGTATAAATGTTTCAGGTGGTAGAAGCTGAACATCATTTTCAACATAAGACCTGTAGTACAAAAGATAATTGATGTATAAATGTTTCAGGCACTAGAAGCGAGACATCTAGTTCTACATTATACCTGTGGTACAAAAGATAATCGATTTATAAATGTTTCATGCACCAGAAGCGAGACATCTATTTCAACATTAGATCTGTGGTACAAAAGATAATTGATGTATAAATGTTTCATGCACCAGAAGCGAGACATCTAGTTATACATTATACCTGTGGTACAAAAGATAATTGATGTATAAATGTTTCATGCACCAGAAGCGAGACATCTAGTTATACATTATACCTGTGGTACAAAAGATCATTGATGTATATATGTTTCATGCACCAGAAGCGAGACATCTAGTACTACATTGTACCTGTGGTACAAAAGATCATTGATGTATAAATGTTTCATGCACCAGAAGCGAGACATCTAGTTCAACATTTGACCTGTGGTACAAAGGGTAACTGGTGTATAAATGTTTCATGCACCAGAAGCGAGACATCTAGTACTACATTGTACCTGTGGTACAAAAGATCATTGATGTATAAATGTTTCATGCACCAGAAGCGAGACATCTAGTTCAACATTTGACCTGTGGTACAAAGGGTAACTGGTGTATAAATGTTTCATGCACCAGAAGCGAGACATCTAGTACTACATTGTACCTGTGGTACAAAAGATCATTGATGTATAAATGTTTCATGCACCAGAAGCGAGACATCTAGTACTACATTGTACCTGTGGTACAAAAGATCATTGATGTATAAATGTTTCATGCACCAGAAGCGAGACATCTAGTTCAACATTTGACCTGTGGTACAAAGGGTAACTGGTGTATAAATGTTTCATGCACCAGAAGCGAGACATCTAGTACTACATTGTACATGTGGTACAAAAGATAATTGATGTATATATGTTTCATGCACCAGAAGCGAGACATCTAGTTCAACATTTGACCTGTGGTACAAAAGATAATTGATGTATATATGTTTCATGCACCAGAAGCGAGACATCTAGTACTACATTGTACCTGTGGTACAAAAGATCATTGATGTATAAATGTTTCATGCACCAGAAGCGAGACATCTAGTTCAACATTTGACCTGTGGTACAAAAGATAATTGATGTATATATGTTTCATGCACCAGAAGCGAGACATCTAGTACTACATTGTACATGTGGTACAAAAGATAATTGATGTATATATGTTTCATGCACCAGAAGCGAGACATCTAGTACTACATTATACCTGTGGTAAAAAGATAATTGATCTGTAAATGTTTCATGCACCAGAAGCGAGACATCTAGTTCAACATTAGACCTGTGGTATAAAGGGTAACTGGTGTATAAATGTTTCATGCACCAGAAGCGAGACATCTAGTTCTGCATTGTACCTGTGGTACAAAAGATAATTGATGTATAAATGTTTCATGCACCAGAAGCGAGACATCTAGTTCTACATTGTACATGTGGTACAAAAGATAATTGATGTATAAATGTTTCATGCACCAGAAACGAGACATCTAGTACTACATTATACCTGTGGTAAAAAGATAATTGATCTGTAAATGTTTCATGCACCAGAAGCGAGACATCTAGTACTACATTATACCTGTGGTAAAAAGATAATTGATGTATAAATGTTTCATGCACCAGAAGCGAGACATCTAGTACTACATTATACCTTTGGTAAAAAGATAATTGATGTATAAATGTTTCATGCACCAGAAGCGTGACATCTAGTTCTACATTGTACCTGTGGTACAAAAGATAATTGATGTATAAATGTTTCATGCACCAGAAGCGAGACATCTAGTTCAACTTTACACCTGTGGTACAAAAGGTAACTGGTGTATAAATGTTTTATGCATTAGGAGCGATATGTCCTTTGTGGGTAACTTCCTATATATGGCACACTACGGATCTGCGTGCCGAATGGCCCCCTTTTTTCAGTGCCGCCAGATATATGATAAGTCCCCCTTTTTTCAACAAAAAGTATATGACTGACCCGATTTTTCTGGAATTGATTTGTATGTGAAAGGCCCCACTTTTCTGACATCCCGGTATATATGCATATATGTTTTTCGATCAGAGGTATTTTGAGGCTGCTTGTTCTCTGGGTCTTAAATGAATTGTCTGCGATATTTGTCTACTTTCCAGCTATAAATGGATTTAAAACAAAATCAAAGGGCAATATATGAATAGGTCAACCTTTTGGGCGACCAATATATAAATGGGTTCCTTTTTTTCAAAGGTCGGGTATATGAATTGGGGTAGGTTTCGATCGAAATACTGGCTTGCACAACCGTACCACAATTCTTTACCCTCCCCCCTTCCTGCCACCTCCTTCCCCCACCACCCCCCCCCCCACCCCCACGCCCGCCCACGCCCCCGACCACCACCGAGAAGACATCAAGTTCAACATTAAACATGTGGTACAAAAGGTAACTGATGTATAAATGTTTCATGCACTAGAAGCTGGACATCATGTTCAAGAGTTCTCCCACTGAAGGATTTTTATACCATAAATACTTACATGCTCTATGTTTTAGAGTAAATCGGACTTCGCAGGTTTCCGAAAATAAAAGAAGGCAAAAAAAAAAAAAAAACGCAGACGTTTTCAAGAATTTGAACGTCTGCAAACAGAAGACGACCCTCTGTCATATGCAATTAGCGTAGACTCATATCAGCATGCGCATTCTCGCAGTCTGATCAGGGTCTACGCAGAGGCGCAGGCTGATCTTGTTCTGCGCTTGTTTATGAGCCATAAGGTCGAGTTCTTTTCGAAAAGACTATTTATACAGTTTTGTAAACGTACTCGCGTACCCGAATGAAGGGGAATGAATACAGTTAAATAGGAGTCATTTCTGTCAAATAGGATTTGCGTCCCTTCTGTAAAAGAGGACCATTCTGAATGGAAATAATTTGCACCCCATGGAAGCTTATTCTTTCCTTTTAGACTTGACCCCATTTAGAAGGGATTTGGAGGGCAGCAAGCAAACAGGAAGTCACAAAAAGTATCTCCCTTATGAAAGTTGATAGCAAAGCCTCAATTTATGTCCATTTACCTTGAGAAGCATTTTACCTACAGTCACGCAGGGGTACCTGACAGAAACGTATTAGATTAAATGCAAATGTGTTAAAAATAGTATGCCATGTTAATAACGTTACGGTTGTACGCTGAAAAAAAATCGACATTATTTTTTTATGACAACACAAACAACGATAGCTTGTACATGCCAACATACGAACCACGGTTCTCGCTCATCGCATCATCGCATTTTGCGTGTTCAGATAGTGCAGATTTAAACTGGTCCCATAAATGTGTTGTTGATTAAGGTATTGATAGTGAATATGAAAAAATGAAAAAAGTTGCTTATCCCTGTAATGGCCTGCATTATTTGTTGGTTGAGTACCTTTTAAAGACGGGATAATTGAAATACTAGCATAGATAGATACATCTAGGACTCTAGGGTTACACTTTATGACATTGTTGGCTAAATGTTGCATAACTAATAAGTATCGTCCTCCTTTAAGCGGAGTTAATACACTTTCGGTGTGTGTGTGTGTGTGTGTGTGTGTGTGAGGGGGTGTCGGCGGGGGGGGGGGGGGGTTGGGGGAGGGGCACCACTGCCAAAATTATTTACCTCCTTTGTGAAAATGGGGTCTATAAACGGAAAGAGTTTGGACGCTTCTGAAAAAAAAATACAATTCTAAAAGGAAAGAATTTGCTTCCCATTACGAAAACATGCCTTTTCAAATATATTGAAAATTTCACCACCAAAAACTGAATGTTTTCAGATAAAAGTTCTGACATTTTCATTATTTTTGCTCAAAACATAGATTGTGGGTACTCGTTAAAACCGCCTTGCCGAGGCGGTTCTAACGAGTACCCGCCATCTATTGTTTTGAGCAGAAATAAGAAAAATAATGTATACCCCTGTAAACCCCAGTTTTACTATATTAAAGTGGGGTTTAAGGGGGTCAAAATTATATAAGTATGTTTTCGTGATGCGATTGGAGCAAATTATTTTTTATTTTTTATTCATTTATTTTATTTTTCTTGTTGAATAGAACATGGCAGAAAATTCTTTCATTTTAGAATGAATCCCTTTTCAGAAGAGGTTTTCTCTAAAAGTAAAGAATTTGCTCCCAATTAAGCAAATGCTGTCCATTTAAAGTAGACCCCTTTTTAGAAGGGGTTTGTTGTGCGGTACAGCAAACAGGAAGTCACAAAAGTTGTCTCCCTTGTCCACAGGTGAAAAATCTACCAAGCGTATCCAATCCCCTGAATTAATTTATCACTTAGCATATAATTTTGGATAAAAAAATAGCAGACTACATTGTGAAATATTCCCCGTCTTATTTTTCCCAAAAACAACCAGGATTTGACTTTTCATGCAAATTGTCTCCAGACAATTTGCATGAAAAGTCAAATCCTGTTTTCTGGGAAAAAAAATAAGAAAATTGTTACCAATTTGTCGTCTGCTGAATGATCCAAAAGAATAGTAAAGGTAAATGTATCGGTCATGTACATTCCTTCAGCAAGTGCAGCAGCGCTACATTTCTCTAAAACTGTTGTTAGAGCGCTGTCAAGTTTCCCTTGTAAACTTCCTATACAGGCTCTTGCAAAACACCAAATTTACTCCAAATATCGGGACACCTTAAGATGTGACAGTATTTGCTCTAAAACTTTCGCAGGCCCTTTCGACTATCTGTTTATGTGTCTAAAAACTACTGGCTGAGTTGCAAACAATGTAGACCCTGATCAGACGCCGCGTTCTGCGGCGTCTGATCAGGGTCTACATTATTTGCGCAGGCCTGCTTGTCCCAATAGTTAGGATTATTACTGTATTTATCCATTTTAATACTTGCTTATGTGTCTAATAACTGCTGGTTGAGTGGCAAACAGTGTAGACCCTGATCAGACACCAAGTTCTTATACGTCTGATCTGGGTCTACACTGTTTTTTCAGACCTGCCTGTCCCAAAACTTGGATTATTACCATATTTTGAGCTCGAACAAGCATAAATCAATTGCTCGAGTAGAACGTTTTAGTTGCCACAGTTTGCCTTTCAAAGACTTGAAAGTTTAGAAAAAGAGGCGAACTGACTAACACCTTTATACTGGTTTTTATGCCCCCGCCATTCGAAGGAAAGGGCACATAGTGTTACTCCTTTCCGTCCGTACGCCCGTCTCCGTCATCATCCGAGATGACGTTAGCAATTTGCATTTACGTTTTTGAGGCATTAGCAAGTTGCGTTTTCAGGCGGGAACATCCGTGTCCTTTGGACACATTTCTAGTTTAGAAAGCTTTAAATAGTCCACCTCCAACCATATCCAACTCCACTGGCCATATGAGTGTTTACGGTGTAAATAAAGCAGATTATAAAAGTGCGTGTCGGTATATGATAGGAAGAGAGACAACTCCAGTTTCCTTAACGGTATGACAAGTACTTAACTGGAGCAATGTCTGTTTCTGTCGTTTGTTCTCATCATAGAGAGAAATAAAAAGTGTTTAAAGCAAAATGCGCTGCGTTCAGATGTTCAAAACTGTCGCGAACAATTTTTATACAAAATGTTCTGTAAATGTCTATTTATTTATCAGTTTATTTATTTAACTATTTATTTATATATGTATTACCTCTGCTTAATATTTCATAACCTAATATATTACATCTCATAAATCAATCTAAGTATATGGGCAGAGAGGCCCATTCAAACAGTGTAGACCTAGATCAGTGGCCACAGAACGTTCTGAACACAAATGGTTTAAAAATTCTTAAAAAGGACTGGTCAATCCTTTTATGCCTATCGTTTCATAAAATGGCATTTGTAAACAGTGTAGATTCATACCAGACACCGCAAATCGCGGCATCTGATCAATCTACACTGTATGCATTTAGGAGATTTTCTATAGAACATGATAACAACAAAAACTAACCAGGCACTCCTTATATAGGAATGAACGTGTCCAAAGTGTTAAGGCAGGCGGTATGGCGGCAATTTGGAGACTTTACCTATTGTGTTGGGCAGGAGCGAATTAACATTTTAGAAGGTCTGTGGTTTTGTCGTCACAACTATTTATGCCGAATGGACTCTGCTACCTTAAGTCTTTGGACAGGTCCTTTATCAATAGAAGGGGTGTGGTTGGTTTTCATTATTACCATGTTTTATAGAAATTCCTATATTTAATGCAAACATTGTAGACCCTGTTCAGATGCAGCGTTCATCAATGTCTGATATGGGTCTACACTGTTTGCCAATGTCCCTTTTATGGGGCACTAGGGATGTAAAAGTTTAGAAGTGACTTAAAACCTATCATTACGACTTTTCAAAAATACTCCCTAACTTTTTTTTCAGAAAAAAAACTTAGCAACTCAATTTTTATTATAAAGATGACTAAAGATTTGTTCTCCTTAATTAAACTACACAAGCCATATTAGGTGTGTGTGTGTGTGTGTGTGTGTGTGTGTGTGTGTGTGTGTGTGTGTGTGCGTGCGTGCGTGCGTGAATCTTCTCCTTAATCAAACTACACACAGCCATATTAGGTGTGTGTGTGGTGGGTGGGGGGGGGGGGGCGTGTGTGTGTCGGGGAGGGATGGAAGCTCAGTATATCATCACTAACCAACTTATCAATATTTCAATTGATCTTTTCAATAATCACTTTGTTTTTATTTTCGAAATACCCTTGGTGAGTACTCTTTTCAACTTATATACCATCTAAAAATACACCCCAAATGTGGGCGATCTGACTCACACTCTGCTTCAAGCCAAGTCTCCAAAACATGAAGTAGATTTTCGTATTCATGATCATAGAGATTACAAACTGTATTTTATTATTTGACCTTTCGAATGGTCAATCCACCGGAACGCTTATAATAATATGAACGCCCCTTATTATGAATGTCTGAGTAAAAGTTTATTCAAAAGCCCATGATAACATATTAATGCTCAGCATGCTGGGTAAAACATTCAGCAGACGACATTCTCAGAGACGATAATTTGCAATACTTCTTTTTTTTTTTCCAGAATATAGGATTCGACGTTTCATGCAAATCTCCGCAGGATACAATTTGCATTAAATGTAAAATCCTATTTTCTTTGATAACAAGAAAAATGCAATCAATTTGTCGTCTGCTGAATTTGCCTATAGCGAGCTAAGTGTTAACTATGGGTTCTCAAATGAAAAGTTTCTCTTCAGATTGTATGGAAGCAGAAGAGATTCAGCTAACGTTGAGTACACAGTCCTATCAAGAAGGCTTTACCTTTATTTACATATCCTACAGTATTCATTCATTCTTTAAAAGGACGAATATTTTGATCAGACTGCACTGATAAGCATTTGCTGATCTGGATCTTCGCTGACAGCATATATCACGAAAACACCTTTTCGCGTGGCACGATTCATTTTATATATAATCGTCGGTGCTAAAGAAAACCACCATAATGGTATCAATTGAATAGATAATGGTGTCAAAACAGAACAGTTTCGCAGATAGTAATCATTCCGTGTATAATAAAAACTTGTGAACGTCGGAGACCCAGCGATGACAGACTGCGGGGTGAGCAGGATGATCAGGGTCGTCGGGGACAATATATGAAATACACGGATTCTCTCGTGACTCGATGTTTGGTGTGAAGCCTGGGAAAATGGTCTGAATCGCGCATGCGGCTAACGAAGGCATTCGCGCAGTCTGATCAGGGCCTTCGTTATCCGCTTAACGAATCATTAGCTGCTTTAGAATGTATCTAGACACTTTGTTGAGGCGATTTTGATGAGAGTGCGTGAATGCGCAGGCTGGCTTGTGTCGCCGCTGTTGGTATAAGGGCCTTTCTCTTGCTTTTAGAATCATTTATTGATGTTTTCGTCGGTTGAATGATTTTATGTACAGATCTCATATCGCCTTCTTAATATAACTAAATTTCGTCGAAAACAAGATTTACAGAAAGTGTCACTATGGAAACTAATTCAAATTGTTAATAAAAACTCAAAAATAAATCGAGGAAGTGTCGCAATTTGGTGCTTGACGTCTCATTGACATTGTTTGACACATTTAGGGATGATAAAAAAGTGATATTAGGATTATCTGTGATGAAACATTATATACTCGTGATTATACAAAACATGTCATCTTATCGGGATTCGAACCTAACTGCTTGAAAAGTAGACAACTTCTGACCTATTGATCTAACTAGACAGTCTCTGACCTATTGATCTAACTCGTGATGTAAAGCAAATATCATTAAAAAAAGCTTTCTGGTAATTAGTTTCAAAATTAAATGAAACAATGATGTTTAAACAAGCCGACCATGGAGCATAGTGGCTATTTTAGGTAAATGTTTTCTGTCTTCAGATTTTTTTCTTCTTTATATATTCAGTTTTAAGTCTTTGCTAGATTTATTTAATACATTTGGGCACAAGTGGTTCGTGTTGTCCTCTTTGTTCTCTTGTTCTTGTGTTTGCCTGATCCTTTCTGGCATTGTGTTCACCTTGTTTGGTTAGAGAAGCTGTCCATCACGAAAACATGACTATGTAGTGTTTACCCCCTTAAACCCCACTTTTATACAGTAAAAATGGAGTTTACAGGGGTATAATTTATTTTTACTTATTTCTGTTAAAAATAGATTGTGGGTACTCGTTAGAACTGCCTCACCGAGGCGGTTCTAACGAGTACCCACAATCTATGTTTTTGAGCAGAAATATGAGAAATATCAGAATTTTTATCTGAAAATTTTCCTTTTTTGGTGGTTAAATTTTCAGTATATTTGAATAAGCAGGTTCTCGTAATGGTGCTTTCCTTGATCTGTCTGTGTATTTTTGGTGGGGTTGGTTTGCTTTTGATGTCATTGGTAGACTATGTTTTGGTATGATTTAGCCTGCAGACAATTAACGGGCGTAAAATGTACATGTGTATGAGTCGGAACACGTGATGAGCTAAGAGATGTTGATGAAATTAGGACCATTGGTACCGACATGCCCGTTAGTAAGACAGTCAAGCTGAAAACTCTAAAATTTTGTCGCTAATGTATAGTAGACGACGTTTTCAAAGCTAAATACCTCTTTGCCAAACTCGATTGAAATATATTTTATTTGTATTACGGAAAACAATACAAAATGCTTGGCTGTAATCAATATATTTTTTGTAAACAAAAAAAAAATGAAAAGAAAAAGAAGAAAGAAAGAAAGATAGATAGAAAGAAAGAAAGAAAGAAAGAAAGAAAGAAAGAAAGAAACGATTCAGACGAGTCATCTGACTTATTCAAAGCTGTATCCTGAGTTGCTGTGAAGCAAACCAGAAATGTGAAATTTAAATTCTCAAAATATAATAATTTACTCAGAGCAATAAGCAATAAAATAATCTGTGTTCTACATATATATTAACCCTTGTATTGCTGAACACGACATGCCCTGTCTTAGCAAACAGTGTAGATCCAGATCAGTTGGCTTCTTCAACTGATCCGGATCTGCACTGTTTGTTATTGAATATGTGATTTCTATCAAAAACCCGGATCAAGTAATCTAATTGGCTGGAAATTAGAAGTAGGCATGGCAGCTTAATTTATTCAGCAAGACAAGGGTTAAAAGGAGCTATAAATATATGAAATCATATTATATGGGCCGAGCCATGCGTAAAAGTGTCTTCGGGCATCTGCGGACAGCGAAGGCCCTGATCAGACTGCGCATCCGCGCAGTCTGATCAGGGTCTTCAATGTCGCGAAAAAAATCGTTTGACACTACAGAATGTATGAATGGAGAGCAAAAGGCCCGGATGATATTTTGCGCAAGAATATCTAAATCTGCGCATATTGCGCATGCTCGGAGGCACGTTTTCACTGAACGTGGCCATTCAAATATTCTGTGAGAATTCGTGGGAATGGGCGAATGTATACTTGTACAAAACGTTAGACCATTCCAAGTTTTTTCTACGTTAAGCATCCACCTAAACAAGCAAAACCTACTTACCTTCTAGGGAAAAAACAGCAACAAAAGAAAAACATTTAGGATACTCTGCTTAGGCATGCGTTGCTTAAACTAGAGGCAATAATAACAGGGTAAACAAAATTTTATAGAGCTAAATATTGTATAGCTGACTAATAAATCAGAGCAGATTTCATTACAGCTTTATTCATATTTCCAGTAAAGGCGCTTTGTTGAACCGTAAATTTCTTATTTCGTAATTTCACACGCATAAGAAGAATTGGCACCAATACGTCACATTTGCCAAATGTGAAATTAACGTATGGTCAATTTTGATAAATTTTGGGATCTAAAATTTGTGCTCAAATTTCTCATATTGATAATTTCTGACGTGTGAAGAATTGGTAAGTATTCGTCACACCTGTGAAGAACTGGTGCGACTTTTTCTCGGGTGTGAAGAATTGGTACCAATTCCTCACACATGTGAAGAAATCGTTGATAATTTCTGACGTGTAAAGAATTGGTAAGTATTCGTCACACCTGTGACCTGTGTTTTTTGGGGTGTGAAGAATTGGTACCAATTACTCTTACATGCGTGAAGAAGTGGTACCAATTCCTCTTACATGTGAAGAATTGGTAGCCGATTCCTCTTACATGTGCACCAAGAGGAAGAGGAAACCCCTCTGAACAGAAACCACATTACAAATAAACATTAGCAGAAAAATTAGCTCTTGCTAAGACTTGCTTTTATAGTTACACAGGCTGGCGGGTCTGGTCGGAAACACCGTGGAAAGGTTTTCTCGCGACTCGGCACATCTTAAGCATTCTAACTCTTGTCCCAGAAGTTCCAACAGTAAAACATTGGAATTTCCTTCCACGTTTATAAAATTATGGTATGCGTGTGAAGAATTGGAATCGAATGCAAAATGCAGCAGCTTTGTGGGGTATTTTATCGATGTGAGGAATATGCATGATTGCTACATGAAATGACTACATGCGTATTTCTCTCACACGTGAGAAATATTGGTATGAAATTCGTGACGTATTGGTATCGGTACCAATTCTCATGGCGTGAAATTTACGAAGTGTGAAATTTACGGTTCAACAGCGCTTTTTACAACTAAAAATATAATGATATTTTTCTTATTTCTCCATGAAACATATGTTGTGTTACTCATCAGATGTGTCTCGCCGAGGCGCTTCTGATGGGTACCAACAACATTTGTTTTCAAGGAGAAATATGAAAACATATGTTGTGGTACTCATTAGAAACACCTTGGACATGTGCTTCTATTGGGTACCAACACCAATATTTATCTGATACAATGGTAGACTTTTACTACAGAATGTAAAACGTTCTGGGCCCGGTTGTTCAAAGCATTGTTAGCTTAACGAGCTCGTTAAGGGTCATTTCGTTAACTGTTTTAGCGGATTCAATATACAATATTCTAATATTTTTTGCTGAAAAAATGTGAGTAGCTTTTGCACTGCAAAAGCTACTCACATTTTTTTTTCAGCAAAAAATTTCAGCATATTTGCGCATCACTTGATGTAAATTTTAACGAATCGTTAACTAACGATGTCGTTAGTTTTGAACAACCGGGCCCAGACATTTCAATGTCTTTTTTTTAATGTGAAGCATATTTATTTATTTTTTTTTTTTTTTTTTTTCAAAACGGATGCCAAAAATCACCACTCCCACGGATGCTAAACATAGGTAAAACTTGGAATGGCCTTCGCTGTATAGTATATTCAACAGACTGACGGTCAAAGGTTTCGAAAGTTTGTAGAGAACACACTAACGTAATTTTTATTCAAAGTTTTTTTCTTTCTTTCTACCTCAATATCATCGTTTGTCATATTTTATTTAACATATCTCTTACCAAAAGATCTAATTCAATGACTTGCAAAGGCGAAGAGTGTGTAGTGTGTAAATATACATGTGCATGTAACTTTCTCAAGTAAAAAGGGACCGTATGCCACATACAAAAAACGTAAAATCATAGACCTATTCGAATCTCTGCACAGTTCTATTAGATCAATGTTATTGTCTCGTAGAATCGGTCGTTTTCACAAATTATGAGTAAACAATGCTTAATGTCCTGATCAAGTCTAGTATAGGAAGGTGAAGGTCACACAGGTTTCGTACCACAATTCATATAAGTATTCAGACACATTAACTCTTTACCACACTTGTCCTAAAATTTGGACAAGTTCCTTTTACTCTATGACGGTATGTCTAAAACCGCTGCATTGGTAGACCCTGATCAGACGCCGCAAATTCGGCGTCTGATTAGGGTCTACAATATTTGCTCATGCCTGTTTTAAGGTAAATACGATAGATTATAAAATCCGTTTGCAACAGAATATTCCGATATCGTTGATGCTGTCTCCCCAAAGTCTCGCTTGCAGTGCATCTGACGATATTATGGTAGTTAAAGGACGAGTATAAGATAAAGTTTCCTTTGAAAAGGAAAGGCTTGCCAGGTTATCCAAGTAAACAAGTAAAAAATGCTTTTATAAAAAAAAGTGCAACATACTGCAGATGTAGACTTTTATGCAGAGTTTACTGTTGCTCTTTAAGAGAGTTTCAAAGGTCACGGCATATAACATGAGCTGCAGTCAGCAAACAGAGACTCATGAGCAAGATGAGTGATCCGGTAAATAAAGTATCTATTAGAGCCTCATGAGCCAAGATGAGTGTTCCAGCAAATAAAGTATTTGTTTAAGACTTCATGAGTCAAGATGCGTGATGCAGTAAACAAAGTATAGTTGACCCTCGTTATCTCGAACTCGCTTATCTCGAATAACCACTTATCTCGAAGTAAAAATCTGGTCCCTGCCTAAAAAATATTGAGGAAAAGAGGAGAAATTGCTCCTAAGGAGCAATTTCTCCTCTTTTCTACATTATGTTCAATATATACTAACCCAAACTGCTAACGCAACAAATAGCTCATTCATTTTTTATGATAATTTCATGAAATTTGACACATATAAAGACAAATAATCTGACAGTGAACAGCATACGCGGTTTTGGGTTAACTCATCAGATAACGCCAGAATGATCACAAACACGTCACTGGGGTTGGTTTTCAAAAGTTACCACATTTCAGTATCTCGTGTGTCCTCCAGCAGACTGAATCATTGCGCGACAGCGGCGTCTCATTGACCGTATATACCGCCCAATCACATTCATTGGGATGTTGTTCTATTCTTGCACCAGTGCATGCTGGAGCTAGCGTAGCGACTGCGGGGGAACAAGACGTTGACGTACACGTCGGTCAAGCAGGTCCCATACCTGCTCTATAGGAGAAAGGTCTGGGGATTTCAACGGCCATTCCATGACATCGACGTTGTTCGCCTGCAGATACTGCGTCGTCAGTCGCGCTGTGTGTGGACGTGCATTGTCCTGTTGGAAAGTCGCGTTTGGATTGACGTTCACATACGGAATGACCACGGGTGCCAGTATTTTACCCCTGTAACGTTGGGCGTATAGATTTCCATTAATAATGACCAAGTTTGTTTTCCTGTTGTTGTTTATGCCAGCCCACACCATAACCGATCCTCCACGGAATCTGTCAGTCTGTTTGACACAAGCGTCAGTGTAGCATTCACCGGAACGACGGTAGACGCGAGCACGTCCATCTGATCTCTCTAGGGTGAACCTGGACTCATCAGAGAACAGAACCTGGTTCCATTGACCTGCCTGCCACCGAACATGTGCTCTGCACCACTGTAGCCTGGCACGTCTGTGTCTTTGCAGCAGCTGTAGGCCAACGTAAGTGCGACGTGGGCGTATTCCATGAACTCTCAGCCGATTGATAACAGTCTGAGCACTGATAGGTAGACCATGTTTCCCAATCGTTGTCGCAGAGGTCCTCGTCGCTGGTCGATATCTGTCGCAAAGGTTCTCAGTCGATTATCTTGGGCTCGAGTCGTCACACGGCTTCTGGGAGCTCTGGGCCGATCTTTGACATGACCTGAAATGGAAAAAATTCGTTGTGTCAAGCGGTGTGGGTGGAGAGGAGGTAGGGGTCGAATATGGCACAAAAAGGTTATCAAAACGAAAAAACACAAAACAACGAAGGTCTAAATGATATTGTTGAAAATGACTTACCGGTCTGTTGAAATTTCAGCCAGAGTCGGGATATAGACGACCTCGAGCAGCGCAGTAAACGGGATACCGTAATTTGGTTGCGACCAGCTCTGAGCATCCCGATGGCTTATCCGCGCTCTTCTGTGCTTAGTCTCGCCATTGAAACAATGTTGTTTGTCTTATCACATCGGGCGATCGTGTGGTTCTATGCAGGTAGAACCAGTTTTAAAAAACTCAACTCGTGCTGTACGTGCAGCACAAAAATAAGGTTTTGTACCCTGGACTCCGTGCTCAACGAATAACAATCAACCATAACATTTGCACATGCTGACTTAAACGTCATTGTGTAGAAACAAAAATTACGGAGTTTCATGATCATAGCTTTTCTAATAAAAAAAATACAAGAAAAAGTCTTGTTGCGTTAGCAGTTTGGGCTAGTATATCTCTACTTCAAGAGTCCAATTACACATATATTTGTTAAATGCGGTTGTTCGATTTATTCTTCCCTCTATTCTGCAAATCTGATATGTCGAGGTACGGATATCTCGAAATATTTCAGAGCCCCTTGGAATTCGAGATAACGAGAGTCGACTGTACATGTTTGTATCTGTTAGAGCCTTCATAAATCAAGATGAGTATTCAAGTAAACAGAGTATCCGTTTGAGCCTTCATGAGTCAAGAAGAGTTTTCCAGTAAATAGATAAGCTGTTTGAGTCTTGATGAATCAAGATGAGTGTTTCAGTAAAATGAATAGCTATTTGAGCCTTGATGAGTCAAGATGAGTGTTCCAGTAACTATAGTATCTGTTTGAGTTTTGATGAGTCAATATCAGTGTTCCAGTATAGATTAGCTGTTTGAGTATTGATGAGTCAAGATGAGACTTCCAGTAAATAGAGTAGCTGTTTGTCTTGATGAATCAAGATGCGCGTTTCAGTAAATAGAATATCTGTTTGAGTCTTGATGAGTCAAAATGAGTGTTCCAGCAAAAAGAGTAGCTGTTAGAGTCTTGATGAGTCAAGATGAGTGTTCAAGTAAATATAAATAAAATATTTATAAGTAAATATTCAAGTAAATTAAGTATATGTTGGAGTCTTGATGAAACAAGATGAGTGCTCCAGCAAGTAGAGTAGCTCGAGCCTTGACGAGTCAAAATTAGTGTTCCAAACAGAGTATCCGTTTTAGTTTTGATGAAATAATGTTTCAGTAGAAAGAGTAGCTAATTGCGCCTTGATAAATCAAGATGAGCGGTCCAGTAAATAGAGTTCTGTTTGAGTCTTGATTAATCAAGCTGAGCGTTCCAGTAAACAGACCAGCTGATCGAACCGGCCTCGGTGGCCCAGTTGGATGCGCCGTCCGACTGGAGACCAGGAGGTCGCGAGTTCAACCCCAACATTCTTTCGTAGAGATTGAACATGAAATATTTTCTACGGTCATTCTCTCCCTTCCGCTGATTCAAGAAGGGCAGTTGTCAGTTTCTGGCGAAAGAATGTGCACAATACTTGTTAACCGCTTAGAGGACTAAGCCTGCCCAGTAAACGTGTGGTTAGGTAAACTGACCGCACTCGACATGACCCCATTGGGTTGACTTGGCCGTAAAACCTCAACACATACAAAAACCAGCTGATCGAACCTTGATGAATCAAAGTGAGTGTTCCAGTGATTAGAGTATCAGTTTGAGTCTTGACCAATATAAGTGTTCAAGTAAATAAAGTAGCTATTTGAGTCGTGATAATCAAAATGAGTGTTCCAGTAAATAGAGTAGCTGTTTGAGTCTTGAATAATCAAGATGAGTGTTCCAGTAAACAGACTAGCTGGCTGAGTCTTCCTGAATCAAGATTAGTTTCCCAGTTAGTAGAGTATCTACTTGAGGCTTGATGAATAAAGATGACTGTTCCAGTTAACAGAGTAGCTGTTTGAGTCTTGATGAAACAAGATGCGTGTTCCAGTAAATATAGTATCTGTTTGAGTCTTGATGAATCAAGATAAGCGTTCAAGTAAACAGAGTATCTGTTTGAGTCTTGATGAATCCAGATGAGTGTTCTAGTAAATAGAGTATCATTTTGAGTTTCGATATATCAAGTTGAATGTTCCAGTAAACAGGGTAGATGTGGAGCCCTGATGAATCAAGATGAGTGTTCCAGAAAGTAAACTATCAGTTTGAGTCTTGATGAATCAAGATGAGTGATCAAGTAAATAGAGTAGTTGTTTGCGCCTTGATAAAGCAAGATGAGTTTAAGTAAATAAAAGTGAAGTTTGAGTGTTTATAAATCAAGATTATAGTCTCATTCCAGTAGCAAGAGTATCTGTTTGAGTCCTGATCAATAAAGATGGGTGAATATATATCAAGAAGAATGTTCCAGTAAAACAAGTCGCTGTTTCAGTTTTGATGAACAAAGATGATTGTTCCAGTAAATAGAATATTTGTTTGAGTCTTGATGAATCCAGATGAGTGTTCCAGTAAACAAAGTAGCTGTTTGAGTATTGATGGGTCAGGATTAGTGTTCCAGTAAACATGATAGCTGTTTAGGCTTAATGAATCAAGGAGCGTTCAGTAAATAAAGTATGTTTGAGTCTTGATGAATCAATATCAGTGTTCCCGTAAATATAGTACTGTTTGAGCCTTTATGAATCAGAATGAGTGTTCCAGTAAACAGAGTAGATGTTTAAGTCTTGGTGAGTCAAGGTGAGTGTTCCAGTAAACTGAGTATATATTTCAGTCTTGATAAAGTAAGATGAGTGTCCCAGTAAATAAAGAATCTGTTTGAGTTTTACTGAATCAAAATGAGCGATTGAGTGATTTAGTAAACAGAGTAGCTGCTGGAGTCTTTTTGAATATGATGAGTGTTCCAGTAAATAGAGGTCTGTTTGATTATTGATGTGTCAAGATGCGTTTTTCTTGAAATAGAGTATCTGTTTGAGTCTTGATGAATCAAGATGAATGTTCGTTTTAACAGAGTATCTTTTAGTTAAGATGAATCAAGATGCGTGTACTAGTAAAAAGAGAATCTGTTTGAGTCTTGATGAATCAAGATGTGTATTCCTGTAAATACAGTAGCTGTTTGAGTCATGTTAAATCAAGATGAGTGTTCTTGTGAGAAGAGAATCTGTTTGAGCATTGCTAAATCAAGATGAGTGGTCCTGTAAATAATGTATCTGTTTGAGCCTTGATGACTCAAGATGCGTGTTCCTGTTAATAGAGTATCTGTTTGAGTCTTAATGAATCAAGATGCGTGTTCCTAAAAATAATGTAGCTCTTTAAGGCTTGTTAAATCAAGATGAGTGTTCCAGTAAATAGAATATCTGTTGATCCTTGATGAGTCAAGGTCAGTGTTCCCATAAATAAGGAATTTGTATCAGTCTTGGTGAATCGAGATGAGTGTACTTTAAATAGAGTATCTGTTTGAGCCTTGATGAGTCAAGATGTATGTTTCAGTGAAAAGAATATCTGCTTGAGTCTTAATGAGTTAAGATAGAAGTTCCAGTAAATAGAGAATCGGTTTGAGCAGTGACGAATAGAGATGAGTGTTCCAGTAAATACATTATCTGTATAAGTCTAGATAAGTCAAGAGGGGTGTTCCAGTAAAAAGAGTAGCAGTCTTAGCCTTGACGAGTCAAGATGGTTCTCCAAGTTAATAGATTATATGTTTGAGCCTTGGTGAGTCAAGACGACTGTTCCAGTAAATGGAATATCTGTTGAGTCAAGATGGGTGTTTGAGTAAATCGAGTATCCGTTTGGGTATGACGAGTCAAGATGTGTGTTCCAGTAAATACAGTATCTGTTTGAGTCTTGATGTGTCAAGATGGGTGTTCCAGTAAATAGAGTAGCTGCTTGAATCTTTATGAGTCAACAGTATTTTCCAGAAAATAGAGTAGTTCGAGCCTTGATGGGTCAAGATGTGTTTGTTTGTTTGTGTTGAGGTTTTACGGCCCAGTCAACCCAATGTGGTCATGTCGAGCGCGGTCAGTTTACCTAACCACACGTTTACTGGGCAGGCTTGGTCCTCTAAGCGGTTAACCAGTAGTGTGCACATTCTTTCGCTAGAAACTGACAACTGCTCTTCTTGAATCAGCGGAAGGGAGAGAATGACCGTAGAAAATATTTCATGATCAATCTCCACGAAAGCAAGATGTGTGTTCTATAAATTAGAAAAGCTGTTTGAGCCTTGATGAGTCAAGATGGGTGTTCCAAAAATAAAGTATCTTTTTAACTTTGATGAGTCAAGATGGTGTTCAGTAAATAGAGTATCATAATCTGTATGTGTAATGATGAGGCAAGATAGTGTTAAATAAATAGAGCATCAATTTGATGCTTGATGTGTTAAGATGGTGTTCCAGTAAATAGAGTATATGTCTAAGCCTGATTATTTAAGATGATGTTCAATTAATAGAGTATCTGTATGAATATAGTATCTGTATGAATCTTGATAAGGCCAGATGATGTTCCAGTGAACAGAGTATCTGTTTGAGCCTTGATTAGTTAAGATCAGTGCTCCAGTAAATAGAGTATTTGTATGATGAGTCATCATGATCCTATTCCAGTAAATAAAGTATCTACGAGTCTTGATGATTCAAAATGGTGTCCCAGTGAATAGTCTTGATGAATATCGTTCCTGTAAATAGAGTATCTGTTTGAATCTTTATAATTAAGGTGGAGTGAAGATGGTGTTTAGCAAATAAACAGTTTGTTTGAGTCTTAATGAGTCATAATGATGTTCAGTAAACAGGGCATCAGTTTAAGTCTTCATAAGTCAAGATGGTGTTCAGTAAATAGAGTATTTATTTGGTTTAAACAATAGTTTATTAACTATAATGAGTACAACACAAACATACAAAAATGACATAGAGAATCAGATGTATTTATTTGAACCTTTGTGAGTCAAGATGGTGTTCAGTAAATAGTGTAGCCTCGATGAGCCCAGATGGTGTTCAGTGAAACGAGTATATGTTTGAGTCTTCATAAGTCAGTATGGTGTTCAGTAAATAGAGTATCAATCTGTTTGAGTCTTCATAAGTCAAGATGACTGTTCCAGTCAATAGAGTATCTGTTTGAGTCTTGATGAGTAAAGATGATGACCAGTAAATATAGTATCTGTTTGAGCCGTGATGAGTCAAGATGGTGGTCAGTAAATAGTGTACCTATTTAAGTTTTCATAAGTCAAGGTAGTGTTCATTAAATAGAGTATCTGTTTGAGTCTTGCTGAGTCAAGATAGTGTTCCAATAAAAACTCTTTCATGAGCCATAATATGTTATCCAGTAAATAGAGTATATGTTTGAGTTTTTATAAGACAAGACGATTGTTCCAGTAAACAGAGTGTCTGTTTGAGTCTTGTTGTCCTAATGAATGTTCCAATAAACAAAGTGTCTAACAAAGATCCAGTAAGTAACTCTCATCTGATCAGAATATACGCTGTTTGCTTATATCCAACAGGCACATGACGTTAATACAACGTCACCTCAACGTCGATGCAACGTCATGACGTTGCATCGACGTTGAACCGACGTTGCATAAACGTCATGTGCCCGCTGGTTGGAATGTTTAAGTACCATATGTTATGACAGACCTTGATCAGCCTGTGCGGATGTGCAGGCTAATCTGAGTCTATGGTGGTCGAACATGTCATAAGGTCGATTCTTATTTGATGAAGCTCATATCATATAGTGAAAATGCAAAACCATTCCTTTAAGGAATAGCCTTCAGAAGGAATGATCTTTTGCAATATCAGTGCAAACAACTGAATAAAAGGCGAAAAGAAATGTAAGTGATATGTTTGAGCTCTTTTAGAAGCTGGGGACATCTCATATTCAGTCAACAAATATCGACTAAACATCCGCCACAAAGTAGAGTTCATGGGCAGGCGCTGAATTATTTCAGAGTTCTTTCTTTCTTCTTCGTCTTCTTCATCTTCTTTTTCTTCTTCTTCTCCTTCCTCCTCCGCCGCTTTCTTCTTCTTCGTCTTTTTCTTCTTCTTCTTCATCAGTATAAAAGTAATATTAGCAGTTTTTACAACCATTCTTCATCGTCATCATCATCATGATTTTGCAAATTCTGTGCCTTTTTGCACATCAAGCCCCTTCTGAAAAGGGGTCTACTCCAAAAGGAAAACATTTGCTCCCAAAGGAGAACAAATTATTTTCTTTTATAGTACTTAAAACGAAATTCTTTCCTTCTAGACTAGATCCCCTTTTCAGACTTGAGAGCATTTTTTTCTTTCTTTCCTTTTTTTTTTTTTTTTTTTTTTTTTTTGCTTTTAGAGTAGAGAAAATGAGTCTACTCACAAACGAAAGAATTTACTCCCAATCAAAGTCTGAAAAGGGATCTATTCAAAGCAAATTATTTCCTTTTTAGAGGGGAACAGAAACAATTTTCATCACGAAAACAGACCGATATAATTTTGACCCCCTTAAACCCCACTTTTATACAGTAAAACTAGGGTTTACAGGTGTATACATTATTTTTCTTATTTCTGCTCAAAACATAGATTGTGGGTACTCGTTAGAACCGCCCCTTCGAGGCGGTTCTAACGAGTACCCACAGTCTATGTTTTAAGCAGAACTATGAAAAAATATCAGATTTTTTTTACCTGAAAATTTTCATTTTTTGGTGGTAAAATTTTCAGTATATTTGAATAGGCATGTTTTCGTAATGTGAAAGAGTTGTTTCCCTTGAAAGCGTATGTGATATAGCAGATATTACACATTGTGTAAAGGAACAATATATATGTAATATTTGGGCCGCGTCAAGCGAAAAAAAAGACTTCGGACAATATGCAATATGCGCAGATTCGAATCATCCTTTGCATACGCAAGTATCATCCGAGCATGCACTCTCCATTCATGCATCTGCAGTAGCTTATGATTCTGTTATGCGCAGGCTGATCTGGGACTTCGCTGTCAGCATATGCCCGAAGACACGTTTTCGCATGACGTGGCCCATTTTTTCTTTTGATGAAATCTTCATTGCTTCCGGCAGCCAACCGAAGGTCAGATGGCCAGCGCGACATCGCTTACGGTTTCAAATTTTGTTATTCACACGAGAAAACCGACAGTTTGCCTTTTACGAACATGAAAATTCTAGGCATCCGCGCAGTTTGGTCACATTAAATATTTCGATAACCATCTTACACCAAAGACTCTGATCAGACTGTATGAATGCGCGACTGATCTTAGCCTAAGCAGTTCTCAAATGTTCCTAGCCTAAGATATCATTTTTCTGGTGCCATTTCGAAAACTCGCCTATTCAAATATATAGAAAATTTCATCTCCAAAAACTGAAAATTTTCAGATGAAAAACTCTGATATTTTTTCATTTTTCTGCTCAAAACATAGATTGTGGGTACTCGTTAGAACCGCCTCGGCGAGGCGGTTCTAACGAGTATCCACAATCTATGTTTTTGAGCAGAAATAAGAAAAATAATGTATACCCCTCTAAACCCCAGTTTTACTATATAAAAGTGGGGTTTAAGGGGGTCAAAATTATATAGGTATGTTTTCGTGATGTGATGCCGAGAGTCATTTCTTAACCTTTACCACTTGCAGACGACAAATTTTGATTTTTGTATTTTTCCCAGAAAATAGGCTTCGGCATTTCATGTAAATGGAGATGATTTGCATGAAATAGCAAAGTCTATTTCCCGAGAAAATTAAGAAAATATTTCAAAATGCCATATGATGAATTTTTACCGAAATGGTAAAAATGTTCTGCTGAATTTAGGCTTGCACACAATTGTTTCACTGTTATTCATTCAAATTAACTCGTACGATGTGTCAAGACCTGTTTTCTGGCTGAAAATAGGAAATAAATAAACAATGTCAATATTAAAAATTCATTTGCGTTTGTCGTCTGCTTATCGCCTGGAGCGAGCGAAGGGTTAAAATAAACAAAACCTGTCTATATTCAGGTAGATCTTTATGAAAATGAACATTTAACGCTTAGTAATCTGGGTAAAATTTTCAGCAGACGACGCATTGGAATATACTTCTTATTTTTGCTAGAGAACAGGTTTTGACATTTCATGAAAAGTGTCTCTAATGGAGATAATTTGTATGAGAAGTAAAATTTCTGGGTAACAAAAAAAAAAAATAAATAAATAAAATAAAAATAACGAAAAATAACAATTTATCGCATGCTGAATTACCCAGAGAGTGATAAAGGTTAACTAGTATTGTTTCAACTACTAAAATTCTAACAATTTAGATCGCGCTAAAAAATACACTCGACGGTAACAATATTTATTTTAAAGCAAGTTGTTGCGTGTTCGATTGATTGATCGGTGGATTCACGCTAGAACAGTTCGGGTCAACGAACATTTCGATGCGCTCGATTTTGTCTGAAGCTATTGTTACGGTCACTGGGTCCCTGCCATAATGAACAATGCTTGACTGCGAACTGTGTTTAGAAAAAACGGGTTTCCAATTTTACAATACTTGCTTTATAAAACTGGATTGACAAGTTTTCCTGGTTTGGCTGTCCCATAGAATGAATTTAGATTCGGATAAACAATATAACGAAATCAGTAGGTAAGGATCGTTTGATTAAATTGTTTGTGTGCCAAGTTAATTCGATAAAGGATTAATATTCAAAGGTTTGTAAAACATGAATGTCTTACTTTATATTTATGGCTAGAATGTCACAGTTTTTATGCTACCGTATAAAATAAATAATAACTATTTTGTTTTTGTATACACTGACAAATACAAATTATACATACATGTACTTTCTTGAATTATTATTTCAATTATTTTAGAAAATACTGTCAGTCTATTGCAGTTATTTTTACTTTTTTTCTACTTATGTTTAAGTATGTCTCTGACTTACTGTCAAAACAAAAACCAAAGAGGTTTGCTTCAATATTGTGCAGAATGGAATCTCCTCAATAGATCAATACCAAAGAGGTTTGCTTCAATATTGTGCAGAATGGAATCTCCTCAAAAGATCAGTTTCACTTCTTGAAATCCTTTTGATATCATCAGCTTACTTTGAGTGAAAGTGTATTATTATTATTATTATTATTATTATTATTATTATTTCTATCACCATTATTATTATTATTATTATTATTATTATTATTATTATTATTCATTTCGATGTTGTCGAGGTTTTATTTCGGGAGAATTTGGTTATATCTTAAGACTAAACAGTTTTACCTTCACTACCGTTTCAATGACCAAGTCCAAAATTAACATTTTAAAGATGTTCAATGGCCTTAAAACTGTTACCGCATTGTTTCAAGGAAATGATTTCAGACATATTTAAAAGGGAATCTGATCGGAAAGTGTTACTTTGCATCACCTGATCTCTATCTCACTGTAAAAACAAAAAAAAAAAAAAAAAAAAAAAAAAAACACACACACACAAATCCCGTATTTTACGGTAAAGTCTCAGACAGCTAGCTGTCAGTGCATTTACTGTTACTTTTTACGGGCAGCAATAGAACTTTTGCAGGAAGTATCTCTTAGAATGGGGTGATGGTGGTAGGCTTTAGAAACGGTGCTGTAGTTCACACTCCTACTGTGCACTACTTAACGTATCTTTCCCTCATATGCCCTGCCTAGCGAGGTGATTCCTATAAATAATCTACGGGCGCCAGTAAAAAATAACGGCAGCCAGTTGCAAGTATTAATTTTACCGTAAAAATCTACCGGATTTTTTACAGTGCTCTCTCTCTCTCTCTCTCTCTCTCTCTCTCTCTCTCTCTCTCTTACACCAGCTGATCTGTGCGTGCGTATATTGAAAGTGCGTTGAGATATTTTAAAGCGACTTTAAATGCAGTGTAAAATATGAAAATGTGTTTATGAAACCAACAGAACACATTAAAATAACCACTTGTCAGCATGGTTCGTAGACCGTACAGTTGAATATCAGGAGAAAATTGACTTAAAAGCTTATGTTAACAGTAATTACACATTTCAGTATGTTCGTGTTGCCTTTTAACCGTTTCTCAAATTCAGGTACCCGGCCTGTGCATCTGTCTAGTCATGTAGGCTCTTCCGTGTCCGCCAGCCCGTCAGGCATTTAACATAAACATGCCTGGTTGATTTTTGTGTATGAGACAAGCTCCATTTCCCCAGTGGCTCTCCAGTTCAGTAGCTGGAAAAAATGATTGTGTATTACACAGGTTTAAGCCTTTAGAAATCTTTGACAATAGTTCTTTTGTTCAGCTCCACAAACAAAATTCATTTATTCAAATATTGTTGGATTTAAGCAAACTTGCTCGCTTCACCGCGGGTTGAAACAAACAAGCTATATGTTTACGTGGTCAGTAGAGTGGTTGAAATAAGTTATTTGTTAAGTTGGTCAGCGTTGCTGACCAACTTAACAAATAACTTTTTTCAACCTTTTATTTCAAATAAGTTATGTCAGCTTGTGCATCCTTATCAGACATATATGCGATTGTTTTTATATAGGTGACACACCCCGATTAATTGCCCCATAAGCCACAATGCCAAGAGTTAACTGCTATAGTTCCAGGTTCCCAAATCAGATTCAGGTCTTGGTGTAATGTGATGGCCACTTGAGTCAGCAACCGATCCTTGGATTTTCGTGCCCTCTTCACCACTTCGAAAGCGCATGATATGCTGAAAATAGAAAGTGTACTCACAGTATCTTAATACGCCAATGTTGAAATCAGACGGAAGTTTACACGATCACTGTCCAATTTTCATCGTAGTAACGATGAATTGAGGCAGTTGCCATTCCCCGTGGAGCTTTTTTATCAAACATATGAAAATAGGAACCCTGTGGTATTTCTCGGGCATATTTCCATATGTAGTATATCTTGACAGAGTCTTCTGATGACCCTTTGTCAGTGGTAGGGTTAAGTGCTCTCCCGGTAAAACATCCGGGGATTTGGCATCATTTTTGTGGCAAGTGGAAAATGGATTATCATCTTATATTAGGCAAGGTCAGTTTTTATGACCTGTTTTCTGTCTATCACATTCGTCTTTCTGTTTCTCCCTCTCTCTCTGTCTCTCTGTCTCTCTCTCTCTCTCTCTCTCTCTCTGTATCTGGGAGACGGTTCAGGGTGACTGAAATGGTGTTAACAGGGTCGTTAAACGTAATCAGTCATTTAATCTAATGGACTAGAGGCCAACAGCATTAGGTCCATTAGTCTAGTTCATCGCAAGCAATTACACAACTGCGAAACGACGTTTCTGCGACGTTGTGAGTTTACTGGTAGGATGTATTCACCCAGCGGGCATGCTTATACAACGTCGCATTAGCGTTGATGCAACGTCATGATGGCGATGCATCGATGTTGATACGACGTTGTATAAGCGTCATGTGCCCGCTCAGGCTGGGATTTGAACTCCAGTGTACAACCTGGCCTTGCTATAGATTTTCCCTGGATGTCTCTTGTGTACATTTATTTTAACCCTTGTCCTGCTGAGCCCGGACACACCCTGCCTTTCCAAATAGTAAACGGTGTAGATCCAGATCAGTTGGCTTCTGAAGAAGCCAACTGATCTGAATCTGCACTGTTTTCCATTAAATATGTGAATCTATATCAACAACCTCGATCAAGTAATCTGATTGGCTGAAAATTAGAAATTGGTGTGGCTTTTTAATTTTTTCAGCAGGACTAGGGTGAAATTTAAATCTACACTATAGCTGTGTTATTTCAAATGAGTATACAAAATTTGTTAAATGAGGCCTGACGTATGCAAAGTTATTGTCTCATTCGTAATTCATCAACATCTGTCTTAAATAAATCTTATAATCTTCCTTGATAAATGACATTTAAAATAGTTGTGTTTTAACCTTTAACACTCCCTGAGCACATTCAGCAGACGACAAGTTGGTTATATTTTACTTATTTTCCCCAGAAAACAGATTTTGACAGTTCATACAAATTGTCTTCAACCTAAGGAGACAATTTGCATTAAATGTCAAAGACTGTTTTCAGGGGAAAATAAGGAAAAAATATTTTAAAACGACGCCCAGTCAGCATTCTACGTAAATCTATATCGGGCCGTCATCGGCCCGTCAGGGTAGCTGACGGGCCGATGACGGCCCGATGTAGATTTATGTAGAATGCTAGCTGGGCGGCTGCTAAACTTTTACCCAGCATGCTAAGTGTTAAATGAGCCGATTCGTAATGAAATGAACCGTACCATAAAGAAGCGAATCAGGACTTTCGCACTCCTCCTACGAAAATGTTGACTGTGTCGAAGACCTTGAAAGATCTCAAGATAACTAAATATATGTTGACATACATACCGATATGCAGCTTTGCTTTTCATATTCGCTTTCCGATCCAGCAAGCACATAACGTCATTTCAACATTGCCGCGACGTCATGACAATGCGCATGACGTCGCGGCGACGTTGTGTGTTTACTGGAAAAGAACTTTTTTTCTTGTGACCAGCTTCAGAGTGATTAATGATATGATGACATTGTTGGATAAGACTGGCTGTCGTTATAAGACGTTTCGTTGTAACATATATACACAACAGCATTTATATAACAATATAAAATTCGGAACTTGAGTTAACATCTCTGTCTCTCTCCCCTGCGCCCCCCCCCCCCCCGCCCCCCGTTTGCGTGAACATGTTTTTATATTCAAACATCTGAGAAAAACCTTTCAAAGTATAGTACAGGTATGGTAAGGAGAGATGGAGTAAATACGGTACTAGACGTTTTATTGTTGTTGTTGTCGTTGTTGTGTGTGTGTGTGTGTGTGTGTGTGTGTGTGTGTGTGTGTGTGTGTGTGTGTGTGTGTTCTGCTGAATTCGCCCAGATAAAATAATTGGGGCTAAAATTCTTAACTACATCCATAATAACACCGTATTCGACCTAATTACCGCACATACCCCTATAAGCGCACAGTCAAGCAATTCCGCAGTCTTCAAATTATAGCCAGTGTAGATTTTGTCTACTTCTTTATAAAGGAATATGTCGTGGGTACCCATTTGAATTGCATCGACTTGTCGCTGCAATTCAAATGAGTGCCCACAACATGTTTTAATAAAGAAAATAATAATAAAAAATCTCATAAACATCACCAAATAAGGCCTTTGCTGATATTTGTTTTAAGGGTATCCTTAGTAGGTAGAGTCAAATTTTGAAAAACCTAAGAGCACAGTGCGGTAATTAGGTTGAATACAGAATTTTGTATGCACCATTTCAGACAGCTGAACTTTGATAAAATAGTTATCCAGGATCTTCTATCATTAAATATTTTGTTTAGCAATCATGTTCGTGAAAAAAAAGTGATAATGCCCCTTATAAACAATGTGAGTCTTCAATGATTTTGATTGCACGAACTTTTCGTGCTTCTTAGTGGTACTTAAAGTCATTAAGGTTCGCTATGGTGACTGGTTTGTGTCATGTCGGTCATTTTTGCATGAACGACTGTCGTTGTTTAATTTAAAATTATTTCAAACAATGGCGTACAAAGAAAGACAAATGCCACCTCATTGACAAAACCAAATCAAAGGGCTGAATAGCCCTGTAATGACAGATTCTATGAGAAACTTATACATTCCAGAAAATCATTTTGCCAAAACTAATGTGAAGCTTTTCCTTCGAAAAAGAAGAAAACAAAACGAGCTACAGCGAAAAACAAAGGTGCTGATCAGTCTGCGCGGACGCGCAGACTGATCTGCGCCTTTGTTGTTCGCACATGTATGAAAGCGAGTTTTCTCAACGGTTCATATGAAGACTTGAACCATGGATCAAGCACAAGTCACACTATTTTTTGTTGATATCTCAATGGCGTACTAATATATACACATGGTCTACGTTTTTGCGCGGATAAATACAAACTTCATTAGGAGTAAAACCCACTTTCTCTAAAACCACGCATGGCAACGAAAATTAAAAATTGGCATGTGCGCCCAGCGATGACGTGCACTTCTACTAAAGGTTAATACATGTATTACATAAATGAGCCATCTCATGACAAAACCAACAAAATGGCATGTTAGTCCTGCGAAGACTCAGATCAGCCGGGACATCTGCCCAGTTTGATCAGCCTTTGCTGTGCACTCAGTGGGAAGCTAAGGACCCAAGTTTTCTTCATGTACACAGCGAAGACTCTGATCTGACTGGGTGGATGCCCAGGCTGACCGATATCTTCGCCTGACGCACATGCCATTATCTTGATTTTGTCATGAGGCGAGCTCATTCGTTATCTAGTATTAACCGCTAGTAAAAGTGCACAATTCATAACATTTTTACACTTTTGGTCACGGCTTATCCTCGGGCATGAAAAATGGCAGTTGGCCGACCAATTGGCAAAATTTTTCCGTGTAAATTTCCATGCCAATCCCATTGACGCGGTCGATGAAGAATGACATTTGGCAATTCCTTTGTCAAAAATAGTGTGTATAAAAATCAAAATATCCTATATGGTTGAAGACTTACGGCCGTTTCCATACTTTTTTTTTTCTACCTCGGCTTAGCCTTTGGCATTCAACATGCCATTTGGCATGCTCATTTGGTTAGATTTTGAATGCGATAAATTATCAAAACAAAATTATTGCATAAATAGCAGTGGTGACGTTATTAACAGCCGCGTATTAACCGGCGAAAAGCCGTGTATTAACAAGGCAATTCACGCGCTGTTAATGCACGGTTACGCAACTTTCAATATGATCGTACCGGGGCCACAGATTTGCTGCCGCTACGAGATGTGTACTGCCCGGCCCTAGAACGTGCGTAGTCTTGAAATTACGTTCGCGAGACATCGGTGAAAAGGCGAAACAAAATAGTGCAAGAAATAATGCTAAATGTAGAAAATGTTTTCATTTTTTATGCAATAATAGCGATCAAACATGGTTTTTCAATGCATTAACATTCGCCAGGTCCTTTGGGAGGTGTTGAAAACCGCGGCCTTCGGCCTCGGTTTTCAACGCCTCCCACGTGACCTGGCGAATGTTAATGCATGAAAAACCCTGTTTGATCCCTATAGTATTACTAACGCTTAAAGAGTTATGGCCATTTTCACCACTGATAAAAAGCGGGCGGATTCACAAGTCGATTGTAGGACAAACCTCGAAAGTCAATCTGACGGTCAGTCAGCCAACTATTCTGCGGGCCATGCAATATACGAAAAAAAAAGCACATGCTGATGTAGATGATTTCTATGCTAATAATGAAAGCCATTTCACTCTAAGTCGTAATTGCATGCGTCTTTCCACCTTTTCGCTTGTATTAATATCTTTTCATTACTCTGTCGTACATATTCATGCAAAACAAGACATAAAATAAAACACGAAAAAGGCAGTAAAACAAAAAAGACGGCCATGTCAGAATGACTTTTCATCTTCTGTTTCCGATTTTCGTGCGTGTGCGCGTGCGTGTGTGTGTATGTGTGTGTGTGTGTGTGTTCTTGTAACGAGTTTTTGTGTCGCCTGCGTAGCGTGGCAGACACATAGGGATCATGTTGTCCGTCCGCGCCGTCGTCGTCGGCGGCGGCGGCGTTGGTGTCGTCGGTGTGGTCAACACACATTTCGTTTCCGCTCAATAACTTTTGAAGGGATACATTGATTTCATTCAAACTTTGCAGAATTTTATATCACTATGAGATACAGGTCAAGTTTGATATTGGTAATCATTCGCCAAATTCTGGCTGAGTTTTGGCCCTTTTTCGTCTTAGTTTTTGTTGTTCGTTTCCGCTCAATAATTTTTGAAGGGATACATTGATTTCAATCAAACTTTGCAGAACTTCATATCACTGTAAAATACAGGTCAAGTTCGATATTGGTAATCATCCGTCAAATTTTGGCAGAGTTATGTCCCTTTTTCGATTTAGTTTTTGTTGGTGTGTTGATATTGGTTTCCGATCATTAACTTTTGCACGGATGCTTTGATTTTATTGAAAGTTTGCAGAAGGATATATCATTGTAAAATACAGGTCAAGTTCGATATTAGTAATCATCCGCAAAATTTTGGCCGAGTTATGGCCCTTTTTCGAATTAGTTTTTGTTGGTGTGTTGATATTGGTTTCCGATCAATAACTTTTGCAGGGATGCTGAAAGATATATGATTGTAAAATACCGGTCAGGTTCGATATTGGTAATCATCCGCAAAATTTTAGCCAAGTTATGGCCTTTTTCGATTTAGCTTTTGTTGTTAGGGTAAAATACAAGGTAAAGATATTGTTTCCCCCTCAATAACTTTTGAAGGGATGCATTGATTTCATTCGAAGTTTGCAGAATGGTATATCATTATAGCATAGAAGAATAGAAGTCAAGTTTGATTTTAGTAATCATCCAAACCATTTCGGTCGAACTATAGCCCTTTATTTACTTGATTAATAAAGTTCAGACAGATTAGTTGTGGATAGGAGCAATTATTAAGACAAATACAGTGTTATTTTTTTCTTTCTGTTTTCAAATCAAATGGTTGGCGCTTTAAGCAGGCGACAAGTCCGATTCTCGGAGTTCTAGTTTCATTATTTCGCGTAGCATCACTTTTTTTTTTTTTTGCTGCTGTTGTTGTTGTTTTTATTATTATAATGATTATTATTTTTTCACATGACGTCTTTTCGCGCACGCTTTCTGTTACATTCGCAGAAGATGAAATATGTAATGGTGCAAACCAGCCACCATAATAAACATATATACAAACGAGCAGCGGTCGTACTGATCTGTATATTTTTCAAAATGTACCCGAGTTCATATAAGAAGAGGTCAGGAATATGTTTGTAAGTGATGTTTGATTTTTTCTTCGGCACCTTTGTTATCTTTCCTTGCTTTTTATCGTGGTCTGTTGATCAGTGGACTGTGGGCAATAACTTGTATTGATTATATTCCAAGATCGTTGTAAGGTTTCTACAATGTACATGTTCTGGTATGTTGTCTTAGCCTTAGACTTAACAATATACCTAGTAAACACACAACGTCGTTATAACGTCGTTTCGACGTCGATGCGACGTCATATACAACATCGTTACAACGCCGTTTCGACGACGATGCGACGTTGTCGCATCGCCGTCGAAACGGCGTTATTACGACGTTGTGTATGGCATCTACGTCAAAACGACGTTATTATGACGTTGTGTGTTTACGTGGTAATACATAGAGGATATTTACTCTTTTGCTGTGAATACCAAAAATATTTTCATCGAGTGTAATGAAAACATCAGTATTTTCACGAGTGCGAAGCACGAGTGAAACTGTAAATGTTTTCATTACACGAGATGAAAATTTTTTTGGTGTTCACTGAAAAAGAGTAAATGTTCTTTTTATTTTATTGTTTACACGTCAATGCGCGTTTCTGACGTCATAAATAACGTCACCAAACATAACAAGAACGCCATGGCGTCGACTCTCAGTGCTTAACATGTGAACCGCTGGAGAGACAAAAACAAAAAAGTTTCGGCGAATCAAAATAATTTTGATACCAAAATGTTCCTTACATTTTAACTAAGAAAATGCATACCAACACTTGATAGTTTAGTTCAGAAACAAAAAAGTTAGAGCTGTTAAAAAATCTGAAGTGGAGCTAACATCCACTTCTGAAACAGTGAAAAAAACCGAAGTCGTCCAAAGCGAGGAGTGAAAATATAAATCGTATCAGTCACTATAGTGAAATGATACGATATCAATTCACTAGTGATTGATACCACTTTTATTTTCACCAGATATAAACTGATTTCACCGCTGACAATAAAATAAGACGTTATTATGACATTGTTTGTTAGGTGGGTAGCTTTCTAGAATTGTTTTGCGTTGTTTGAACATGTCCTTATTGTTTATTTCATTTCTTGGCAAAACTTCGTCTAACCGCCCTAAACACTGGTAAGCAGTTGGAATCAGAAACAGTTCAAACTTAGGTTTTCAGTAGATTAGGTTAGAATAAGGTGTCTGTCTACTTAGGTTAAGGTTTTAGTGATAGTTGATGGTTAGGTAAATGGTTAGGTTAGGTTTGGAAGTAAGTAAAGGTTTTAATAGTGAATTAAATTGTTATTATTATTAGTAGTAGTAGTAGTAGTAATAGTAGTAATAATAGTAGCAGAAGTAGTAGTAGTAGCAGAAGTAGTAGTAGTAGAAGTAGTAGTAGTAATAGTAGTTGTTGTTGTTGTTGTTTTTGAAGTGGCGGCAGTAGTCATGTTTTTATTTTTCAAATGGCTAGGTTGGGCTGGGATTTCAAGGGGCCTGACATACACACGTTTGCATTCCGCCATTTGTGCAAAGGAGACATGTTTTTGACATTTGCGTCACCAAGCCACTACTGAAATGGGATCTACTCTAAAAGAAGAATTTGCTCATTTGTGGGCAAGTTTTTGTTATCCTTTTAGAGTAGATCCCTTTTCTGAAAGGAAGAAATTTTCATTTTGGACGTTGAAGGTTGTTCATATTTTCATGATTCTTTTTTTTTTTTTTTTTTTTTTTAATATTTTAACTTTACACTGCAGGTGTGTATGAACTTTCAAATATGGGGTACAATTTGTATTTGTAAGCACAAAACATCTTCATTGGAGCGTGTGTTTTCCTATAAATCAGCGAGATTTCAATCGGGTAATGTTTTGCCATGCCCTTGCTTCAGTGGCTTTCAATGATAGGATTATTTTCTTTCCCTGTCACTGGTGGATACAGCTGTGATAAAGGGGTCCTGTTACAATGTGTCAACATATCCTGACAAACAGGGGTAGCCATCGGCCTGGCTGTCAGTTCTCATCAATGTCCAGTTGGCTATTGGCAGTCAAATTAAAAATTCAATCTAAAAGGAACAAGCAAATTCAGAGACCTTATGTCCCCTGCCTTTAAAAGATTCTCAAGAAATGACAAGGTTAACAAGATACCTACTATCTATACACCTTTATAGTATTTTAGTGAAAAACAAACAAGGTACTACACATTTTGGTAGTATGTGTGCCTGAAAATGATTATGTTCAAAAGGCCAAAAAAATAGACATTAATCTGATTATTATATCTAAATCACATGCACATCTTCAGACCATGGCAAAAACACCTGTACATTTTCAAAAAGATTGATATAAAAATTTGAGGGGAGTGGGGGTGTGGGGGGCGTTGTACTTATGACTTATAGACTTTGATCGTATCTGAACCTAAAAAGCGACTAAGTTCAAAATGCGGAAAAAGTGATAAACATTAATCTGAGGATTATATCCAAATCGCATGCATATCTTCAGGGCATCGCAAAATATGTACACTTCCAAAAAGATCCGGCGGCATAAAACTGTTGGCGGAGCATGTACTGTCAGAGGGTAAGGAACTATACACGATGCAGCACGAACAACGGAAAGCCGAATACCGTGTCACATTACGAAAACACGCCTATTCGAATATATTCAAAATTTCACCGCCAAAATCTGAAAGTTTTCAGATAAACATTCTGATATTTTTCATATTTCTGCACAAAACATAGATTGTGGGTACACGTTAGAACTGCCTCACCGAGGCAGGTCTAACGAGTACCCACAATCTATGTTTTTGAGCAGAAATAAGAAAAATAATGTATACCCCTGTAAACCCCAGTTTTACTATATAAAAGTGGAGTTTAATGGGGTCAAAAGTATATAGGTATGTTTTCTTGACGAATTTTCACAAATTTCGGAACGGGCTCAATGAATACAAGGACCAGAAAATGAACACAAAACTACATTATAGTCAAGTTTTATGCGGGCCCCCGTAGCCTAGTGGATAAGAGAGTTGACTCTTAATCCATTAGGTTTCTCACCGCTGTGGTTCGAGCCTCGCTCGGGTCATATGTGGGAAAGCCAAGTTCTGCTTATGAATGGTCAGGTTGTTTTTCTCCGGGTTCTCCGGTTTTCGCCCACCTTCGATGAACGATCGGCTCGATATAAGTGAAATATTCTTGAAAGGGCCGTAAAACCCAAATCAAAAAAATAAAGTCAAGTTTTATTGCTGTCAGAGCGCTTGCCTTTCAACTCATTAAATGTTTCGACAAAATGTGAGCCCTGTAAATACCGTTACAGGGTGACAGAATAATAACAAGTAAGTAAGCAAGGTGTATAAGCAGAAGTGCATTAAAGAAAACAGGAAGTCACAAAAGTTGTCGCCCTTGTAAAAATGGCAAAAAATCTTCCAGATGTGTCCAGTTTCAGAAGGAAGTATTCAGAAGACCAAGTTTTGATACAGTTGTTAACCCATATTAGCCTAGCATCCCATAAACGGACAATGCGACGTCTGATCTGGATCCACACTGTTTGCTTTTTCTTTTTTTTTTTTTTTTTAGAAATTTCTACGAAGCATAATAGTAATGAAAACCACACAGACACCCCTTATATAGGAAATGGACCTGTCCAAAGAGCTCTGGGTGGTTGGGTGAGGCGAAGGTGTCTTTTAGCTTTTGTCACCGGGGCGCCCAACTGATATTGACTTACAGTTAGGCATGGCCTGCTGTCGTTGCAGCAGGTAAGGGTAGAGGGGGAATGTTGTTATTTCTTCTGTTCCTTCACTTTTTTTAATTTTCCTCTTTCTTCTCTCCGTCTGTTTCATCTTCTCTACTATCACTTCTATCTCCTTTCTCCCTTCCTCTGTGAGACGACACAAAATGACCCACAAGGGTTGACGTGTCGTTAATTGTTTGTGTTGAGGTTTTACGGCCCAGTCAACCCAATGGGGTCATGTCGAGCGCGGTCAGTTTACCTAACCACATTTTACTGGGCAGGCTTAGTCCTCTAAGCGGTTAACCAGTATTGTGCAATTCTTTCGCCAGAAACTGACAACTGCCCTTCTTGAATCAGCGGAAGGGAGAGAATGACCGTAGAAAATATTTCATGATCAATCGCCACGAAAGAATGTTGCCGACCTCGGCGGGGGTTGAACCCGCGACCTCCTGGTCTCCAGTCGGACGGCGCATCCAACTGAGCCACCTAGGCCGGCTTACGTGTCGTTAAACCCCAACACATCAATGTCCAAAGAGCTCATGCAGGTAGAAGAGTCCACTCCACATAATTGGGTTAATGTGGATACTCGGTAGACTTCTCGACGGTATTGTAGGTGCCACTGAGTCTCCACAAGACGCATTTTTGTGCTGAAGTATCAACAAATTATCCCAAATTATCACCAGAATTATCAGCTAACCCGGACCTGTATCTCTTCCTGTCCATTATCAATTATAGTTTAGTCGGTCATGTGAAGCCGCCAAAATTATTTCGTATTTTAAACACAATTTCACCTTAATCGCTCTATGGGAAATTCAGAAAATGACAAATCGGTGGTCATTACGAAAACACTCCTATTCAAATAAAAAGAAAATTTCACCTCCAAAAACTGAAAATTTTAAAATGGAAAACTCTTGATATTTTTCATATTTTGCTCAAAACATAGATTGTGGTACTCGTTAGAACCGCCTCGGCGAGGCGGTTCTAATGAGTACCCACAATCTATGTTTTTGAGCAAAAATAAGTATAATACTGTATACCCATGTAAACCCCAGTTTTACTATATAAAAGTGGGGTTTAAGGGTGTCAACATTATATAGGCATGTTTTCGTGATGATTTTTCTAAATATTTCCAGAAAATAGTCACCGACATTTTCATGCAAATTGCCTCCTTAGGAGACAATTTGCATGAAATGTCAAAGCCTATTTAATGAAAAATAATAATAATAATTATAATAATATGTGGTCTGCTGATTTTTTACCTAGCATGCTAAGCAATAAAGAATTGCCACCGGCAAGGCAACTACAAAAGTTGTTGTGGTGTATTTATACAAAAGACACGATAATGGGTTTGAACTAAATTGATTCAATAATAGACCACCAAAATTGAAATTCAAGCTCCCAGACAGCAATTTTCACATATAAGTGTGCACCTTTCAATGAGTTGTAAATCGAGGGACACAAATTACCTATATCCCTTCTGTAATTGGAAAACGGGTAACATAATGTAGATTTCCACTGAAGATTTTTCGGTGTCAGTCCTTGTATTCTTGGGTTTGTCATACATTTTTTTTTTTTTTTTTTTTTTTTTTTTTTTTTTTGTCATTACGAAAACATGCCTATTCAAATATACTGAAAATTTTACCATCAAAAAATGAAAATTTTCAGATAAAAAAATGATATTTTTCATATTTCTGCTCAAAACATAGAATGTGGGAACTCATTAGAACCGCCTTGGCGAGGCGGTTCTAACGAGTACCCACAATTTATGTTTTTGAGCAAAAAAAAACAAAAAAAAAAAACAGAAAAATAATGTATACCCCTGTAAACCCCAGTTTTACTATATAAAAGTGGGGTTTAAGGGGGTCAAAATTATATAGGCATGTTTTCGTGATGATTCTATTGGTCAATAAAAGCACATCCGTGAAATATATAGATAAGACACTATTATCAGACTGCGGTCAGACAAATGGGATTTTACGGCACATTTTGATTATTTGTAACTTATACAGACTGACAAATCCATCCATGTAGAATAGTTTCTTAAAGCATTACAGATATATGATATTAAGCTGTGAAAGGGTGTCGAGTCTGAAAATCTCAATTTAGTATGTATGCAAACGTTATGACGTCATAATACATTTCCAAGTTTAGTTTCAAGATGAAAGAGCCGACGTGACAGTACAGCTATAATTTTAATGTATGTATATCATGTTTACTTAATAAAAACAGCTAATATATTTCTGCAATTTGAATGGAAGTTGTTGCTATTGAGCCTTGTTTCTCAGGCAACGTAATAACTTTATGAATATGGATATGTCAGTGATATGGTTGCCATGAAAAGAATCAAGCGACTTTTGAACAAAGTATCTCCAAAAGTTAGGATATATGCTGTGCTACTATGCAATGCTCTTAAAAATATTTGAACACGATGATAAAAATACGAGTTTTTGATTTTTTTAAAAAACATATATTGTTCAAAACAGTTCAAAAAGTTGTAAAGTTCCTTTTGTCAGCCGCCGATAACATTACGAAAACATGCCTTTTCAAATATACTGAAAATTTACTACCAAAAAATGAAAATTTTCTTATATTTATGCTCAAAACGTAGATTGTGGGTACTCGTTAGAACCGCCTCGACAAGGCGGTTCCAACGAGTACCCACAATCTATGTTTTAAGCAAAAATAATAAAAATAATATATACCCCTGTAAACCCCAGTTTTACTGTATAAAAGTGGGGTTTAAGTGGATCAAAATTATACAGGCATGTTTTCATGATGGATCTAACTATAGTCATACAGTCATTTGTAATTTCCATGGTTCGTTTACGACTCTGTTAGAACATCTAAAGGCCAACTGTTTTCATGTTTAGCTCTGTATCACATATTTCAAAACACCCATGCCTCAATTTTATCTACGCCTGTTAACTTTTTCAAAGACATTTCTTGTTTATTTTTTCAACTTCATCGACTCTTTTTATCGCTCATTAAGAAAAATGATCAATCATTATTAATGTGTCTTTGGTGACTTATGTTACTTTTTTTCTTTCGTTTCTCTAATCCTCTTTTCTTAGTTCTGTCCTGGTTTATGGCTGATTGATTGAGGGTTTGGATCCTATCAAGGTGTTTCCAATTAAGCTTATTGAATTTTTCATCAACTTTCTCTTCAAGAATAAAATAACAGGTTGGCAGAACAATCGCATTAACTGGTCTTATGTATTACAAGTTTTAAGTTTAAGGCTGGGAACACATCACGAAAACCCACCTATATTGTCTTGACTCCCTTAAACCCCACTTTTATACAGTAAAAGTGGGGTTTACGGGGGTATGGATTAATTTTCTTATATTTACTCAAAAACATAGATTGTGGGTACTTGTTAGAACCGCCTCGCCGAGGCGGTTCTAACAAGTATCCACAATTTATGTTTTGAGTAGAAATATGAAAACTACCAGAATTTTTCAACTGAAAATTTTCATTTTTTGGTTGTAAAATTCTCAATATATTTGAATAGGCGTTTTACGTACAGTATATTTGAATCCGTTTGCATGCCTCAATTATCGTTTCACATTGCTGTTTGATGGTCTGGCGTTTTAACGTTCCGTCAGTAGGAATTCAGTCACCTCGGGACCATAGTGTGGTAAAAACGTAAGGAAGGCACCGCGCTTATCGAACTCTTAGAAGAGGACTTCAGTCCCTTGCGTGAAGCGAATCCATGACACGATCGCGTCGAGGTCTGAAACCTTTCACACACGAGTTTCTGAAGTGGAATCCTCTATATTTGAACTTGGGCAAATCCATTATTTCAGTTAGGGTGTAAGTCGAAAATCAGTAACAAAATGGCATGCAGTGTAAATGCTAACTTTGCTACAAACCGTTTCATCGAGATTTACACTGTTTACCGTTTTTTGTTGTTTTTTTTTTTGTTGTTTTTTTGTTGTTTTTTTTTTTTTTTTTTTTGTTTGTTTTATTGTAGGCGATCTGCTGTTTGCGAGGTATCTGGTTTGATTTCCAAGGCTGAACAGTTTACCCTACATATGATCATTGTTTTAAAGGCAATGAAGCTGGCTCTGCAGTAAGTTCCAAAGCAGTTCCGTAATTCTCCGTAAAAACGACCGGAGTTAAGTCAAGTGGACTTCGATCACATGACCAATCATCTTGTGCACAAATACTGGTTAACCGCTTAGAAGACAAAGCGAGTAGGTTAACTGATCGGCTCGACATTACCTTAATTGCGTTGATGGGCCGTTAAACTCCAAACCAACCAGCCAGTTTCCAGCACACAGAATGCAACTTATTTCCTTTGATAATATCAGCAAATAAAAAGTGCAATTATTTCCACCCCTTCTGTTCAGTGTAATCTCATTAAGAAGGTGGGTGGCAGGCATATTGCTTTCAACCATCGGAATGTGATCTTTCTTGTCAGAAAACGTCGTAAAACCAGGGCGATAAACCAGATGTCTTGCTTATCATCATAGTTATAGTTTGTCATTTGTAGGCTTTTGAGAGCGAATAATGCGCAGAGGCGTGCACATTGCCCGGATGCACATGCTGGACTAGGCATTCATTATTAAGTGTCTGGGTGGCCGAGTGCCTAGCGCTCCCGACTTCAGATCACGCTAGAGGAGGAATTCAGTTCATGACTGTACGGCTTTTTTTTTTTTTTTTTTTTTTTTTTTTTGTTTGTTTGTTTGTTGATGTTGTTGTTGTTTTGTTTGTGTGTGTGTGTGTTTTTTTTTGTTTTTTTTTTTTGTTGTTGTTGTTTTCAGAGAGCTTTTCCTTTTTACTCTCCCATCGTCTCGTTATGACAATAATTTTGAAAGGGACGTAAATTAGCATAAGCATTCATAATTCAAACATGATAAAGTACATTTTCTTGTGAAAAGAATCGTGTATTTCTGTAACGTCCCTAAACTTTAACTTTTCGCCTTAATTGTTTAAAATACCCAATTTATCATATCTTAAGTTTCTAGCATGTATGTGCTCTTTTTAGTATACAATAATGAAATGTATTTGAGCCGAAACGTCCGGAAATGTTCCATCGGACATGTGCGCCCGGCGAAGATTCGGACCAGACTGCGCATTAGCGCAGTCTGGTCTGAATCTTCGCTGGGCGCATTTTGGATAGCGACGGATGCAAGTTTTTTATCATACGGACAATAAAAACTGTGATCAGACTGCACGGATGCGCAAGCTGATTTAAATTTTCGTTGGGTGCACATGTCGAATGGTACCTTTTCTCACGTTATGAAGCATTTAAAGTATGCTATATAACCCGGGGTCGATCAGATAAGCCGTTTTAAGAGCAGTTAAAACTATATTTCTCACGAAAGTACTTTTAATGTGCTCCTGTTTGGTTACTAAATAGTATAACTGAGTTGAACTTTCAGTTTGTCTCGTTCTAACCACCTTTACTGAGCCCTTAAAGGGTCAAAATATTGGTGAACGTTGTAACTGAAATAAAATATCTTGGACAGCCATAAAATTTTATGCAGTTTTTGTCAAAACTGGATGAAAAATAAGATTGTCGAGAATTAGATTAGTCAAAATGTATTAATTTAAGAAGTTCTGCAATAGATAGAGGCAAATTGTAGGCCTTGCGTGGTTGCTTTGGAAGGAAAGTGTCACTGTACACCGGTCTAGATCTGGGGTCAATCATTTAAAACAAAAGCTTCTTACATGTCACATGTCCTACAACACCCTTTCTAGTTTTGGACTTTTCAGAGGGACTGGTGTCAGTCAAGTACCAAGTGTTCACCCTTTAAACTTAAAACAAAACAAATCTATGGGCTTCATAGCATTTGCAGAAATGTACGTAATATATGAGGAAAAGAATCAAAGGTTTTCTTTATCCTACACCATTACGAAAATATATGAAAAATTTCACCACCAAAAACTGAAAGTTTTCAGATAAAAATTCTGATATTTTTTCATATTTCTGCTCAAAACATAGATTGTGGGTACTCGTTAGAACCGCCTCACCGAGGCGGTTCTAACGAGCACCCACTATCTATGTTTTTGAGCAGAAATAAGTAAAATATGTATACCCCTGTAAACCCAAGTTTTACTACATAAAATTGGGGTTTAAGGGGGTCAAAATTATATAGGTATGTTTTCGTGATGCAGACTCAGAAATTTATACAATGTATTGTATCAACAAACTCAGATATATACTATATTAATGCAATAAGCTAGTTTTGCTCATGAGCATATACAGTGTATATAAATTAACATAAAAAATAATTCACTCATAAGCAGGATAGCAAATACAAAAAAAAAAAAAAAAAAAAAAAAAAAAAGAAAATCAAATCAATATCTTATAGAGCCAACATTAGCAATGTTCTCTCTGCTTCACTATTTCCCTTGGTCGAGAGAGGTACAGCCACTACGTCATCAAAATGAACCGGAAGTAGAAACTCTGGGTCTAATCTGAACATTCTGTTTTTCTTTAAGTTTTTTTGTTTATTTGTTTGTTGTTGTTTTATTTTGTTGTTTTGTTGTTGGTTTTGTTGTTGTTGTTTTTTGTTTTGTTTTGTTTTTGTTGTTGTTGTTTTGTTGTTTTTAGTTTTTGTTTTTTGACTTGTTTTGTTGTTTTTGTTGTTTTTTTTTGTTTTTTTTGTTGTTTTTTTTTTTTTTTTTTTTTTTTTTTTTTGTTTTGTTTTAGGAATTCATTTATGTTGTTGCTTAAATAACCAATTTCAGCTCATGATTGGCATAAATCAAACATATACAAAATTGAAATGCTATCTCAATATACCATGGGACTTGCAGGGGGCATTCACTTTCCCGTAGAGAGTGTAAGATGATCCTAAACAGCTGAGTTGTCATAAAATTTATTATGTGCTAGTTCACAATGACACGATATAACTAGACCCTCGGAGCAAACACATCATCACTGATTATTATCAGAAAATTATCGAACTTGAACATGTCTTAATTTTACTTCAAATTACCCACTGGCATCTAGGGATTGTTTTCATAATAATAAGAACATAAACGCGCATATGTGGGCAATGGTGTCAGATAAGTCTGCATACTTATGTTAGGGGCGGATTCAGAGGGGGTTGGGAGTTCAGTGGAACCTGCCTTGGATTCAAAATCTTATTTTCATGACATCACGAAAACATGCCTATATAATTTTGACCCCCTTAAACTGCACTTTTATACAGTAAAACTGGGGTTTATAGGGGTATACATTATTTTTATTATTTCTGCTCAAAAACATAGATTGTGGGTACTCGTTAGAACCGCCTCGCTGAGGCGGTTCTAACGATTACCCACAATCTATGTTTTGAGCAGAAATATGAAAAAATATCATTTTTTTTTTTTTTTTTTTTTTTTTTATCTGAAAATTTTCAGTTTTTGGAGGTGAAATTTTCTATATATTTGAATAAGCGTGTTTTCGTAATGGAAATTTTGTATAAATTTGATAAATGCGGAATATCGCTTTTACCCTAAATATTCACAGTTCTTTCTCTTTCTTTACCTTGTACTTCTCTTCAACAAGTTAGTTTTACGACCTATGAATGTGTGTAAAATGCTGGATAAGTGGCAAACAATTTAGATCCTGATCAGACGCCACGTTCTGTGGCGTCTGATCTGGGTCTACACTGTTTGCTCAAGCCTGTCTATCCGAAAGCAATGTAATTTGATTAAAACGACACCCTCAGAAATCATCATGAATACGCCCCTGTGCGCAGTGTAATAATCGGGACCTTTACTGTTCATCGGAATATCCTTTACAGGTTTCAATATTTCTGTAGGCGAACATTTAAGACTACAGACTACCACTGATTTCCTTATACATGTATATTGTATACATTTTTGCAAATCTTCTGCAGCCACAACTTATGGGTCATATGTGGGAAAGCCAAGTTCTGCTTACGAATGGTCAGGTGGTTTTTCTCCGGGTTCTCCGGTTTTCGCCCACCTTCGATGAACGATCGGCTCGATATAAGTGAAATATTCTTGAAAGGGCCGTAAAACCCAAATAAAAAAAATAAAGTCAAGTTTTATTGCTGTCAGAGCGCTTGCCTTTCAACTCATTAAATGTTTCGACAAAATGTGAGCCCTGTAAATACCGTTACAGGGTGACAGAATAATAACAAGTAAGTAAGCAAGGTGTATAAGCAGAAGTGCATTAAAGAAAACAGGAAGTCACAAAAGTTGTCGCCCTTGTAAAAATGGCCAAAAATCTACCAGATGTGTCCAGTTTCAGAAGGAAGTATTCAGAAGACCAAGTTTTGATACAGTTGTTAACCCATATTAGCCTAGCATCCCATAAACGGACAATGCGACGTCTGATCTGGATCCACACTGTTTGCTTTTTCTTTTTTTTTTTAGAAATTTCTACGAAGCATAATAGTAATGAAAACCACACAGACACCCCTTATATAGGAAATGGACCTGTCCAAAGAGCTCTGGGTGGTTGGGTGAGGCGAAGGTGTCTTTTAGCTTTTGTCACCGGGGCGCCCAACTGATATTGACTTACAGTTAGGCATGGCCTGCTGTCGTTGCAGCAGGTAAGGGTAGAGGGGGAATGTTGTTATTTCTTCTGTTCCTTCACTTTCTTTAATTTTCCTCTTTCTTCTCTCCGTCTGTTTCATCTTCTCTACTATCACTTCTATCTCCTTTCTCCCTTCCTCTGTGAGACGACACAAAATGACCCACAAGGGTTGACGTGTCGTTAATTGTTTGTGTTGAGGTTTTACGGCCCAGTCAACCCAATGGGGTCATGTCGAGCGCGGTCAGTTTACCTAACCACATTTTACTGGGCAGGCTTAGTCCTCTAAGCGGTTAACCAGTATTGTGCAATTCTTTCGCCAGAAACTGACAACTGCCCTTCTTGAATCAGCGGAAGGGAGAGAATGACCGTAGAAAATATTTCATGATCAATCGCCACGAAAGAATGTTGCCGACCTCGGCGGGGGTTGAACCCGCGACCTCCTGGTCTCCAGTCGGACGGCGCATCCAACTGAGCCACCTAGGCCGGCTTACGTGTCGTTAAACCCCAACACATCAATGTCCAAAGAGCTCATGCAGGTAGAAGAGTCCACTCCACATAATTGGGTTAATGTGGATACTCGGTAGACTTCTCGACGGTATTGTAGGTGCCACTGAGTCTCCACAAGACGCATTTTTGTGCTGAAGTATCAACAAATTATCCCAAATTATCACCAGAATTATCAGCTAACCCGGACCTGTATCTCTTCCTGTCCATTATCAATTATAGTTTAGTCGGTCATGTGAAGCCGCCAAAATTATTTCGTATTTTAAACACAATTTCACCTTAATCGCTCTATGGGAAATTCAGAAAATGACAAATCGGTGGTCATTACGAAAACACTCCTATTCAAATAAAAAGAAAATTTCACCTCAAAAACTGAAAATTTTAAAATGGAAAACTCTTGATATTTTTCATATTTTGCTCAAAACATAGATTGTGGGTACTCGTTAGAACCGCCTCGGTGAGGCGGTTCTAATGAGTACCCACAATCTATGTTTTTGAGCAAAAATAAGTAAAATACTGTATACCCATGTAAACCCCAGTTTTACTATATAAAAGTGGGGTTTAAGGGTGTCAACATTATATAGGCATGTTTTCGTGATGATTTTTCTAAATATTTCCAGAAAATAGTCTCCGACATTTTCATGCAAATTGCCTCCTTAGGAGACAATTTGCATGAAATGTCAAAGCCTATTTAATGAAAAATAATAATAATAATTATAATAATATGTGGTCTGCTAATTTTTTACCTAGCATGCTAAGCAATAAAGAATTGCCACCGGCAAGGCAACTACAAAAGTTGTTGTGGTGTATTTATACAAAAGACACGATAATGGGTTTGAACTAAATTGATTCAATAATAGACCACCAAAATTGAAATTCAAGCTCCCAGACAGCAATTTTCACATATAAGTGTGCACCTTTCAATGAGTTGTAAACCGAGGGACACAAATTACCTATATCCCTTCTGTAATTGGAAAACGGATAACATAATGTAGATTTCCACTGAAGATTTTTCGGTGTCAGTCCTTGTATTCTTGGGTTTGTCATACATTTTTTTTTTTTTTTTTTTTTTTTTTTTTTTTTTTGTCATTACGAAAACATGCCTATTCAAATATACTGAAAATTTTACCATCAAAAAATGAAAATTTGCAGATAAAAAAAATGATATTTTTCATATTTCTGCTCAAAACATAGAATGTGGGAACTCATTAGAACCGCCTTGGCGAGGCGGTTCTAACGAGTACCCACAATCTATGTTTTTGAGCAAAAAAAAAAAAACAAAAAAAAAAACAAAAAAAAACAGAAAAATAATGTATACCCCTGTAAACCCCAGTTTTACTATATAAAAGTGGGGTTTAAGGGGGTCAAAATTATATAGGCATGTTTTCGTGATGATTCTATTGGTCAATAAAAGCACATCCGTGAAATATATAGATAAGACACTATTATCAGACTGCGGTCAGACAAATGGGATTTTACGGCACATTTTGATTATTTGTAACTTATACAGACTGACAAATCCATCCATGTAGAATAGTTTCTTAAAGCATTACAGATATATGATATTAAGCTGTGAAAGGGTGTCGAGTCTGAAAATCTCAATTTAGTATGTATGCAAACGTTATGACGTCATAATACATTTCCATGTTTAGTTTCAAGATGAAAGAGCCGACGTGACAGTACAGCTATAATTTTAATGTATGTATATCATGTTTACTTAATAAAAACTGCTAATATATTTCTGCAATTTGAATGGAAGTTGTTGCTATTGAGCCTTGTTTCTGTGGCAACGTAATAACTTTATGAATATGGATATGTCAGTGATATGGTTGCCATGAAAAGAATCAAGCGACTTTTGAACAAAGTATCTCCAAAAGTTAGGATATATGCTGTGCTACTATGCAATGCTCTTAAAAATATTTGAACACGATGATAAAAATACGAGTTTTTGATTTTTTAAAAAACATATATTGTTCAAAACAGTTCAAAAAGTTGTAAAGTTCCTTTTGTCAGCCGCCGATAACATTACGAAAACATGCCTTTTCAAATATACTGAAAATTTACTACCACAAAATGAAAATTTTCAGCTAAAAATTTCTGAAATTTTTTATATTTCTGCTCAAAACGTAGATTGTGGGTACTCGTTAGAACCGCCTCGACGAGGCGGTTCTAACGAGTACCCACAATCTATGTTTTAAGCAAAAATAATAAAAATAATATATACCCCTGTAAACCCCAGTTTTACTGTATAAAAGTGGGGTTTAAGTGGGTCAAAATTATACAGGCATGTTTTCATGATGGATCTAACTATAGTCATACAGTCATTTGTAATTTCCATGGTTCGTTTACGACTCTGTTAGAACATCTAAAGGCCAACTGTTTTCATGTTTAGCTCTGTATCACATATTTCAAAACACCCATGCCTCAATTTTATCTACGCCTGTTAACTTTTTCAAAGACATTTCTTGTTTATTTTTTCAACTTCATCGACTCTTTTTATCGCTCATTAAGAAAAATGATCAATCATTATTAATGTGTCTTTGGTGAATTATGTTACTTTTTTTCTTTCGTTTCTCTAATCCTCTTTTCTTAGTTCTGTCCTGGTTTATGGCTGATTGATTGAGGGTTTAGATCCTATCAAGGTGTTTCCAATTAAGCTTATTGAATTTTTCATCAACTTTCTCTTCAAGAATAAAATAACAGGTTGGCAAAACAATCGCATTAACTGGTCTTATGTATTACAAGTTTTAAGTTTAAGGCTGAGAGTACATCGCGAAAACCCGCCTATATAGTTTTGACTCCCTTAAAACCCACTTTTATACAGTAAAACTTGGGTTACAGGGGTATATATTAATTTTCTTATTTCTGCTCAAAAACATGGGTTGTGGGTACTCGTTAGAACCGCCTCGCTGAGACGGTTCTAACAAGTATCCATAATTTATGTTTTGAGTAGAAATATGAAAACTACCAGAATTTTTCAACTGAAAATTTTCATTTTTTGGTTGTAAAATTCTCAATATATTTGAATAGGCGTTTTACGTACAGTATATTTGAATCCGTTTGCATGCCTCAATTATCGTTTCACATTGCTGTTTGATGGTCTGGCGTTTTAACGTTCCGTCAGTAGGAATTCAGTCACCTCGGGACCATAGTGTGGTAAAAACGTAAGGAAGGCACCGCGCTTATCGAACTCTTAGAAGAGGACTTCAGTCCCTTGCGTGAAGCGAATCCATGACACGATCGCGTCGAGGTCTGAAACCTTTCACACACGAGTTTCTGAAGTGGAATCCTCTATATTTGAACTTGGGCAAATCCATTATTTCAGTTAGGGTGTAAGTCGAAAATCAGTAACAAAATGGCATGCAGTGTAAATGCTAACTTTGCTACAAACCGTTTCATCGAGATTTACACTGTTTACCGTTTTTTTTTTTTTTTTTGTTTTTTTTTTTTTTTGTTTTTTTTTTGTTTGTTTTATTGTAGACGATCTGCTGTTTGCGAGGTATCTGGTTTGATTTCCAAGGCTGAACAGTTTACCCTACATATGATCATTGTTTTAAAGGCAATGAAGCTGGCTCTGCAGTAAGTTCCAAAGCAGTTCCATAATTCTCCGTAAAAACGACCGGAGTTAATTCAAGTGGACTTCGATCACATGACCAATCATCTTGTGCACAAGTACTGGTTAACCGCTTAGAAGACAAAGCGAGTAGGTTAACTGATCGGCTCGACATTACCTTAATTGCGTTGATGGGCCGTTAAACTCCAAACCAACCAGCCAGTTTCCTGCACACAGAATGCAACTTATTTCCTTTGATAATATCAGCAAATAAAAAGTGCAATTATTTCCACCCCTTCTGTTCAGTGTAATCTCATTAAGAAGGTGGGTGGCAGGCATATTGCTTTCAACCATCGGAATGTGATCTTTCTTGTCAGAAAACGTCGTAAAACCAGGGCGATAAACCAGATGTCTTGCTTATCATCATAGTTATAGTTTGTCATTTGTAGGATTTGTAGGCTTTTGAGAGCGAATAATGCGCAGAGGCGTGCACATTGCCCGGATGCACGTGCTGGACTAGGCATTCATTATTAAGTGTCTGGGTGGCCGAGTGCCTAGCGCTCCCGACTTCAGATCACGCTAGAGGAGGAATTCAGTTCATGACTGTACGGCTTTTTTTTTTTTTTTTTTTTTTTTTTTTTTTTGTTTGTTTGTTTGTTGATGGTGTTGTTGTTTTGTTTGTGTGTGTGTGTGTTTTGTTTTTGTTTTGTTTTTTTGGGTTTTTTTTTGGGTTTTTTTTGTTGTTGTTTTTTTCAGAGAGCTTTTCCTTTTTACTCTCCCATCGTCTCGTTATGACAATAATTTTGAAAGGGACGTAAATTAGCATAAGCATTCATAATTCAAACATGATAAAGTACATTTTCTTGTGAAAAGAATCGTGTATTTCTGTAACGTCCCTAAACTTTAACTTTTCGCCTTAATTGTTTAAAATACCCAATTTATCATATCTTAAGTTTCTAGCATGTATGTGCTCTTTTTAGTATACAATAATGAAATGTATTTGAGCCGAAACGTCCGGAAATGTTCCATCGGACATGTGCGCCCGGCGAAGATTCGGACCAGACTGCGCATTAGCGCAGTCTGGTCTGAATCTTCGCTGGGCGCATTTTGGATAGCGACGGATGCAAGTTTTTTATCATACGGACAATAAAAACTGTGATCAGACTGCACGGATGCGCAAGCTGATTTAAATTTCCGTTGGGTGCACATGTCGAATGGTACCTTTTCTCACGTTATGGAGCATTTAAAGTATGCTATATAACCCGGGGTCGATCAGATAAGCCGTTTTAGAGCAGTTAAAACTATATTTCTCACGAAAGTACTTTTAATGTGCTCCTGTTTGGTTACTAAATAGTATAACTGAGTTGAACTTTCAGTTTGTCTCGTTCTAACCACCTTTACTGAGCCCTTAAAGGGTCAAAATATTGGTGAACGTTATAACTGAAATAAAATATCTTGGACAGCCATAAAATTTTATGCAGTTTTTGTCAAAACTGGATGAAAAATAAGATTGTCGAGAATTAGATTAGTCAAAATGTATTAATTTAAGAAGTTCTACAATAGATAAAGGCAAATTGTAGGCCTTGCGTGGTTGCTTTGAAAGGAAACCATGTTGTCTGTACACCGGTCTAGATCTGGGGTCAGTCTTTTCAAACAAAAGCTTCTTACATGTCACATGTCCTACAACACCCTTTCTAGTTTTGGACTTTTCAGAGGGACTGGTGTCAGTCAAGTACCAAGTGTTCACCCTTTAAACTTAAAAACAAAACAAATCTATGGGCTTCATAGCATTTGCAGAAATGTACGTAATATATGAGGAAAAGAATCAAAGGTTTTCTTTATCCTACACCATTACGAAAATATATGAAAAATTTCACCACCAAAAACTGAAAGTTTTCAGATAAAAATTCTGATATTTTTTTCATATTTCTGCTCTAAACATAGATTGTGGGTACTCGTTAGAACCGCCTCACCGAGGCGGTTCTAACGAGCACCCACTATGTTTTTGAGCAGAAAAGAAAAACTATGTATACCCCTGTAAACCCGTTTTTTTACTATATAAAAGTGGGGTTTAAGGGGTCAAATTATATAGGTATGTTTTTGTGATGCACTCAGAAATTTATATAATTTATTGTATAAACAAACTCAGGTTTTGCAAACAGATATATACTTTATTAATGCAATAAGCAAGTATTGCTCATGAGCATATACAGTGTATATAAATTAACATAAAAATAATTCAGTCATAAGCAGGATAGCAAATACAAAAACAAATCAAATCAATGGTATCCGGACAATATCCCCTCCGGACAAAATCCCCTCTGCTCATTTTTGCATAGGTGGACGAAATCCCCTTCATGTGTTTTACAAGGTGGACATAATCCCCTTTGAAACTTTTTACAGGATGGACATAATCCCCCTCGTGATTTTTACAAGGTGGACAAAATCTCCTCCATAAGATGGACAAAATCCCCTTCGGACAAAATCCCCCTTGCTGATTACTGCCATAGAAATGGTACGCAAATGGTAGATGAGACTATGTCCATCGGCCATACACTCTGTTCCCTGAAAACTGATAGAATAAATTTAAAACTTTCATTTTTGTATATAAGCTATACATTTTTTCTTTGAATCGTGTTTTATCCAAAACCATTTTAAAACAGACCGTTTCTAAATATATGGTTAACGTGGATTTGTTAAGGATTCTGGGCTTCAAGTTTCCCTGGTTTTTGAAGAAATCAAATATTTGCAGTATCCTCCATACCTTTATGTATGCGATTCTACTTTTAATTTTTATTCTTCTTGATACCTTCGTATTTCTTCATAAACCAGTAATTGCTGCCCATTATCTTCAACAAGAATGATATGATGCTGAGAATTAAAACAACGAATATTTTCTATGATTTATTAAGCTATTCCATCCAATAAATTTATATACATGAAAGGTGTAGCAAATATGCAACAATGATCCTAAGTGTAATTAACAGTGCAGACCCTGATCAGATCTGATCAGGATCTTCATTGTTTGCTATTTCATCTACATTGGATTACTAAAGGTAAAGGTAACTCATGCCCAGGGGTGTTCATTACAAAGAATGTGCTTTTTGAATTATTTAACTGACTGCAATGTTTGCAAATGGTCTGTTTTAAAATGGTTTTGGATAAAACACAATTCAAAGAAAAATGTGTAGATTATATACAAAAATGAACATTTTAAATTTATTCTATCAGTCTTCAGGGAACAGAGTGTATGACCGATTGACACAGTCTACCATTTGCGTACCATTCCTATGGCAGTAATCAGCAAGGGGGATTTTGTCCAAAGGGAATTTTGTCCATCTTATGGAGGAGATTTTGTCCACCTTGTAAAAATCACGAGGGGGATTATGTCCATCCTGTAAAAAGTTTCAAAGGGGATTATGTCCACCTTGTAAAAAACATGAAGGGGATTTCGTCCACCTATGCAAAAATGAGCAGAGGGGATTTTGTCCGAGGGGGATTTTGTCCTACACTCCAAATCAATATCTTACAGAGACAACATTAGCAATGTTCTCTGCTTCACTATTTCCTTTGGTCGAGAGAGGTACAGCCACTACGTCATCAAAATGAACCGGAAGTAGAAGAAAATCTGGGTCTAATCTGCACATTCTGTTTTTCATTTATTTATTATAATTTTTTTGTTGTTGTTGTTGTTTCTTTCTGGTTTTTTTTTTTGTTGTTTTTTTGTTGTTGTTGTTGTTTTTTTTTTGTTTTTTTTTGTTTTGTTTTGTTTTAGGAATTCATTTATGTTGTTGCTTAAGTAACCAATTTCAGCTCATGATTGGCGTGGGTAAATCAAACATATACGAAGTTGAAATGCTATCTCAATATATTATGAGACTTGCAGGGGGGCATTCACTTTCCCGTAGAGAGTGTAAGATGATCCTAAACAGCTGTGTTGTCATAAAGTTTATTATGTGCTAGTTCACAATGACACGATATAACTAGACCCTCCGAGCAAACACATCATCACAGATTATTATCAGAAAATTATCGAACTTGAATATGTCTTAATTTTACTTCAAATTACCCACTGGCATCTAGGGATTGTTTTCATAATAATAAGAACATAAACACGCATATGTGGGCAATGGTGTCAGATAAGTCTGCGTATTTATGTCAGGGGCGGATTCAAAGAGGTGTTGGGAGTTCAGTGGAACCCGCCTTGGATTCAAAATCTTATTTTCATGACATCACGAAAACATGCCTATGTAATTTTGACCTCCTTAAATTCCACTTTTATACAGTAAAACTGGGGTTTACAGGGGTATACATTATTTTTACTATTTCTGCTCAAAAACATAGATTGTGGGTACTCGTTAGAACCGCCTCGCTGAGGCGGTTCTAACGATTACCCACAATCTATGTTTTGAGCAGAAATATGAAAAATATTAGTTTTATCTGAAAATTTATCAGTTTTTTTTTTTGGAGGTGAAATTTTCTATATATTCGATTAAGCGTGTTTTTGTAATGGCAGTTTTGGATAAATTTGATATATTCGGGGTATCGTATTTACCCTAAATATTCACACTTCTTTCTCTTTCTTTACCTTGTATTTCTCTTCAACAAGTTTGTTTACTACCTATGAATGTGTGTAAAATTGCTGGATAAGTGGCAAACAATTTAGATCCTTAGATCCTGATCAGACGCCGCGTTATGTGGCGTCTGATCTAGGTCTACACTGTTTGCTCAGGCCTGTCTGTCCGAGAAAGCAATGTAATTTGATTAAAACGACACCCTCAGAAATCATCATGAATCCGCCCCTGTGCGCAGTGTAATAATCGGGACCTTTACTGTTCGTCGGAATATCCTATACAGGTTTCAATATTTCTATAGGCGACAATGCGACAATTTAAGACTACAGACTACCACTGATTTTTCCTTATATATTGTATAGATTTTTGCAAATCTTCTGCAGCCACAATTTTTTTTTTTTTTTTTTAAAGGTTCAAATGATGAATACTTTGTACTTGCCTGCAGTCTCTCTAAAATTTTCAAAACAACAAACGTAGTGGTAGTTACCCAGCTAGCATTCTACATAAATCTACAGCGGGCCGTTATCGGCCCGTCAGCTACCCTGACAGGCCGATAACGGCCCGCTATAGATTCATGTAGAATGCTTACCGGGAATGTGCCCTGTAATCAGCTTCCGCCTCTTCAAAGACACTGACACAGATCTTGTAGGAGTAAGGGTGATTTGTACCCCAGATGGTCTTCTTCTTTCAAATTCAAAGTAACTACTAAAACTATACAAGTTTGCTAATACATGTATCTACTGCAGAACTGCCCAAACTATACATTTTGACCAGCTCTGGCATGCAATCAGAAAAAAAAAAAAAAAAAAAAAAAAACAGAAACAGGCAAAAATTCCTGAACTATTTAAAATGGAACTACAGTCGACTCTCGTTATCTTGACTCCGCTTATCTCGAAGAAAAAATCTGGTCTCTGATTTCACATGGAAATATAACAACAGGTAACAAAATATGGTGGAAAAGAAGAGAAATTCTTTTCCACAATATTTTCAGTGTGTCTCTAACTTCAGGAATGAAATTATATATCCATTTCTGGATTTATGTTTTCCTTAATTCTGTAAATATGATATGGCTATATACGGATATCTCGAAGTATTCCAGGGTGTCCCTTGGACTTCGAGATAACGAGAGCCGACTGTACATGTATATTCTGACGTAACCAACGCGGTACTCCGTAAATTTTAGCAGTCCGTGGCAAATATATGCCGCGCCATGCAAAAAAGTGTCTCGGGCATGTTCGGACAGCGAAGGCCCAGATCACCCTGTGCCTCCGCGCAGTCTGATCAGAGCCTTCCTTGTCCGCTAACAGAATCATTGGATACTACAAATTTATAAATGGACAGCAAAGGCCTGAATGATACTTTGAGCATGCGCAGGATGATCTGAATCAGCGCATGTTCGAAGACACTTTTTCACACTTTAAGGCCCATATGTACATCACGAAAACATACCTATACAATTTTGACCCCCTTAAACCCCACTTTTATATAGTAAAACTGGGGTTTACAGGGGTATATATTATTTTTCTTATTTTTGCTCAAAAACATAGATTGTGGGTACTTGTTAGAACCGCCTCGCCGAGGCGGTTCTAACGAGTACCCACAATCTATGTTTTTAGCAGAAATATGAAAAATATCAGAGTTTTTTATCTGAAAAAAATTCAGTTTTTGGAGATGAAATTTCCTATATATTTGAATAGGCGTGTTCTCGTAATGACAGGTGTCCAGAACCAACAAGCACACCGAGTTATTGCTGGACCGAGCCTTCACTGAACGAATACTTTATATAATTTATGCAATTACTTTATTTTCATGTTCTGCCAAGCAGACGCATGACGTGTATACAACGTCGTCTCAACGTCGATGCAACGTCATGACGTTGCATCGACGTTAAGACAACGTTGTATAGACGTCATGTGCTCGCTGGGTGAATGCCTGTTGTGGTAATATCATTTTCATGAACTGTTGCTCGTCTTTTAACGCAAAATATTTCGCATGGACCTCATGCAAAAGTGACTTAGCACCCTGAAGGTTTTGAACGGATTGTGAATTCAGTGTGTCTGTCGGGCACAATGCATGCACAGTTTGCTCAAAACTACCAGGCTGGTAAGATAATTGTTCACTGTTTTATATGGCGTAAAGTTTCCGGATGGCCGAATAGTTAGCGTTCCCGACTTCGGATCAGGAGGTCACGGGTTCGAATCCTACTGGAGGCAGATTTCAGCTCATGACTGTACTGCACTTCATTGCACTGAGCCTTTCATTATCACACGTCTATCGTCTCGATATGACTTAAATCATCTTGAAAGGACGTAAAACACGCAGCATCATCCACATGTTTGGCTTGGTTGTCCGTGTTCTGGGCCATTTGTTACCGGATTCGTTACAATTCATCCTTTTGACACAAACACGAGAAATCATTTCGTAAAACCGAAAGAAGGTTTAAGGTGTCTAAATAGCAATGAAAATTTTCAGTGTTTTCTGGATCCCATTGAATGTTTTGACCCGCAACGTCAGATGTGCCTTATTTAGATCAGCCTGCACATTGGCGGTCTGATCAGTGTCTTCATCGGGTACATTATGAATGACAAAGGATACAAAATTTATTCATGCGGACAACGGAGACTCTAACCAGACTATGCGGATGTGCAGGCTGATTAGAGTTCATTAGGCTCACATGTCAGAAGGTTCGTTTTCTCGCGTTGTGACTTATTTTATTTGGATGGATTTGGGTAAAAGCTATCTAAGCTGTGGGAACGAACTTGCGATTTTGGACTATTGAGTTTCCTTTGACAAGTTATAACGCTAAGCATGCCGTGTAACATTTCAGCAGACGACATTTTTAAATGTTTTTTTTTTTTTTTTTTTTTTTCTAAAAGGCTTTGACATTACTTCCAGATTGTCTGCTAAGGAGACAATTCGCATGGAACGCCAAAGCCTTTTTCTGGGAAATTTAAGAAAACAACTGTTGTTTTCGTAGCTGTAAAGGTTAAGTTTTCTCACCGTTGTGTTGACAAAGTGACTGTCTAAATTAAAGTCCAGATGAAAAGAAAAATGAACATAATGTTTAGACGGAATCTTAGCTCATGTTTTCTTCTTCTTTTTCAATTTGTACATTCCACACCATTACGAAAACAGGCCTATTCAAATATACAGTAAATTTCTCCTACAAAATCTGAAAACTTTCAGATAAAAAACTTTGCTATTTTTCATATTTCTGCTCAAAGCATAGATTGTGGGTACTCGTTAGAACCGCATCTGGTTCGATATGACATCAGTAGCGTTTACTGTGTCGTTAAGACCTAACCCAGCCGACCAACCTAAGAATTTAGGTCCAGACGGTATCCCGGAGTGAATGTTTCAACATAAATTAAGGGCTGGTCCTTTAATACTGTCGACATACCAGCTGGTACTAACAGCCACTTAAAATTTACAAAACGGTGGCTACCCTATGATTAAATGTCCTACCTTCCTTTCTCAGGTCATTTACTAGTCTGCCAATCACACATTAAATGGAGCATGGAAAAATGCCCTTTATCGAATTTCTGGGTATTTCACACCACATAATAGTATAAAAAAAAAGTTGCAAAATAACTCCTACCCAGCAAACACACAACATCCCAAAAACTTTGGTTTTGCGAAAAGACAAACTATGGAAATCAAGTAATTTAGGCTACCCTAAATTTCATATAACGGGATCAGACTTAATTGATAGCATATACCATAATGCCCCCAATAACCCATACTAAAATGTACCGGGCTTTAACCCTTGTCCTGCTGAACCCGGATATATCCTGCCTTTGCAAACAGTGTAGATCCAGATTAGTTGGTTTCTGAAGAAGCAAACTGATCTGGATCTGCACTGTTTGCCATCAGGTATGCAAATTTATAGCAACAATCTGGATCAAGTAATCTGACTGGCTGAAAATTAGAAGTGGGCATGGCATCATAATTTATTCAGCATGACAAGGGTTAATGAGTTGGCTTCAGGGCTCGTGGAAAGAAAACAGCAATGCTGATTGTGAGCGGACGTGACGGATAAATATCGGCAGACGATTCACATGAATGTCAAGCCTTATTTTCTCGGAAAAATATTATTAAAAAACATCAAAATATCATCTGTTGCGGTTGTGATGGACAGTTTAACCCTTGTTATGCTGAATAAATTAAGATGACACGCCTATTTTAAATTTTCAGCCAATCAAATTACTTGATCCAGATTGGTGATGTAAATTCGCATACTTAACGACAAACAGTGCTGATCCAGATCAGTTGAAGAAGCCAACTGATCTGGATCTACACTATTTGCAAAGGCAGGACCTATCCGGGTTCAGCAGGACTAGGGTTAAGAGTTAAACCCCTCGGCATGTAGGCTGTATATTCTTTTGTTTATTGCGCAAACTAATATCGATAAAGTGGCTCTTTTCATTGTCATAGCATGTTAACTATTTTTTAATTGTCGGGACTAGCCCAACAATGCTGTCAATATTTAGAACCGTTCCTGTCATCGGTTCTACATAAATATTGATGTCCTGGTGCTAGAGAGGCTGATCGATGATTGGGACAATAAAACTATAGATTTTCTCTAGGATTCTAATTATCACCTGTCATCAACAATAACATTTTCTTCGATACCAGTGAAAAGTTTGTTTCAACCCTTACAACGACAGCTAGTCTCCCTGGTTTGGGCTACTGTATCAGAATAATAGTTTATATGGGGCGGGAGCGGGGATGGGGAGGGGGTTAATGAAAGAGAGTTTGTTTCAAAACGAACTAGGACAGCTAGTCTTCCTTGTCGTGAGGTTACTGTACTAGAGAAATAGTTTATGTGGGGGCGAAGGTGGGGTGGGAGTGGAATGAAACTTTCAGCCCTGCAGATCATGACAGATTCCTATGCAAACAGCGTAGATCCAGATGAGACGGCTCGTTACGAGCCGTCTCATCAGGATCTACGCTGTCTGCAATTCTGTTTCTTTTTTTTTTTGTTTTTTGTTCGTTTGTTTTTTTGTTTTGTTTTTTCTTTTCTTTTCTTCTTCTCTTCTTCTTCTTCTTCTTCTTCTTCTTTAATTAAACTGAAACCCCCATTTGCATTACTAGAAATGTCCAAATTCAAAGATTGAAGTCCACTTCAGAAACAGGGATGATAGGATGAATAAAAAGATTGTTTCAAACCGAACTAGGACAGCTAGTCTTCCTTGTTGGAAGTTGTTGTACTTGAAGAACAATTATGTGGGGGTGGGGGCGTGAAGTGGCCGGGTTCGAATCCCGCTGGAGGCGAAATTCAGCTCATGACCGTATGACGCTTCATTGTACAGAGTCTTTAATTGTCATCTTTCCATCGTCTCAATATGACTTGAATAATGTTGAAAGGGACGTAAAACACCGAACCATCATCATCATTTATATGGATGGTGGGGGCGTGAGATGCACAAATGGGCAGTTGGGTGTGGGTTAATCCTGATTATTGTAATCTGATGGTGTCAGAAACTTGTTTACCATGGACTGAAGGCACACATTTCGCTTCATCAGTAAAGGCACCTAACAGCAAAGGCCACAGTCCAGTTGTTCAAAACTAACGATGACGTTAGTTAACGAATCGTTAAAACTTTGATCATTAAATATGCCATATATGCCAATATTTTTGCTGAAAAAATGTGTGTAGCGTTTGCATGTTCAGCAAAAATACTTGTGAATTAGATAGTGTACTTACTAGAGCAGTTAAAATTTTGACCACTAACGAGCTCGTTAAGCTAACGACACTTTGAACAAGTGGGATCAGCTTGTCTTGACAATCACCACAGTTTAGTCATGGTCGCTGTTGCAAATCGATTTATGCTGTAGTATCGAATGATTTTGTCAGCGGACAGTGGAGGCCTTGATTAGACTGAGCAGATGCATTATGGATTCCTTGAAAACCCATGATCTTGTAGTAGTGATAGGTATATGATACAAAAATACTGCCTCGCGGTACAAGGTGTCTTTTGTAGCGACAATGTAGAGTGGTGACCTGTCACTCAGGTGGCCCGAGTGCGACCCACAGCTGCGGCATTGGTGATTAGATTTTTTTTCACCTGTAATATTTGGCGCCGAACGTAAATAACTCCATCTGATGGGCTTCGTTGTACGGCAGGCTTGGTGGCCTGGTATTGAGTGGTTGCTCAAAACGAGATTTGGGGACGAATCTAAAAAAAATGGAGGGGGTTAATGTAGCTTATAGAACTAATTGGGTACTGTAAAAAATACAGAATTAATAAGAAACTGTAAAAATATAACGGCATATAACAATCTGATGAGACTGTACTGTTTCGCTGGCTCCTCTCTGCTCGCTTATACACCGAAGTCCCTTTTTTCATGGCGTGGACCTTCAATGTGCTTACACTGCTCAGATTTAGGAGAATTTCTACATTTGTCTTGTCCTTGTGAATATGATTTTTTAAGTATGGCCTCTAATGTGCGTTTTAAGCTTCAGCACTCTGTAAGCTAAACCAGGGATATTTTCCCGATTTTTTACAGAAAAAATAAAACCGGACATTCATTCAAATTGTCTCCGGAGATAATCTGAATGAAATGTCAAATTTCATTTTGTGTGAAAAATAAGATTTTTTTCTTTAAATATTTTCTACTATTATATATATATATATAGTCAGCAAGTTGAAATTTAAGCTTTCAACTTAGTAATTTTTCCAGTGTGCTTGCTTACACTTTTTAGCACGCAATCATTTATCTATTTTATTTTATTTTATTTTTCGTGAATGTGCTCAATATAAAGCGTTTTTCAAAATTGCGTTTCCTAACATTTGATTTTCTGTAGAAGACTATACTCTATTCATTATTAAAGGTTTTAACTGAGTCGGTTCTTTGTAAATTTAATTTCAATTAAGCAAATATGTTTTGGTAATTGTATACACAAAATTCATACCGAAAAGTAAACACTTGACCAGGCTTAGCTCTGGTTTCAGTGTTTATACAAACTGGAAAAGCTTCCAAATTCGGTCTGGGACTGCATTTCCCCTAAATATTCGGCCACCTTACCCTTTTACCATAGCTGTCCTAAAACTTGAACAAGTCCATTTTACATCCCTTTAACATGTCAAAACACTGCTGGACGAGTTATAAACTTTGAAGACCCAGATCATATACAACTTAATGCGGCATCTGATCTGGGTCACTCTGTTTGATCAGGCCTGTCCGTCCGTACACTTAAGGTATATACGGTTATTAAATTTACATAACTATGATACGTCTTGTCAGATAATGGGTTTTTATAAACTTGTCAGGGCAGCGAAGGCCTAGATCAGACCGCGCACCCGCAAAAACTGTCCGGCACAGTTTGATATTCTTCGCAGGGCACTCTATGTGTAGCCAAGACTGCAAAGGCTAATCAGTCTTCGCTGGGCGCACTTGTAATCGTGTAGGAACTGCTGTGCCCCGGCTCAGGTAATGCATCGACGAACATTAAAGACCGAGAGCCTTTGCTGTTCGGTTAGATTCGTTGCATCACGAAAACACGCCTACATAATTTTGACCCCCTTTAACCCCACTTTTATATAGTAAAACTGGTGTTTATAGGGGTATACAATATTTTTTCTTATTTCTGCTCAAAACATAGATTGTGGGTACTCGTTAGAACCGCCTCGTCGACATAGATTGTGGGTACTCGTTAGAACCGCCTCGTCGAGGCGGTTCTAACGAGTACACGTCGAGGCGGTTCTAACGAGTACCCATAATCTGTTTTGAGCACAAATTTGAAAAATATCAGAATTTTTACCTGAAAATTTTCATTTTTGGTGGTAAAATTTTCAGTATATTTGAATAGGCATGTTTTCGTAATGGATGCTTTGGCCGAATTGTCATCGCTACTGACTTTGGACCATGAGGTCCCGGGTTGAAACCACCATGAGGCGGAGTTTAGGTCATGGCTGTTCGGCGTTTCAGTGCACAGAGCCTTTCATTATAATCCTGTCACGCTCCATTGCGCAGTGTCTGCAGATCATGTGGCTGCTGGGATAACTTTCGTGGATATTAATCATGAAATCAGGGGTGAGTTGCTTAAGGAAAACGCTTTCAGTTAGCGCTCTGTAGTGATTTGTTCTTGCTATGCTACGGTCCGTTTGATGGGAGCGCTTTTTAAAATGTCTGCCAAAATGACACGATCTGGGAATTTCTCGTAAAAAGCTAGCTGTGCTTGCGTTAGCCATTGGTTTTTATGTTCTATGGTCATTTGTGCACAATGCACTTCTTCCAAGAATAACAACAACAAAACAAAAAAACAAAAAAAAAACAAAAAAAAAAAAAAACAAATTAATTTCTTAAAACGGGCACTGACTACGTTGGGCGCCGCCATTTTGTTTTGTCTGGTTGCTATGCAACGTTCTGTTTCAGAGAGCGAGTCAGCTCCAAATACAGTTACGAAGCGCCACAAAGCGCTCTTTGGTAACGTAACGTTGCATAGCGAAGCGAAGCGCTCTGTAACGCTCGCCTTATGCAACTCATCCCAGCTCTATGGCCAGTCTCCAGCTTCCGCTGATTCAAGAAGTGCAGCTGTCAGTTACTGGCGAATGTATGTGCCAAATACTGGTTATCCGCTTAGAGGACTACTGGTTAACCGCTTGGGTACTGAACCCTTCCAGGTAAACGTGTGAACGGGTTAACTGACCGGCTCGACTTGACTGACCGGCTCGACTTAACTGACCGGCTCGACTTGACATTAACAGTGTTGATTGGGCCGTAAAATTCACAAACAGAACTCAGTTCATTAGAACCCCTTTATCGTCTCGAAATGGTTTCGGCTTTCTTCGGATATCTTGCGTAAGTAGCGGATATATAAGAAACGATTCCGTGTGTTCGCCCAACATTACATCCATTTCAAATGTTTACATTTACGACAGGGACTGACGCTGATCTTTGGAATTTGCAGTTCTTTTCTCATGCTCGTATAAATGTATGTTTATGGTTTGATATTTTTATTTACTTGCTGTTTTCTTCGTTTTTGAAACTTACAGTGAAAATAAATCGACCGGCGGCTGTGAAAAGGGACCTTAGAAAATATGAACAGCAAAGATCGAGACCAGACTGCGCATCAGCGCAGTCTGGTCTGAATCTTCGCTGTTCACCTACACATTATAGGGACCATGTAGAGAATACAGGACTAATAGTGAAGATCTTGACCTGACCTGTGGCTGCGCAAACTGATCTGAGGCCTCGCCATTCGTGCATGCCCTAAGGAACAGTTTTTGTCGTCCAGCGGCCCAAACAGTGTGGCAATATTCGACTGATCCCTTCAAAAGATTGCATAAGACGTCGTGTTTGCTCTGATTTCTTCAACTTAAATATTTGAGAACAACCATTTAACAAACCTATTCGAGTCATCTTAGAACAATGAACAACGTATATCGTGTCGTGTCTATCAATACTATAGTAAAGTTCGTCATGCTTTCGGTTAAAAACAATGAGCCTTGTCGCGAGAAAAAGTCTCTTCAAACTTTCCGTCGAATTAATATTTCAATGCGCATGCCCGGCCTCATAGCAAGACCGCATGTGTAGCTCTTTGGCTGAACTTTCCCCGTGGTCTACCGTTTACGTGAACGAACAGCATAGGTTCTGGCGAGACTGCGCTAATGCGCAGGCTCGCCTGAACGTTTGCTGTTCGCATATGCTATAGTGGTTTTTTTCCTATCACGTGGCTTATAAGTTTTATTGATAATTTTGTTTTTACGCATTCGTAGCGGGCTTCTATGATTTTTCATGCGGAGCGGTCATATACCGCTGTTTTGAAGTAACAAAGCTTATTAAATTTTTATGTTTATTTCGTCATCAGTGAAAGATTGACATAATTTATTGTTATAATTTTATAACTCATCACCAGGACAGCATAACGGTCAAACAAAAGCTCGTAATGATCCTCGTCATGAGAAATACTGTATTTACCCTAAGTAATCGAACGCCTTAACTCCTTACCATATTTTACGTTTAAACTTGAACAAGACCATTAACCCAGTAAGCATTCTTTATAAATCTGCAGCGGGCTGTTATCGGCCCGTCAGGGTAGCTGACGGGCCGATAACGGCCCGCTGTAGTTTTATAAAGAATGCTAGCTGGGTTTCAACTACTTGTTGATGTGTCTAAAAACTGCTGGAGGAGTGGCAAACAGAGTAGACCCTGATCAGACGCCGCAGAACGCGGCGTCTGATCTGGTTCTAAGCTGTTTGCTCAGTTAAACAATCCAATTTCTATTACCTGTTAAGGTGTCTAAACTTGCTGGATGAGTGGCAAAGAGTAGATCCTGAATAGATGTCGTGTCTAATAGAGGTCTATACTGTTTGTTTAGACTTGTCTGAAATGTGCAATGACCACGTGGCTGAGTAGTTAACGTGCCCCATTTTGAATCCCACTGGAGGCTGAACTCAACTCATGACTGTTCGGATTTTCATTGCACAGTGCTTTTTATTATCATCCTTCCATCGTCTCGATATGACTTAAATAATGTTTAAATGGGCGTAAATCTCCAAATCACCATTATCAGGCAAGCCTTTTCGAATACGAAAACAAATTTTAACAAAGTTGTCTTCCTTAAAAACACACCCCTTCCCCTTACATTGTAATAATGTCTTTATCGTCCTGATACCATCAATAATTCCTACAGTTCAGTAACGCATAGGAAATCTATACCCCATTATCGCATAGCGAAGCCTTTGAACATTTTAAAATGCGTGCTACCTGTCACAGCTGAGTCGAGTTGTGAGAAAATGGGCCACCAGAGGAGGTAATGTGCCCGAGCTGTCGATCTCAACATGGGGTATGAACACATTATTTTGTCTGTTTCTGTGCTGTCAGTCGCTTTATCCCTTCTTCATGTCTACTTTTTCTCATTTCTCCCATCCACAAATATCCCAGCAACACATAAAACGTCGCAACAACGTCACGACGTTGTAGCGGCGTTGTAACGGCGTTCCTGCGATGTTGTGTGTTTGTTGGGTGTTCAGTCCCCCTTTCTCCCTTTTTCTGGTAGACGATGGAGAATAACACAAGGTTAAGCAAGAACACCAAAATATACTTTTTTTGAGTTGAAGTTTAAACGGAACTGTTGAAATTTCAGTCATGCCGATCCAGAGAGAGAGAGAGAGAGAGAGAGAGAGAGAGAGAGAGAGAGAGAGAGAGAGAGAGAGATGCCTGAATACCCGAACTTGCTTAAGTGAGACACGAACCTTCTTGCCAAATGTCTATTTAAGAAGTGAATTTTATTTTTTTTCGAAGTTCATTGAGGTATGACCGCAGTGGGTCGCGTGCAAAGTGAATAGGGGTTCATTCACTTTGTAAGTGACCCTCAATAAATTTCGGACAAAATCAAGTTCATTACTTATATTTACTTTATTTTTTCTCGCGTGCCTTGGAGAGAACTTCACATTACAGGCTGCATTAAGGGCAGGTGGATTATATTTGGATAGCTTAAGAGTGGCGGCGTCATCACAACAGTAGCAGCATCTAATCAAATCTCCGAAAGCGTCAGTTGCTTTGACGTCACGTCACTTCGCGTGATCTGTTGAGTTCATGGAGAAATGAACTACACTGGGTTCTATAGGTTTCTCGAAGAGTCTCAAATCGAAAATGTAAAATATTATAGCAGGAACAAATCTCTGAACGTTTCAACAGATGGCACCACTATCCTGTCAGCCAGTTAGTGAATAGTACAACACTTTAACGAAAACTTTAACATTAAAATTCTTAGTCTGTGACGTCGACCTCAAGGTAGGAAATAATGAGGTCTTAAAAACTTTAACAAAAACTTTAACATTTAAATTCTAAGTTTAAGTGCCATTTAAATTTAAATTCCAGTCTAAAGATTGGTCTTTGTCAGCAATGGCAGACGAACAAACAGTACAAACACTGTAAAACTTCAAGGACTTGAATACCATGGCTGATTCGAAACTCATTTTTGAGTCCCTTTCATCACGAAAACATGCCTATATAATTTTGACCTCCTTAAACCCCACTTTTATATAGTAAAACTGGGGTTAACAGGGGTATGCATTAGTTTTCTAATTTCTGCTCAAAAAACATAGATTGTGGTTACTCGTTAGAACCGCCTTATCGAGGCGGTTCTAACGAGTACCCACAATCTATGTTTGAGTAGAAGTATGAAAATTATCAGAATTTTTTATCTGAAAATTTTCATTTTTTTTTATTGGTTGTAAAATTTTCATTATATTTGTATAGGCCTGTTTTCGTAATGGATTTTTTTCGATAGCCCAAGAAAAGATGTTTATGGGTATTTAAGAGACACTTTCTAATTTTATTATGAAAATGTATGTTGAGTGTACACATTAGCATCGCCTCAACATACCATTATTTTGATGAAGATCGAAAAGGCATCTCTCGATTACCTCATATGCCTCCTGACCTGGAGCCATGAACCCTCAGTACCTCGAACTACTCATGTCTAAAGGAAATTCCATGGTCCCAAAGATGTTCGAGCCATTGAGGATCGACTGTATGTTGTACACAGTATGCCTGTTCAATACGAAAACACGCCTATTCAAATATATAGAAAATTTCACCTCCAAAAACTGAAAATTTTCAGATAAAAAACACTGATATTTTTCATATTTCTGATCAAAACATAGATTGTGGATACACGTTAGAACCGCCTCGACGAGGCGGCTCTAACGAGTACCCACAATCTATATTTTGAGCAGAAATAAGAAAAATAATGTAAACCCCTGTAAACCCCAGTTTTACTATATAAAAGTGGGGTTTAAGGGGGTCAAAATTATATAGGCATGTTTTCGTGATGTGTTTTCTATGATTATGATGGCAATAACAACCTTGTGATAATATTCAGCACGCGTCATTTAAATGCAAAACATTAACCATAATTATGCATAAATTTGTGTAGTACTTGACAGGATCGCATTATTTTAGACAAATATAACTGAGCCGAGACAGAGAAAAATCTACCTTATAAAACCGCCAACCAGTCAACACAATCGTACAGTCTGGTCAGAATATTCACCATTTGCACGAACAAATCTTTTTCTAATATTTGAGCCGGAGCACATTTCCTACAACAGTCTGATCAGAGTCTTTTCTGTGCCTTCTATGGATAGCTTAGGACTCAAACCATCTTTATGCAGCCAGCGAAGACTGATCAGACTGCGCGGCAGATGTACAATTATAGGAAATCATCACGAAAACATACCTATATAATTTTGACCCCCTTAAACCCCACTTTTATATATTAAAACTGGGGTTTACAGGGGTATACATTATTTTTCTTATTTCTGCTCAAAACATAGATTGAGGCGGTTCTAACGAGTACCCACAATCTATGTTTTGTGCAGAAATATGAAAAATATCTAAGTTTTTTTATCTGAAAATTTTCAGTTTTTTTGGAGATACAATTTTCTATATATTTGAATAGGAGTGTTTTCGTAATGACTTATCTCGGCGCAGTTCTTAATAGCCGGCTTCGGTGGCTCAGTTGGATGCGCGTCCGGGTGGTGATCAGGAGGTTGCGGGTTCGACTCCCGCTCTTTCGTAGAGATTGATCATGAAATATTTGGTACGGTGAATCTCTGCTTTCTGCAGATTCAAGAAGGGCAGTTATCAGTTTCTGGCGAAAGAATGTGCACAATACTGGTTAACCGCTTAGAGGACTAAGCCTGCCAAGTAAACGTGTGGTTAGGTAAACTGACCGCGCTCGACAAGACCCTATTCGGTTGACTGGGCCGTAAAACCTTAACGCAAGCAAACAAAATCGTTTCTTAACAAGGGAAGTTGATGTACTGACAGGGGAGGCAACTCTTCAATTTTGTTTTTGTTTACTTTCTGAAAAGCGATCTAGTCTAATAAGAAATAATTTGGGAGCACATTCTTTCTTTTTAGACTAGACCTCTTTTCAGAAGAGGTTGGTGTGCCAGAAACCCAACGGGCAGTCACAATAGTTATCTCTCTTGTTACTGCCACGCTCTCACTAATGTTTAGCCTGCCTAGCGTGACTCCATTCTATGATACATGTGACTCGTACAAGTCTCAGTGCTGAGGTAATAGCCATCTTGGATACATTTCTCTCTCTCTTTTTTTTTTTTTTTTTTTTTTTCACAAAAGTGCTTCTTAAAAATTCTTATTACCATCACTGGTATATACGAGTCGATAGGCAATTTTAGTATGCCACTGTTTTCATTTAGATGCACCCGAGGGTGGGTTTTTATGGGCCTCCGTAACAATAAAATAAAATATTTTCCGATGAATTTAAACTATTCAACTAGGTCAATAAACTTCCGGTTGGGTAGGTTTTAAATTGATTACTTCGTTCTTGTCTTCAGACATGGCGCAAATGATAACTTTACTGCGTGACAGTTGTGTGTACTCGTAAACACCCGTATCGTCTTGCACCCTACCCAGAGCATTCGAATAACTTTACGTATTTACCTAAAATATTCGGATACCTTTACGTATTTACGTTGAATATTCGGACACTTTTGCGTATTTACCCAGAATATTCGGACACTTTTATATCTAACTGGAGTATTCGGAGACCTTTACATATTAAACTTCGGATTTACCGACAGTATTCGAATACCTTCACGTATTTGCCTAGAGTACTCGGACACCTTTACGCAATTACCTGGAGTATTCGGTTATCTATGGTATTCGGATATACTTATCCCAAAACTTTAAGTCCATTTTTTACCTGATAATGTGTCCGAAATTCCTGAATAATTGGCAAACGGTGTAGCGGCGTTTGATCGGGGTCTAAACTGTTTGATTTGGCCTGACTGTAAGTGTTAACCTTCAGTATTCAGACATGTTTATTCCTAAATAGTTGCCCTTAAATTTTAATAACATGATTCAGAAGCCCGGGTGGCCGAGCGATTAACGCTTCTGATCGGATCAGAAAATCATGAATTCGAAACCCGTTGAAGCGGACTGCAACTCATGACTGTACGGCGCTTTATTGTACAGAACCTTTCATTATCACCCCTTCATCGTCTCAGTTTGACTTAAATAACGTTGAAAGGGACGCAAAATACCAAATCATCATTGTCTATTACCTGATCTTAAAACCTATTTGGCCATATCCCAATATTGAGGGTAAACACGATATATTTGTACTTTTAAATATTTGAGCCCTGTCACACGAAACGGCTTCCGGTATGTGCGAACGGCCAAGATCATCCTATACATAGCGCACAGTCTGATAATGGCCAGCTCTTTTCAACACAAGCTCCTCTGTTATTCAAGCTTCGTCAAGACGAAGAGTAGACTTTAATTTGAGCATGACAAAATCTTAAGGAATCATAATTGAACCCCTTAATAAGAAAACGTCCCAACAGCAGGCACGAACAAGTAAAACCTCGATCAGACTGCCCATTCGTCTGTATAGTCGGTCTGCAACATTTTTGTGATTCTCCGATTAAACGGTGAACATTATGCTGAAGCAGTGTGTTTGAGCAGGCTGATTTGTAAATTTGCTATTCGAGCAAACGTCTGATGACGCTTTCTCTTACGGCCGGACTCCTATTAGGGGAACACTGACTCATACTCATATTCACAACAAATATAATTGCATTCGAATCTGCACCAGGTGCAGATTCGAATGCAATTATATTTGTTGTGATTTGAAACAGTAAGTGTCTCTCTCGGAGACGATATATTTGCTTTTAAGCTTATTACCTTGTGTTGACAAAGGAGGTCGCCATTTTGAAATACATGTACCTGTTGCGTGACCTGGTCTAAACCAACTGGTACACAATCATCGTAAAACCTCTCAGTTTGCTTATTCCTGCAGTACTTGTATATTGGAATAGTGCTTCTATTCCTATAGTACTTGTATAGTATTCTTGTATTTCTTGAATATGGAAATAGTATTTCTATTTATACAGCACTTGTATAGTATTCCTATAATACTTCTTGTATAGTATTCTTCTAATACTTCTTGTATAGTATTCCTATAATACTTGTTTATGGAAATAGATTTGTATTCCTATAGTACTTATATAGTGTACTGATAATATTTGTATATGGGAATTGTACTTGAATTCCTAAAATACTTTTACAGTGTTCCTATAATACTTGTTTATGAGAAAAGTACTCGTATTCCTACAGTACTTGTATTGTATTTCTATATCACTTTTATATTAGAATGATATATTTGTATATGGGAATGTTTCTTGTATTCCTATAATACTTGTATAGTATTTCTATAATGCTTGTTTATGGGAATAGAACTTGTATTCCTAAAGTAATTGTATAGTGTTCCTATAACACGTATATAAGAAAAGTACTTGTATACATATCCCAGTAAACACACAACGTCACAACAACGTTGTTACAACGTCGCTGCAACGTCGTGACGTTGCAGCGACGTTGTGACGACGTTGTGGTGACGTTGTGTGTTTGCTGGGATAGTACTTGTATAGTGTTCCTATAATGCTTGTGTATGGAAATGGTACATGTTTTCCTGTAGTACTTCTATAGTATTCCTTTAATGCTTGTATATAGGAAAAGTATTTGCTTTCCTATAAGACTAGTTCTTGTATTCCTATAGTACATGTATAGTGTTCCTATAATACTTGCATATGGGAATAGAACGTATAGTATGCCTTTAATTCTTGTATATAGGAATAGTACTTGTATTTCTATAGTACTTGTGTTGTAGTCCTATAATACTTGTATATAGGAATAGTACTTGTATTTCTATAGTACTTGTATTGTAGTCCTATAATACTTGTATATAGGAATAGTGCTTGTATTCCTATCATACTTGTATAGTATTCCTATAATATTTGTTTATGGGAATAGTACTTGTATTCCTCAGTACTTGTATAGTGTTCCCATACTACTTGCCTATATGAAGAGTACTTGTTTTCTTATAGCATTTGTATAGTATTTCTATAATACCTGTTTATGGGAATGGTACTTACATTCCTTTGATACTTGTATAGTGTTCCTATAATTTTTGTAAATGGGAATAGTACTTGTATTCCTATAATGCTTGTTTATGGGAATAATACTTGTATTCTTATAGTACTTGTATAGTGTTCCTATAATACTTTTATATAGGAATAGTTCTTGTATTCCTATTGTACTTGTAAAATATTCCTATAGTGTTTACATTCTTTCGCTGATTCAAGAAAGGTAGTTTTCAGTTTCTGGCAAAAGAATGTGGACATGTACTGGTAAACCGTTTAGAGGACATGGTCTATCTAGAAAGAGGTGCTTAGGTAACTTGACCGGCTCAACATGACCTTTGACTGGGCCGGTAAACTCCTTACCAACCAATACAAGATAGCAATGGCTCATAAACTTGATTGTAGAGAACCGACGAATCCCCTATAGGTCAGCATCGAAAGACTTTAGGGTCAAAATGCTCTTAGTAGCTTTTCCGCCATTTTGACAGGGGAGCCAACGTTTTCTTACTACATATTTTCTTTCGTGCAAACTAAATCTCTCCTATAAAGGTGTCTACTTTAAAACAAAATAATTTGCTCCCATTTCAGACAGGGACAGTTATACCAACCCCTCCCCCCACCCCCCACCCCAACCGCCCCTGAAAGTGAAGTGTATCCGTTCCTAGTAATCAGACTGAATGGTTAATTGTGGTGATCTGGGCCCAGTTGTTCAAAACTAACAATGTCGTTAGTTAAAGTATCGTTAAATCTTTGATCATCAAATTATGAAATATGACAAACATGTAATATTTTTGCCGATAAAATGTAAGTAGCTTTTGCATTTGCAAAAGCTACTCACATTTTTCAGCAAAAATATCTGTGAATTAGATATTGTACTTACTAGAACATTTAATATTTTGACCACTAACGAGCTCGTTAAGCTAACGACGCTTTGAATAACCGGGCCCTGGACTTCTGCTATTCGCAGCAGCTTTACTTGAAGGGGCGTTTATAATTGAAGAGACTGAACTATACTATATGGGCAACGTAACGAACACATTTTAAATAAGTTAAAACAATTATGAAAGGTGTCTTTATTTAGAAAGTGTGAATTAATATTCTGGACATGGAACCACACTGTTTGTTTGTTTTTTTTTTTTCTTTGTACAATGTACAGTACTTGCACACACGAAAAATGTTTGTGTGGCCCGGCGAAGATTCAGATCAGACTGCGCATTCGCGCAGTCTGATCACAATCTTCACTGGGCGCATTTTGGAAAGCTTAGGATGCAAAGTTTTTTCATGCGGACAACGAAGACTGATAGGACCCGCGCAGGCTGATTTGAGTCTTCGTTGGGCGCTCCTGTTAGAAGGTACATTTTCTTACGCTGCATCTCGGTTTATTTGTCTCCCTGTGTGCACTTTGTTTCATTTCTCTCTCTCTCTCTCTCTCTCACACACACACACACACACACACACACACACACACACACACACACACAACCACGAGGGTAAACAAATACCGTTGATTGAAACACACACACACACACACACACACACACACACACACACACACACACACACACACACACACACAAGAGAGAGAGAGAGAGAGAGAGAGAGAGAGAGAGAGAGACATGGACACACACAACCATGAGGGTAAACAAAGTACCGTTGAAATGTATTTCAATGATTGTAAATGTATTTCAATGACTGTTGTGGTACCTGAATCGAGTGCAATAAACGATTTTGTGTATCATTGGATTTTTTGTCCTCGGGTAATGACGTTTCCTAACAAAACCCTATTCTATAGAGCTTAACATGGCCATTGAAGTGTGGAAACTACTTCGGTAAATGACAAGTTCTAAAAATGTTTTATACAGTATTTTAACATGTAAACTAACTGTAAATGGCGCGGAATAAACATACATGTAATGGTTTGGAAAATGTGTTACCTGTTGCGAAATTAAACTATATACGTAAAATAATGGATAAGAAATTAAAACGGTAAGCAAATAAGATTTTATTCAGACTGTGGCATGGGAAAGCTAACTGATTCATGTGTAAACTCGAATATTTATTGAGCCACAACTTGAGAAATAGTACCTTCTGACATGTGTATGCAAAGAAGACTCAAATAAACCTGCGCATCGGCGCAGTCTGACCAGTCGTCGTCGTCCGTATGAAGAAACCTTGCATCCTTGGCTTTCCAAAATGCGCCCAGTGATGATTCTGATCAGACTGCGCGGATGCGCAGTCAGAATCATCACTGGGCGCATATGTCCGAAGGTACGTTTTCTGACTTTACGGCTCATTCATCAAGCGAAGATACTGATCAGTAGAAAAATAAAAATCCCGAGGAGAATGCGTAGATATACATGCTGATCCGGACCGAAGCAATCCCTTTTTGAGATGACGAGGTTCAGTGATAAGTTGAACAGCGTCACGAAAATGGTACACGCGAAAAGGGATGACTTTATTGGGGTTTAGTGCGTTTTTTTTATTATTATTATTATAACCTACTATTGGGGGTGGTTGGGTGGTGCGAAGGTGTCATGTATCTTGTGTCACTGATATTGTCGTAAAAGGCCTGCTATCCTTGTAGTAGGAAAAGGTAGAGAGGGAATGTTTTTATTTCTTCTATTTCTTCCGTTTCATTCCTTTTCCTCTTTCTTCCCTGTCCCTCTCTTTCATCTCTTCTACTATATCTCTCTGTTTCTGGGAGACGACACAAAATGACCCACAAGGGTTGACTTGTCGTTAAACCCCAACACAATCAATATAACCTACTATTACCATACGCCAGGCTCCGTGGTGTAGTAGGTAGCGCGTCTGATCCATGGGTCACGAGTTCAAACCCCAGGTCAGCCATATAACTTCCGTGAAGATTGATCATGAAATCATTTCTACAGTCATTCTCCCCCAGGAGGGCAGTTGCCAGTTACTGACAAAATTTGTGCACAAGGACTGTATTGGTTAACAAGTAAGAGGATTAAGCCAGCCTAAGATTGATTGTGTTGGGGTTTAACGACACGTCAATCCTCCTGGGTCATTTTGTGTCGTCTCCCAGAGAAAGTGAGAAAAGAGAGTTTAAATACTTTATTAGAGTCTCATCATGGTTAACATACATTTACATATGTACAACTAAACAAAGTTTCAAGAGATGAAATAGATAGTAGAGGAGATAAAAGAGAGGGGCAGGGAAGAAAGAGGAACAAGAATGAAAGTGAAGAAGCAGAAGAAATAACCCCCCCCCCCCCCCCACCCTCTACCTTTACCTGCTACGTAAGTAGCAGGCCTTGCCCAACTGTAAGCCATTATCAGTTGGGCGCCCCAGTAACCTAAGGTACACGACGGACACCTTCGCCACACCCGACCACCCCCTAAGCCTGCCCAAGACCATGTGAGTAGGTTAACTGACCTACTCGACATGATCCTAATGGGTTGACTTGGCCGTAAAACATGAACTCTTATTATTACCGTACATTCTAGAGTGTTGCTATAATCAGACAGCGAATCACTTAATCCGACTGCATGGATGGGACTACTATTCTAAAGCATAAATTTTAAGCGGATTTGATACACTTTGAGGGGACGTAACTCTGCCAGATTGTTTTCCTTTCGTTTTGAAAAGGGGTCTCTTCTAAAAAGGATAGAATTTTCTCCCAACGAGGAGCAAATTCTCTCGTTTTAGAGCAGACACATTTTCAGAAGGGAACTAGTTTGCAAGAAAGTAAAAGTGCGGTAAATCCAGCAAACTCACAACGTCGTAACAACAGCGCTGCAACGTCACGACGTTGCAGCGACGTTGTTACGACATTGATACGACGTTGTGTGTTTGCTGGGAAAGCTACCAAGTGTACCAAGTTCCCTTTAATATTTAATAAGCATCGTTTATGTTCTTCATCCATTGCATTAGCGGAGTGTTATCTGAGTATACACCGGTCACTTACAGCATTAAGAAAACATGCCTATTCAAATATATAGAAAATTTCACCTCGAAAAATTGAAAATTTTTAGATACAAAAACTGATATTTTTCATATTTCTGCTCAAAACATATCTGTTTTTGAGCAGAAATAAGAAAAATAATGTATGCCCCTGTAAACCCCAGTTTTACTAAATTAAATGGGATTTAAGGGAGTCAAAATTATATAGGTATGTTTTCGTGATGGAAGTCGAAGGTCTCTGCATTACATTAGTGACCAGAAAATACTCGGATTAGACTGCTTAAATGCACAGACTGATCCGAACATATGCTGATTGCGTATGCCCCTAGATGGTTGTCTGTTTGGAATCACTCATTTCTAGTACATTCTGATGGCTCTTCTGTTAAAATGTCATCCGAACTGAGTGATAATTGACTGCAGTTTCATGCTTATCTGACACTGGTTAGTTTCTTTCTGCTTCCTTGCGAAAGTTTAGTCCTTTTGGTATCAATACGGTTTGGCCATACTCTGTACGACTGACGGGCTTCATCGCATGTAGAAACAGTGAACTGACTACTCAACTAGTCAGAGCCCAGTTGTTCAAATCTTAACGAAGTTGTCAACTAACATGATGTTGAAATTTTTATCTTGACATATGGCAAAAATTCATATTTGGTGCAAATATATATCAATGTTTTTGTGCAGAAAAATATCAATGTTTTTGAAAATACCTTACATCACGAAAACATGCCTATATAATTTTGGCCCCTTTAAACCCCACTTTTATATAGTAAAACTGGGGTTTACAGGGGTATACATTATTTTCTTATTTCTGCCCAAAACATAGATTGTGGGTACTCGTTAGAACCGCCTCAGCGAGGCGGTTCTAACGAGTACCCACTATCTATGTTTTGAGCAGAAATATGAAAAATATCAAAACTTTTTATCTGAAAATTTTCATTTTTTGGTGGTAAATTTTCCAATATATTTGAATAGGCATGTTTTCGTAATGGCTTCAACAGTTAAGGAGTTTGTCATTAACGAGCTTGTTAAGCTAACGATGCTTTGAACAACTAGGCCCAGGTGTATAACTGACTATCTTTTACCACTCTGTGGGTAAATTCAGCAGACGACATTTTGATGATATTTTTTCTAATTTTTCTCAGAAAATATGGTTTGACATTTCATTCGAATTATGAGACAATTTGCATAAAATTTTAAACTCAGTATACTGGGAAAAGAAGAAAAAAAATCAAAATGTCGTCTGCTGAATATTTAGGCGTTAATGTTCGCATATGGCGTAAAATCTCTGCTTTCTCATGGTGCTTTTTTAAGTATTCTTGACATATAAATTATATGGACTGTTTTCTATTTCAGAGAAGAACTTAAAACCGCTGGCTGCAACGATGGAAAACCGGGAAAAGCGAAAACAAGCGAGGACGGCCCACCGGATGACATTCGGGCATTCTTCGGCCATCCCCTCACCGCCGCCACTACCGTCAATGAAGAGGATAAGCATGCTTCTGCGGTGGCCCTGCTTCACGAATACATTAACCTTCCCGCACTCGATAAAAGTGGGATGAAAATAGGAGACAAGATTAATTCCATTTATGACATTATGAGGTAAAATTTCCATAAATTATTCTTTTCTTCTATTTCTAACGTAAATTTTCTTTACGTGAAAAAACGGCGTCAAGTTATTTTTGCGTATACCATACAGCAAAATATCAAGAACAAATGAGGCACAGCCTGCTAAAATCTCTTCTGACGCATGCCCAGACGAAATTGCGCATGCGCAGATATAATCTTGTGAATTGCTGAGCCCATGCGCCTGCGCAAATATAATCTCGCGAACTGCGTCCGAATACTCAGAATAAGTACATGTAAGGTTGTTTGATCAAATCGAACCCCATCGGAAAATTTGAAACCCTCACTTAAATGTTCCTGTTTACGATGCGCAAACCAGTCTGCGCATCCACACTGTCTCATCAGGACTTCCACTGCCCAGTTATACATTCTGCAGTATCCAGTGATCCTGTAAGCGGAGTGAGAAGGTCCTGAATAGACCGTGTGGGTTTGTAGGCTGATCTTGCCTTCGTTCTTCACCTATATTTCGCAAGGCGCGGCTTCTCCAGAAATATCGGTAATTTAACCCTTGGGTTGCTGAACCCGGATATGCCCTGCTTTTGCAAACAGTTTAGATCCAGATTTTGACACTCCGTACTTCAGAAAGTACCTGAAATGGGCTCGGTAAGGTTTTCTTTCAAAACAAAGAAGAAACAACAGCCGTCTACATCGTTTGCAGAACACATTACGAAAACACGCCTATTCAAATATGCTGAGAATTTTTTCACCAAAAAATTGAAAATTTTCAGATGAAAAATTCTAATTTTTTTCATATTTCTGTTCAAAACATAGATTGTGGGTACTCGTTAGAACCGCCTCGCCGAGGCGGTTCTAACGAGTACCCACAATCCATGTTTTGAGCAGAAATATGAAAAATAACTTATACCCCTGCAAACCCCAGTTTTACTATATAAAAGTGGGGTTTAAGGGGGTCAAAATTATATAGGTATGTTTTCGTGATGAGAAAAGAACAAGTATTTTGTCGTATTATTCTCAGGCCATTCACTCACTCACTCGCTCACTCACTAGAGAGAGAGAGAGAGAGAGAGAGAGAGAGAGAGAGGGAGAGAGAGGTATCTGCCTGGTAATGCTCTTATCCCTGTTGTATTGTGCAATTTCTCAACACCCGGTGATTTCTAAAGCCAATGTATTATATTGCAGGCAATTAAATAACATTTAGACATTTTGGCGGTGTTAAAATTAGCAGGATTAAGAAAACTCCTGTCAAAGCAGACGATAATTATATGTTATAATACTCCGAAATTTGGTAGTGAAATACCGCCGCCCATCAGGAGGTCCCTGTGTTCTTAAAGGTACAAACACCCACCATTAATAACCTACACACAAGTCTCATCCGAACAGCCATGCTCTATTCAAAAGATGGTCGCTAGAAACCTTATACATGATTCAACTCTTAAAACGCTGATCAAATACAGCAGACGGCACTTTGACTTATCTTTTATATATTTTTCAGAGAAAATAAGGCTTGACAATTCATGTGAATCGTCTGCTGTACAACTTAACGCGTTTTGGCTATTGATAGTTGACTGTAAATAGAGTCTCAAGGCTTTTATTTATTAGGGGAAATGGGGAGGTACTTAATATAAGCTGGGATTTAGTCCTAGCATGTATTTATGCGTGGGACAATAATTTGTTTACATCACAAGAAAATCGGCTTTCGGGGAAAAATAATCGCCAAAGGGCTGAGCCCGACAGTATGCTTAACCTGGTCAGAAGCTTTACTGTGCGGCTGATATTTTATAGGGTCCTATAACTAGAGACCGTTTCTCAGTAGCTCCATAAAAACATAATAATTCATAGCACTAGTTTAAGGTGCTTTTTTCAGTCTAAAAGTATTCATATTTTTCTTATTTCTTCCCGAAAACATACGTTGTGGGTACTCATTAGAAGCGCCTCGCGACGTTGTGGGTACTCATTAGAAGCGCCTCGGCGAAGCGAGGCGCTTCTAATGAGTACCCACAACGTATGTTTTATACTGGATACCCTCCCTTATCTAGACCTATGATAATTACGTTGAGGGTATTCATTAAAGGAGGCCTCGGCGATGCTGTTATGAGCACCCACAACGTGTTTATATGGAAAAATAATATCCCAAAACTATCAGCAAATACGTCTCCCAAAGAAGTGGACAGCGACCCTGATCACATTCTATGGATTTGCAAGCCTATCAGGACCTTCGCTGTCGCATATGTCTGGAAAAGACACAAAGTAGGACTCCGTTGAACATGTTATTTAATGTTTTTTTACCAGTGTGAGTCAAACATAACCTTAATAAAACAGTCACCCCAAATTTTATCCTGCTATCGTCTACCACATAATGTATTTACTTGTGTTGGGAATCGGAGAGGAAAATCACAATCGATTATCGGGAAAGTAAAACCGATTGATTATCGATTATACAATTGTGTATCCCATAACTGGCGTCAATAGCATATGGGCTTTATGTTTCTATATCATTACTTAAAATGCAACGGCATATAATGGCATAACTAGGGCAATTTAAGATATAGGTTGTTTCAAGACCATTACGTAAACACGCCTATTTCAATATATAGAAAATTTCACCTCTAAAAACTGAAAATTTTCAGATAAAAAAACTCTTATATTTTTTTCACATTTCTGCTCAAAACATAGATTGTGGGTACTCGTTAGAACCGCCTTGGCGAGGCGGTTCTAACGAGTACCCACAATCTATGTTTTGAGCAGAAATAAGAAAAATAATGTATACCCCTGAAAACCCCAGTTTTACTATATAAAAGTGGGGTTTAAGGGGGTCAATATCATATAGGCATGTTTTCGTGATGCAAAGCAGATTTTGCTGCCGCGTTTCTAGTCAACGAGTCTTTCATACTACTCTTAATTTGTAGCTTTCATTGTGTGACCTTTTGGCCCACGTTTCTAAAAATAGAATTTCAAATAATCGGTAGTGAAACAAAAATATCGATAGTTGCCGATAATGGACTCATCCGATTAGTTTTCGATTATTTGATTAATCGGCACAACACTAGTATTTACCCTAAACACTGGGACAACTTCTCCCTACCAAACTCCCCGCCGACCTTAGTGGCGCAGTCGGATGCGGGTCCGACTGGGGATCCGGAGGTCGCGGGTTCGATTCCCTCCGGATCGGCAGCATCTCTTTTGACACTTTACAGGTATGTTCTACATGGTCTGAAGGTATAGACGTAATTACTCATTTAATTCTTGATGACTTTTTCAATTCATGACGCTGGGAATCATATGTCAAGGAGACACTTCTAAGACTGTTGAGCTCCGTAAGACGCACAGTCTCCGTCATTTAACTGTATTTATCCTAAATATTCGGACATCTGTTAATCTTTAAAGTTCGATAAGTCAGGATTCAAGTAGGACAGTTGTCAGTTTCTGTCAGTACAGAATGTGCACACATACTGGTTAACCGCTTAGAGGACTAAACCTGTCCAAGAAAAGTGTGGTTAGGTAAACTGACCAGCTCAACAAGAACCTAATGGGTTGAGTGGCCCTAAGACCTCAGCCTAATCAATCAATCAATCAATCAGTCAATGTCAATCCATCATTCATTCATTCATTCATTCATTCATTCATTCATTCAATCAATCAATCAATCAATCAATCAATCAATCAATCAATCAATCAATCAATCATCAATCAATCAATAAGCCATTCAAACTAAACTACCTGTAAGTGTTTCTAAAACTGGTGGATGAATGTTAAACAGTGTAGACCCAGATCAGATGCAGCAATCTGCGGCGTCTGATCAGTGTCTTTACTGTTTGCTCAAACCTATCTCTCCGAATACTTTGGGTAAATTCAATATAACTTTATGATTTTTAAAAACGATATTAAACAGTGAGACACACGCATGCGCACGTACAACTATCACTGCCTTCAGCAGCAATATAGTACATGTTTGTTCAATTAAGTATTGATTTGCTGCAATAAAATATCAATTTGAAATATTTTCTGAAGGGAAACGACTGCCCTTGAATAAATATTGTGGAGGAGAAGAAAAGCGGTTGCGGTTGGCAACATCATCAACCTGGGTTATATGTTAACCATTAAAGCGCCAATCGCAACTGCAGCAGACGACATTTTTAAATATATATTTTTTTTAATTTATTTTTATAGAAGATAAATCTTGACATTTTATGTGAATCGTCTGCCAAGCAGACGATTCACATGAAATGTCAAGACTTATTTTCTGTGAAAATTTTGAGAAAATAGAATGTCGTCTGCTGCAAATTTTGCTTGGCGCTTTAAGAGTTACCATTATTGATTTATAGATTAGTCTGTGAAACAGGATAATGATTTAAAATAATTATACGCGTCACCCGTATAATTTTTATGAAATCTGTGCATGCAAGATGTAAGTGCGCGGTGCATTTTGTGAAATAAGGACGTAAATGGCGAGAGAATTCGTAACAACGTTAGTAACGGCGTCATGACAGTTTCGGTCGCATCGAAGTAATTCCAAAGTTGTAGTTTTAGTTTGAAAGGGTGTTTTGGCTACACCACTATTGTAAAAAAAGGAGAAGTTTAGGAAATAAAAAGAAGACATGGCCAAAATGTACGGATTAAACCAAATGCAGAGTTTGCTGACAAGGATTATTAATCTTAAGGAATATTGAAACTCTTGTCAAATTTAACCCTGCTCCCTTCTGAAAGAGGGTCTATTCTTAGGGGAAATAATTTTTTTCAAGGAAAGAATTTGCTCCCAAGGGAGCACATTCTTTCCTTTTAGAAAAAGACCCCTTTTCAGAAAGGGATTTGTATATAGAGAAGCAGGCAAACTTGGAGTCACAATAGTTGTCTCCCTTGTCAAAAAATGGCGAAAAATATAGTTTACAGTTCCTTGAATAAAATCCTGGGCCAATTCTGCAGACGACAAATGATCGGTACTTTACTGTTGTCCCAAAAAATATGGTTTGACGTTTCACGCAAATAGTCACATTATGCAATAATTTGCATGAAGAAGCAAACCCTATTTTTTGATACTGATATTTTTCATATTTCTGCTTAAAGCATAGATTGTGGGCACACGTTAGAACCGCCTCGGCCTGGCGGTTCTAAAGAGTACCCACAATCTATGTTTTTGAGCAGAAAAAAAGAAAAATAATGCAAACCCCTGTAAACCCCAGTTTTACTATATAAAAGTGGGGTTTAAGGGGGTCGAATTATATAGGCGTGTTTTCGTGATGATATTTCGGGTGTGCTGCATTAAATGGGTTCTCAGGAAAATGGTGTTTGTGTATCGCAGTACTACCCTCCAGGAACGAATATTTTTTGTGCTCATAAATTGATGCGTGACATGGAGAAAGGACCCTTATCATTAATGTGGGCAACCATCCCGAAAACATGCCTATTTAATTTTGACCCCCTTAAACCCAACTTTTATATAGTAATACTGGGGTTTACAGGGGTATATATTTTCTTATTTCTGCTCAAAAGATAGATTGTGGGTACTCGTTAGAACCGCCTCGCCGAGGCGGTTCTAACGAGTACCCACAATCTATCTTTTGAGCAGAAATATGAAAAATATTAGAATTTTTTATCTGAAAATTTGCCAGTTTTTGGTTGTAAAATTTTCAATATATTTGAATAGGCGTGTTTTCGTAATGACAGACTCGGCTCATCCTGTCCATTAACTACAGAATCACAGGATATCATGGCCCAGATAAAACGTTTTTGTTTCAGATAAAAATATTGACATATATTTTTTTATTTCTCCATAAAATATTGTGGGTGGTCATTAGAAGTGCCTTGACTTATCCAGCAATTTTAGACATAAACAGGTAGAAAAGGACCTTCTTCAAAATGTCCGAATCTTTTGGGTGACAACTGTAGAAAATTTAATCTTTACCCCTCTATGAGCAAGCTTAGCAGACGACAAATTGATATATTTTCCTTACTCTTTCCAGAAAACAGGCTTTGACCTGTCATTCAAATTGTTTCCAATGAAAACAATTTGCATGAAAGACTAAAAACTGTTTCATATTGTTTTTTTTTTTTTTTTTGTTTTTTTTTTCTGATTTATGTTGTTGTTTTTTTGTTGAAGTGGGAGGGGAGGAAATAAGAAAAAAAACATATTTCAAAATGTCGTCTGCTGATTTGTTTCCCAGCATGCTTAGCATTGGATTTAGCAACATGGACAAAAGCTGGACAGCCATTACGAAAACACGCCTATTCAAATGTACTGAAAATTTTACCAACAGAAAATGTAAATTTTCAAAGAAAAAAATCTGATATTTTTTCATATTTCTGCTCAAAACATAGATTGTGGGTACTCGTTAGAACCGCCTCGCCGAGGCGGTTCTAACGAGTACGCCGAGGCGGTTCTAACGAGTACCCACAATTTATGTTTTGAGCAGAAATAAGAAACATAATGTATACCCCTGTAAACCCCAGTTTTACTATATAAAAGTGGGGTTCAAGGGGGTCAGAATTATATAGGCGTGTTTTCGTGATGTTATAATGTATTTCAGAGACGATGGTTCGAGCACTAAAGCTGAACACGACAACAGTATGATTGTACACAATGGAGATGTGGGCGAGTATATTGAACTGTTACAGACAACACTTGCCTCAGAAGTGGATAAATTCTTCAACGACAATGGCGAGATTTCAACAGCTAATCTACCTGGAAACGAGGATCCTGAAACACTTGCAGGAGAAGTTATTCAAGAGGTAAGCACAGTTAATTTCACTTGCTGTGACAGAATGTGACAGAACTATTTATAAACAGATGAATGTTCATTGACCATTACGTCACATGGGAATACTGATATTTCAATGTTAAGCATGCATTTTAACTACCTGAGGATGTACAGTCGAACCTCAATGGCTCGTACACCTTTGGGACCATGGAAAAGTGTTCGAGCCATGGATAGTTCGAGCCAATGAAGGTTAATCATGGCACCAGGTCAGGAAGCAAATAGCGATAATTTAGGGAAATCTTTTCGATTTTCTACACAATAATTGTATGTTGAGTGTACTCATTAGAATCGCCTCGATGAGGCGATTCTAATGAGTACACACAACATAAAATTTTGATAAATAAGAAAATTCCCCTAAATATTTGTTTTTTTAAAGCTATCGGAAGAATTTCGTAGGGACTCAAAAACGAGTTCGAATTAGCCATGGTAAACGAGCCATCGGTATTCGAGCTATCGAGGTTTGACTGTAACTGGCGAACAGTGTAGATTCTGATCAGAAGTCACATTCTGTGGCATCCGAATTGGGTCTAGGCTGTTCGCTAAAGCTTGTCTGCCCCAGGGTTAGACAAAGTTTTTGCTATTCCCTAGTCAATCAGTACTTTTTTGCCCGAAGTCAACATCACGTCTTGCTAACGTTAATGTCCGGTTTTGGTGAAATTAAATCTTTTCCTGTTTATATTTTCTGTCTGACGAAGGAATAATTTTCCGAAACATGTCACAGTAAATTAGCTGTGTTGATTTTGACTTTTGGGTCGATTGTTTACTAACGAGTCATAGAATACAAAACGCCAAAATTTTCTTAAGGTAGTTGTCTACATGATTATCATTGACCAATCACTAAAATCAAACTACGCGTTTGTACGAAATCCGGGTAGTGGTTATTTATAGCCGCACTGTTCTTGTTGTGACGTCAGAGTTTGTTTGTATTGAGGTTTTACGGCCCAGTCAACCCAGTGGGGTCATGTCGAGCGCGGTCAGTTTACCTAACCACACGTTTACTGGGCAGGCTTAGTCCTCTAAGCGGTTAACCAGTATTATGCTCATTCTTTCGCCAGAAACTGACAACTGCCCTTCTTGAATCAGCGGAAGGGAGAGAATGACCGTAGAAAATATTTCATGATCAATCTCCACGAAAGAATGTTGCCGACCTCAGCTGGGGTTGAACCCGCGACCTCCTGGTCTCCAGTCGGACGGCGCATCCAACTGAGCCACCGAGGCCGGCAAGTGTGTGTGTGACGTCAGAGTGTTGTTAATAAAAGGTTATCTGTAAAACCTGGACTAGGACATTCTGGACGTTGGCAAATAGTGCAGACTCTGATCTGACGCCGCAGAACGCGGCGTCTGATCAGGGTCTGCACTGTTTGCTTAAACTACAGGAAGTTAAGGGTGAAATTAAACAATTGTAAGTCCCCCTTCGGGATCTTTTTCCCAGTCGACACACAGAGACAATCGACCCAATAGTGTTGCCAGTGCTTTGATTATCTATTATAATGCTAAACTTGGTAATTCCAGGCTACGTCATGGTCAGTAAACATTCTCCGAATTAAGCACTCGATATCTGGGTGTATATATATATATACGGGCCCCCGTAGCCTAGTGGATAAGAGAGTTGACTCTTGATCCATTAGGTTTCTCACCGCTGTGGTTCGAGCCTGGCTCGGTTCATATGTGGGAAAGCCAAGTTCTGCTTACGGATGGTCAGGTGGTTTTTCTCCGGGTGCTCCGGTTTTCGCCCACCTTCGATGAACGATCGGCTCGATATAAGTGAAATATTCTTGAAAGGGCCGTAAAACCCAAATCAAAAAAAAAAAAAAAAAAAAAAAAATCTGGGTGTATACTAGTTGATGAGGTATGCGTCAAGAATATTTGAGCGAACTATGTACACCAAGATCAATTTGTTCCTAAAGCAGCAATTTTATCATGGTCTAAACTGCTTGCTATTTTACCCGATATGTTAGATAGTACAGATACCACTGTCGCTTTGATTTTTGTTAAACGTTTAGAGCACGTGCGCTGAAGAATCACGACGTTTGAATATTGAAAGGGAATAGATATACTTTAAAGGAATACAACTCTGTCAAAATTGATTTTGCTCCCTTCTGAAAAAGGGGTCTACTTTAAAAGGAAAAAAATGCATGAAATGTCACATTCTGTTTTCTGGGAAAAGTAAGGAAAATATTACAAACTATCGTATGTTGGAAATTTTACCAAGAGTGCTTTAGCATTAAAGCCTGGTGAAAACTAATGAAACATACAGTGGCCTCTGTGTAGTTACTCTATGCCGACACCTTAACTCCTTACCATACTTGTCCCAAAAATTGAACAAGTCAGTTTTGCTACCTATTACGTAAACACGCCTATTCAAATATATAGAAAATTTCAGCTCTAAAAACTGAAAATTTTCAGATGAAAAAATTCTGATATTAGTCATATTTCTGCTCAAAACATAGATTGTGGGTACTCGTTAGAACCGCCTCGGTGAGGCGGCTCAAAACATAGATTGTGGGTACTTGTTAGAACCGCCTCGGCGAGGCGGTTCTAACGAGTACCCACAATCTATGTTTTGAGCAGAAATAAGAAAAATAAATCTATACCCCTCTAAAGCCCAGTTTTACTAGGCATGTTTTCGTGATGTAAAACTACTGGTTGAGTGGCATACATTGTAGAACCTGTCCAGACGCCTCGTTCTATATATTGTAGACATATAGGTAAAATATTTCCTTTGTTTGGAAAAATTGTTCTAGTTACGCCCCTTGGACCCTGGAACGTGGCAAATCCAGATCAGACGCCGCACAACGCTTTGTCTCATCAGGGCCTCTACTTTTAGGAGATACTTCGCACCATGCGAATCTTATTGTCACCGCTTTCCTTGGTCCAAGGGGCGTAACTAGAACTTTACTCGACAAAGTAAACTGTTTACAATTTGTCCAAATGGCCAAACACAACCGCATTAGACGATAATTTTAGTTCATCGGGACTATGTCCCTGGAGAGCTTATGTTGTCACCTAGTCAGCATCTTTCCGCGTCCACGTCCACGTCCGCGTTGGCGTCAGCGTTAGCACAATGCTTAAGTTTTCAAAGGTGTGCATAGTTGTTTTTTTTTTATCATTTAAGGTACTGCTTTCATATTTGGCCTACACCTATCTTAGGATAAAACCTTTCAGTAGCATACACCCAACTCCCAAGTTAGACCCTCTATAAAGGTCAAGGTCTGTTCGCACTTTGTCATTTACACCCATGTTTAAGTTCTGCGTTTTAAGTTTTGAAAAGTGTATGTAACTGCTGAAGCATTCAAGATACTGCTTTAATATTTGGCCCTTACCTACCTTAGGGTAAGCCCTTTCAATAGCACACACCCCTTTCTCAGTTTGACCTTCTGCCTAGGTCAAGGTAAGGTCATGCTTTGTCATTTAAACCCATGTTCAAGTTCTGCGTTTAACTTGAAAAATGTATGTAACTGCTGAAGTATTCAAGATACTGCTTTAATATTTGGCCCTCACCTACCTTAGGGTAAGCCCTTTCAATAGCACAGACCCCTTTCCCAGTTTGACCTTCTGCCTATATCAAGTTGAGGTCATACTTTGTCATTTACAGCTGTGTTTAAGTTTTGAAAAATGTACATGACTGCTGAAGTATGTAAGATATAGCTTTCATATTTCGTCCACACCGCATTTCTGGCGAGCTGACAATTCTTGTTGTGTTATTCAGAGAAAACAAGGTTGACATTTAATGTGAATCAACTATTTAGTAGATGATTCACATGAATGCCAAGTCTTATTGTCTCTGAAAAATGATAATAAAACATAGATTGCCATGTGCTACAATTTTGTTTAGGCTGTAATGCTCAACTATACTATAATTACCCAAATATTTGAACAAGCCCGTCAGACTACCAGATAAGCTTTTCTAAAAGTGTTGATGGAATGGTAAATTATGTGGTTAAATTGCCCCTTAGTTGCAGATCGAGTTGCGTTTAATACTGTTTGAGTGTTTGTCCGACCCTCTGTCTGAATGCTTAGGGTAAATACGTTATTTCATTCCAGTCAGTCTGTATTGTGTTACAAGTATTAGCTTTCCAAAAAAGCTTGGTCTCCGCTTAGCACACAATGTGTGCTAAGCGTAGACCAAGCTTTTGTGAAAGCTAATACTTGGTTCAAATAACGTTGAGCAGTCCCTGGAAAACAGCATAGAACCAGTCCATGACCTTTCATAAAGTGCTTCCGGAGCAGTAGCAAACATTAAGATTATCTACGCCCGTGGACCCATGGGCGTAGACTGTCTGATAATATGTCTAACGTGTGCTGTCGGAATGGCGAACAATGTAGACTCTGATCAGGAACAATTTGATCGAGTCTACAAGGATTGCTTAGATTTATCCTTCCGAATATTTACAGTATTAAAATAGAACACCCTTTGTAATACAGGTGGAATATCCCGACTGAATGACGGGCGGGGCTTCAGTTGTGACGGGGGTGGTAAGGTGCGGCGAAGGTGTCGTGTATCTTAGTCACTGGGGCGTCTTACTGATATTGGCTTACACTTTGACAAGGCCTACTATCCGTGTAGGTAGAGTGTGGTGTGTGGGGGTGGGGGGGAGTTTTTACTTCTTCTGTTCCTTCATTTTTATTCCTGTTCATCTTTCTTCCCTGTCCTTCATCTCCTCTACTGTCTCTTCTATCTGTTTTCTCCCTTTCTCTGAAAGACGACACAAAATGACCCACAAGGGTTGACGTATAGTTAAACCCCAACACAATCAAATTCAGTTGTGGCATACCCCAAGAGCCGGGACGCAGCAGTTCCGACAAGATCTTCATGAAGAATACTTCATGTTATATGGCCCTTTGTAATTTGGGGAATTTTTACATTGCATGCTTTTTGATGCGTAGCATAACTTCTGAACCGTGCATGCTAGGGATTTGAAATTTCATATATGGATTCCTCATGAAAAGATAATTGACACGTATTTTTCCCATCAGGATTATGCCCCTTTCCTGAGTTATGGCTCTTTGAAAAGATATGGATGAAATCTTGTCAGCAAAGTATCTCAAAAACTATTTAATTCTGAAATTTAATAAATTCTGAAAAAATACTTCATGAGTTATGGCCCTTTGTAACTTTGTGCATTTTTACATTGCACGCTTTTTGATGCATAGCATAACTTTTGAACAGTATCATGTATGGATTTCATATGAAAACAAAAACTGACACATATTTTTTGGATGAAATATTGTCAGCAAAAAATATCTCCAAACCATTCAAGATAGAGCTTTGAAACCTGGTGAATAGATTGATGGTGATGAGTAGATGACCTGAATAACTTTTAAATAAATTTTGAAAAATACTTCATGCGTTATGGCCCTTTATAACTTTGGGCAATTACATTGCATGCTTTTTTGATGCAAAGCAGAACTTTTGAACCGTTCTTGCTATAGTTTTGAAATTTCATATATGGCTGACACGTGCTTTGTGTTTTCTTGTCAAGGTTATGTGCATTTACTGAGTTATGGCCCTTAGAAAATATATGGATGAAATCTTGTCAGCACAATATCTCAAAAATTATTGAAACTAGAGCCTTGAAACCTAGTGAATAGATTATAAGTGAGAAGTAGATGACCTGATTAAAATTTGAATAAATACTGCGAGATACTTCGTGAGTTATGGGTCATTGTCACCTTGTTTTTTCTTTTCTGTCGGAGTCTTCGTGGTGAAGTAATGCCTCTTTTCAAATTAAGCAAACGAAAATCTTATAAGCAAAATATCTAAGGACCCACTTGAGTTAGTCTCATGAAAATTTGCAAGCAGTTTGGCACCAAGGTATAGATGACCTGATCAAATTTTGGTCGGAGTTATATTCCTTTCCAACTGTGGCATTTTGTATCGACAAGCATATAGTTGGTGCATAGTTTTTTACAAACACATTTCTAGTTTACTTTGCTTTGCACATTCTAAATCTTAAAGTTTTAAGTTAAAGTTTTAAAGAACTATGACTCCAGAATATCTCCGTAGATGTCATTGAATCTGGTCCATAGTTTTGTTTAATGCAAGCATCATCCCTGCCACATTGACTGTGAGGTCAAGGTCACTGCCTGAGATTTTTTCACACTCAAAATGTTAAACATTATATTTAAGATTTTAAAATCTATGTCTCCGGAAAGCCTGAATAGAATTAATGGATACTTGGATTTATGTTCGATACTGGTCCAAAGCTTTCTTAACATAAGCCCCTTCCCCATCATGAACGTCCAGTTCAAGACCAAGCCACATATTTAGAAGTACAGTCGACTCTCGTTATCTCGAATTCCAAGGGACTCTCTGAAATACTTCGAGATATCCGTAGTTCGACATATCAGGTTTGCAGAATTGAGGAAAAAAATAATTTGATTAACCACATTTAACAAACTGATAGGTAATTGGACTTTTGAAGTTAGAGATATATTGAAAATATTGTGGAAAAGAGGAGACTCTTTTCTACAATATTTTCCATCTGTTGTTAGGTTTTCATGTATAGGCAGGGACCAGATTTTCACTTCGAGATAAGCGGTTATTCGAGATAAGCGAGGTCGAGATAACGAGAGTCAACTGTAGTTGTTCATAAACATATGTTAAAAGTTTTAAAGATCTATATCCTGAATACAGCGATAGACTTACTTGATACTTGGACTTGTGAAAGCACCGAACAGCCTGCGTATCCATGGTGTTTTTGTTGAAAGGTTTTAAAGATCTTTATATCCTAAATGCGCGGATAGATTTATTGGTTACTTAGACTGGTAAGTTGCAGGCCCAGAGTTTTGTTCGCTACAATCGACATTCCCTCATCTGTTTCCTTGAAGTCTCGGCCATTTACTTAGAAATTAGTCACACACTCAGTTTTTTTTTTTTTTTTTTTTTAATTAAGTTTTTTTTTTTTTTTTTTTTTTTTTTTTTTTAAGATTGTGTTTTTTTGTTGTTGTTTTTTTTTTTTTTCAAGATCCATGTCTTCTGAAATGCAATGCCTGGATGGAATTTAGTTGATACTTGGACAGATTTTTAGATTTTTAGATACAATACAATACAATATTCTTTATTAAGACAAACTCAGGTCATGCACATGACATATGAGTGAAAAGAAGAAAAAGAAAAGAGAAACATGATAATGATGAAACAATACACTGACAATGTAAATTTGTTTTGGAAAAGCATAAAGATTACTTTTAGAGTAAAAGATCACTGGACTCTTTGAATAAGCATTTTCGCAAAAATGCAAATATTACGCAGTTGGAGTTCATTTTCGCTGTTCAACAATTCTTTGAATTTTAACACGTTGGTAGATGTGTAATAATACTTGTTTATGTATTTTTGTCTTTCATTCTTAAAAAATGGACAGATTAATACATAATGAAATACATCCCCTACTTCGTGTAAGTCACATAAATTGCATTCTCTGTCATTTATTTCGAGTCCGAGCCAGCGACCGCGTTCGCATGGAAATCTGTGGTTACCTGTCCGGAGTTTAGCAAAATGTAGATAAAACCTTGGTGGCACTTTCAAGAGATAAGGTTCTAGATACTGACGGTTTTATTTACTGTAACACTGGTCCCCACTCAGTCACATTGAAATAAATTTTTTATCATATGATTGGCAGCGCGAATACAGGCAAGTTCAGACGCTGGTTTTCATGAAATAATTTCTACCGCCATTCCCAACCCCCACCCTCCCTACCACCCTCGCCCTTCTGCTGATTCAAAAAGGGTAGTTGTCATTTTCTGGCGAAAGTACTGTGTACAAGTACTGGTTAACCATTTAGAGGACTAAGCCTGCCCAGGAAGAGCGTGAGTATGTTAACTTACCACGCTCGACATGACCCTAATTGGTTGATGGGCCGTCAAACCTCAACTGTAAAACGTCAGAACGCGATTACCAGGTAATCAAATGAGCTTGTTTTTTAGGAGACGTTTGGTAAGCAGCAAATGTTTCCGAATATTTAAGAGCCATCACGAAAACATACCTATATAATTTTGACCACCTTAAATCACACTTTTATACAGTAAACTGGGGTTTACAGGGGTAAATATTATTTTTCTTATTTCTGCTCAAAACATAGATTGTGGGTACTCGTTGGAACCGCCTCGCCGAGGCGGTTCTAACGAGTACCCACAATCTATATTTTGAGTAGAAATTTGAAAAAAATATCAGAATTTGTATCTGAAAACTTTCAGTTTTTGGTGGTGATATTTTCAATACCTTTGGATAGGCTTGTTTTCGTAATGTAATTCGGTATTCACTTCAGGGTTTTAAGGATCTTATAACATTTTAATTCTATCTGTAGCGTGCAAAAATGAAAAGGAAGTGTTTCTTAAAAACATAATTGACAGTAATACTGACTGATCCAATACAAAGAAGCTAAGATATCTCCATTTCGGGTGGTTCTGAAGTTTTTATTATATTACTAATATTTCATTATAGTCACTTTAGGAATTATATTACAGTTCGTTTATAAATCTGCCGCGCCTTAGGAAATGATTTTTTTAACATATTCGGACAGCGAAGCCCAGATCAGACTGCGCATTCGCGCAGTCTGATCTGGGCTTTCGCTGTCCACTTACAGAATCAATACACACTGCAGAATATCGGATATATAGCAAAAACCCCGGACCAGATTGCTGACTGGCCTGGGTATCTACTTTTCACAGGTCTTTTCTCATGGCTGGGTCCAAATGGTTTAACCTTTACCCCTCTCTGGGCCAAGTCAGCAGACGACAAATTGGTGATATTTTTTTCTTTTTTTTTTCCGAAAAACAGGATTTGACATTTCATGCAAATTGTCTCTGCATGACATGTCAAATCCCGTTTTCTGGGAAAAAAATATGAAAAAAGCTATTTTAAAATTTCGACTGCTGAAATTTTTTCCCATAGTGCTAAGCGTTAACTAAAGTGAGTTATTTCTGAATATATAAAGTACCGGTGTCGTTTACCATATGTTCAACTATGGCGAATTCTTTTTGAATATATAAAATAAATTTGGTGTCATTTTCCTGGATTTTGACACGTTTATATATTGTTCTCAAACCGGTTCTTATATTGATCTAAGTTTAGGACAGGATTTGAATTGTTTTCTGTTTAAAAGGGCTTTTTTGACTGACTGAATGATCTAATTGATATTGCTTTAATCTTTAGCCTGGCTCGCTCCATAGCGTATCTGTCTGCAGATCCAGGGGTCAAGAGTTGGAACCCCGGCTCGACCACATCGCTTTCGTCGAGATTGATCTCGTCGAGATTGATCACGAAATCATTTCTACCGTCATCCGCCATTCTTCCCCTTCCGCAGATTCAAGAAGGACAGTTTGTGATTTAGCTTCTAAAGTTCTTGACGTAATATCAACTATTCATTGAAAACTTATATTATCAATATTAAGCGAGTCATCTAAATACCTAGAAGTTGTATCAAGGGCCTCTATAACATTTGTTAGGCCAGACAGATAGACAAACAGACAGTCAAAGAGACATGAAGTCTAATTTCGTCACGAAAACACGCCTATATAGTTCTGACCTCCTTAAACCCCACTTTTATATAGTAAAACTGGGGTTTACAGGGGTATACATTATTTTTCTTACTTCTGCTCAAAAACATAGATTGTGGGTACTCGTTAGAACCGCCTCGTTGAGGCGGTTCTAACGAGTACCCACAATCTATGTTTTGAGCAGAAATATAAAAAATATCAGCGTTTTTTATCTGAGAATTTTCAATTTTTGGAGGTAAAATTTTCGATATATTTGCATAGGCGTGTTTTCGTAATGTCAAATAGACAGTATAGCCCGTTTTCTCCACGTTCCTTTATTATTCATAGCTCTAGAAAAGACGCTTTTATTAACCAAAAAATATGGATATTTTTTTTTATTTCTGCAGAAAAAGAAAACAACATATGTTGTGGATAATCATTAGAAGCGCCTCGCCCGGGGCGCATTTGATGAGTACCAACAATACATGTTTTCTATGAGAAATAAGAAAAATACTCTCCTTGTATCTCCTCTTCTGTGAGGTATGCTTAACTTGTAGGTTTATGTAACCGGTCGCATCAGTCATTAGCTGTTTACTTAGACATGAAATAAGTAAACATCAGCTCTTGTAGATTCACGTAACAACGGCGAACTAACGAACTTTCACGATGGTCGAATCCCAAGCCAGTTTCACAAATAGATTCAGTCCGTTTAAGACCGTAAAAGGAAATTATATTTGTAATAATAGCATTGTGTCAGGTAACACATAGTTCTAACAACGGTCTCTTCACGCCCTATTTATCATGTTTTTTATGTGTTGAGCCATGGGGAATATACATTTAGTGACAGAGACCTTAAATCGTATTGTAATGGGTTGATTTTATCTTTTCTATTTGGCAAACGCGTCTTTAGTTGTTTTAGTCTTTGTAGTCTGTGAAAGATGCATTGTTCAGTCAAATGTGACCTTTGTATTTGAAATATTTCGACATGCGCAGTATTAATGAAAATGTATCTGTGTTGTTTTGTTAACGGAAGTGCTAAGAATGCTGGGATTGTCTGTTACAGGTACGTCAACATTTCACTGATGCGTTTGTTTTTAAATATCTGTCTAAGAAAGCTTCCGTATTTACGTTAGGTATTCGGACAGTCAGGTCTGCACTGTTTGCCACTTATCCAGCAGCTAAAGTCAAATGTACTTGTTTTAACGTAAGGACAGGTATGGTAAACTTGATTCAGTTAGATTTTATGGCCCAGCCAACACTGTTAAGGTCATGTTGAGCCAGTCACTTTCTCTACTCGAACTTTTCCTGGGCAGGCATAGTCATAACGAATACACGCCTCTTCAGATATATTGAAAATTTTACCACCAAAAATAATGAAAATTTTCAGATAAAAATTCTGATATTTTTCATATTTCTGCTCAAAACATAGATTACGGGTACTCGTTAGAACCGCCTCGGCGAGGCGGTTCTAACGAGTACCACAATCTATGTTTTTGAGCAGAAATAAGAAAAATAATATATACCCCTGTAAACCCCAGTTTTACTATATAAAAGTGGGGTTTAAGGGGGTCAAAATTATATAGGCGTGGTTTTGTGATGCCTCTAAGGGGTTAAACATTTCTTGAGCACATACTTCAACCAGTTACTGACAACTGCCCTTCTTGAAACTTTGCATACTTGGCTAGCCAAAATGCACCAAGTGAAGATTCAGATCAGACTGCGTGAATGCGCAAGCTGATCTGAATCTTCGCTGGGCGCACATGTCCGAAGATACGTTTTCTGACATTGGTGCTCAATTGTTATTGTTTTTTGGGGATCATTTAAGTTTGATGTTTCTACTAAAATGAGTTTGCTGTTACAAAGAGTCCTCAGCGAGCAGAACGATATGTAAGAAAGACCTTGTTATATTCTTATTTCCACACAGACAATGTTCTGCATATTTGTAAGTATCGCCTCGCTGAGGCGATTCTAACAAATATCCGAAAACATATATTTCATGCAGTATTAAATACAATCTTCTCATCACGAACACACGCCTATATAATTTTGACCCCCTTAAACCCCACTTTTATATAGCAAAACTGGGGTTTACAGGGGTATATATTATTTTCTTACTTCTGCTCAAAAACATAGATTGTGGGTACTCGTTAGAACCGCCTCGCCGAGGCGGTTCTTACGAGTACCCACAATCTATGTTTTGAGCAGAAATATGAATGATATTAGAGTTTTTTCATCTGAAAATTTTCGTAATGTTGCATAATTTTTGATTAGCTGTCACCTCTTGAGCAAAAGTTTCGTATCAGTCAACTTATCATTATAACGAAATGTGTTGTATCGAGTGTCGGTATAAAGAGGGTTGAATGTACTAGAAATCAGTTCTGTAGAGTTCTGTTCGCTAAATTCACAGCCAGTATGTACAGCATATGTATGTATGGAAACATTGAGTACAGGCTGATCTAGATCTGTACAATAAGACACCTTTCTGCTGTTCTTAATTCCTATTTCAATTTATTCCGTACATCTGATACAGTCGACTCTATCATGAATTCCAATGGACTCTATTTAATACTTCGAGATATCCGTACCTCGACATATAAGATTTGCAGAACTGAGGAACAAAATATTCGAACAACTACATATTACAAATATATATGTAATTGGACTCTTGAAGTTAGAGATATATGTATTAAAAATATTGTGGAAAAGAGGAGAAATTGCTCCCCTCTTTTCCACAATTTTTGTGTATTTTTTTTGTCTGTTGTTAGATGTTCACGTTTCGGCAGGGACCAGATTTTCACTTCGAGATAATCGGCTAAACGAGATAAGCGAGATCGAGATAACGAGAGTCAACTGTATTTGTATGTTTTCAGATATGTGTTCAGACTTCATCTCAAGAGGAAGAGTCTGTCGCGGAGGAACTGTTCACTGCTATAAGCGACACGAACGTGATTACACATGCCATTGAACCAGTTATGCAGGCAGCTGAGACACAGTCAGAGAGTCTCAATATGACAGTTCCCGTGGCCATTACCGAGTACCCGACTGATCTCTCAAGACGTCCAGTAGAGATGGTAGAACCGATGAAATATCACGGGAACAAGTCTCCAGTATTACAAGAACTGAGCCAGCCGAAACCAAGTAAAGTTAAACAAAAACCGGAGCAGAAACATCAGACACAAGAAATATCCAGGAAACTTGTGAAAGCTTTAAGTGAAAAGATTCTAAAGAGGCGAATGAATCAGTTCGCTGAACAGAATCTCGCCAAGGAAAGTGAGAGTGCTAGTGAAACTGCTAAAGTTAGTACTACATCTAGTGCGGTGTTCAATGGAATTCCAAGTAACTCAGTGGATCAAATGTCCTTTCATCCAGTTACTTATGAAACACAAGCAAGGGAATTGCAGAGAACAGTAACGGTGTCGGATAGTGCTAACGTAACTGAAATCCCAGCTGATTCCAAATTGTCCTTACCTTCTTGTAAATCATTAATGCCTGATCCCACATCTGTGACACCAGTTAGTAACAGCAACAATGCGCCTGAATATATATCTTCACATACACATACACCCCATCAGGTACCCCCAGAGAAAGTGCAATACGTCCCTATGGCAGCCCCTGTACATTGTATACCAAATATGCATGGGACTGCCGCAGAAAACTCTAATGACCCTGTGAAATTTCAACAGTATTTAGCTAACTGTGGATCTATTCCATTGTCTCATGCCAATCAAAATAACCACGTGATAAACAATACCGGTGCCATGGCGGTACCTGTTCATGACTATTATCAAAATACGAACAATCAGTACGTGTACCAGCTAACGCCCCCTAGTGACATGGATCGGGACATGCTGTTAGAGCGCTACATACAGCAGCAGAATCAGTACTACCAGGAACAGACCAGCCTGCAGTACCAGGGACAGCAGACGAAAGAGAGTTACAGCATGAAATCACCAGATAGCGGATATAATGAGACGTGTTCTGTATCGCCCCAAGAGCTCACTCATCCAGTAAGTTTCTTAACTCTTAAGGCGCCGGTCACAACTGCAGCAGACGACATTTTTTAAATATATTTTTCATAGAAAAGTCCAGACATTTCATGTGAATAAACATGAAATATTCAGACATTTTTATATAAAAAAAATATATGTATATGTTTCGAGGTATCATGAAAGAAGTTCAAGATAGATTAATCCAAATTCAATGCGAGTTTTTTCTAACATATCAAGAAATTTGACTTGCTGTGACAGTTTGGTCTTTTCATCACGAAAACATACCTATATAATTTTGACCTCCTTAAACCCCACTTTTATATAGTAAAACTGGGGTTTACAGGGGTATACATTATTTTTCTTATTTTTGTTCAAAGCATAGATTGTGGGTACTCGTTAGAACCGCCTCGACGAGGCGGTTCTAACGAGTGCCCACAATCTATATTTTGAGAAGAAATATGAAAAATATCAGGATTTTTTATCTGAAAATTTTCAATCTTTATGGTGGTAAAATTTTCAATATATTTGAATAGGCGTGTTTTCGTAATGCATTGAGAAGACTTCATCAGACTGTGACCATGACCTTGGTGACGTCGCAGGGTATGTTTACTGCTGGACTTAAAACAGAACAGTCCAGCAGTAAACAAACGTAGTGATATCACCAAGGTAAAGGTTATATCTGATCAAAGTCTTCTTAAGAGTCCGGCAGTGAACAGACCCAATGACGTCAATAAAGTCAAGGTCACGGAGTGGTGAAGTCTTTTCAACGAGATGAAATTGTCACAATCATTACGAAATTACACCTGTTCAAATATACTGAAAATTTTACCACCAAAAAATGAAAATTTTCAGATAAAAATTTCTAATATTTTTCATATTACTGCTCAAAACTTAGATTGTGGGTATTCGTTAGACCCGCCTCCGTGAGGCGGTTCTAACGAGTACCCACAATCTACGTTTTTGAGCAGAAATAAGAAAATAATTTATACCCCTGTAAACCCCAGTTTTACCATATAAAAGTGGGGTTTAAGGGGGTCAACATTATATAGGCATGTTTTCGTGATGAACTCAAATTTCTGGATGCCCTAGGGAAAATTATCAGTGAAATCTGTGATTGGCGCTTTAAGTGTTAAGATACATTTTTTCATTCAAATCAAAACGTGTTTGATCCCGGACACAGCATTTCCTACAAGATTAAACGTGCACACATCGACTCAGATCAGCATGCGCGTCAGAGTCTTCGCTGTCCACCTTAAGACGCTTTGAATACTTGGCTACTCAAAAGCGTGTCAAGTGGGGACTCTTGGCGTATTGTTGAAACTGTTATGGTGTCTGTATTATATAAAAATCTGTTTCGTGAATTGAAAGTAGACAGAAATGGTCATTACGAGAACACGCCTATTCAAATATATTGAAAATTTCACCACCAAAAACTGAACGTTTTCAGGTAAAAATTCTGATCATTCTCATATTTCTAATCAACACATATATTGTGGGTACTCGTTAGAACCGCCTCGCCGAAGCGGTTCTAACGAGTACCCACAATATATGTGTTTGAGCAGAAATAAGAAACTAAAACTACCCCTTTAAAGCCCTGTTTTACTATATAAAAGTGGGTTTTAGGGGGGTCAAAATTATAATTCAATGTTTTGTGATGTCACCACATTATTATTATTATTATTATTATTATTATTATTATTATTATTATTATGAGAAATGGTATCTTCAACAAGCCACTTACAAATTTCTTTGTTACCTAAGTCGAAAAATATTATTATAGAAGATTCTAGATAGAGCTACAATCACAGAATAAACTACCAATGACACCACGACAAAGAGCAAACACACCATGACAAAGCTGATATTAACCCTTAAAAACGCCAAGAAAACCTGCATCTGAAATGTCGTCAGTTTATGTCGTCTGCTTAATATTCTTGCAAACTTTTCAAACCTATTTTTGCATACAGGCAAACAGTGTGGACCCAGATCAGACTGCTCCTAAAGTAGCAGTCTGATCTGGGTCCACACTGTTTGCATTAATGACTTTTAAAAGTATTCGGCAGAAGACAAAGTAGACGACAGTTGTTTTGTTTGGCTCTTAGGGTTAAAATGGACTCTTTCTAGGTGGCATTCGGCTGGAGCATGCAAAATAGATGTTGTTTTGGAAAAATATCAGACATTCCTCCAGCGCAAATCGAAATGGTAAATATTATAAACATGTAGGAAATGCTGCGCCACGGCTCCGTATTGTGTCTCTGTATTTTTGTTTGCTTCAAGCAATCTTGCCTGGCATCTATTTACTCATAAAGGGTAACCAGTGAAAGTGTATTTCATTTATTTAACAGCAACAGGTGTATAAAGAACCTGAAGCCGCGGAGTCCAAAACGGCCCCAAAAAGTGAAAAGGTGGCCCGACGGCGACGGTCGGCCCCGGCTATGTATGTGAAGCAGTATTGGCATTCTGTTGACAAGAATTTGACTCCGCTTATACCAAAACTGTAAGTGTATCTATATATCAATCTTGTTACTTTTATTATATCTGTAATTCTAAATATTGAGCCGCAATGAGCGAAAACGTACCTACTAATATGTGCTCCCAACCAAGGCACAGATCAACGCATTACGAAAACATGCCTATTCAAATATATAGAAAATTTCACATCCAAATACTGAAATTTTCCAGATAAAAAACTCTGATATTTTTCATATTTCTGCTCAAAATATAGATTGTGGGTACTCGTTAGAACCGCCTCGCCGAGGCGGTTCTAACGAGTACCCACAATCTATGTTATCGATCAGAAATAAGAAAAATAATTTATACCCCTGTAAACCCCAGTTTTACTATATAAAAGTGGGGTTTAAGGGGTCAAAATTATATAGGCATGTTTTCGTGATGGGTTTAGCAGTAAGCTAATCCAAATAGAAATAGTGCGAGAGGGGAGACTAGAACGCAATTAAGATATATATGGTATCGTATAAATGCCATGATGAGACTAATTTGACCTTTTAGATTATTTACTTCATTGCAGCTGGTGTCAGGTGCCGTGTGGCGGCCATAAAACGTCTCCCCGTACTTCACCATAGTGCAGAATATATTTTTATTTGCTTTGAGATCAACTGGGCTCATTTCTGGTTACTTTGAAACTCGAATATCGCTAAAGGTGGTGCAAGTGGGGTGGGGGCGTTTGAAAACTCACAAACTACATTGCTGCATGTGAAGAGACTTAATAAAACCGAGCCTCCGATTTTCGTTCTTTCGTGTCTTCTTTGGTTCCAAAAGGTCACTTTTTAGATTTTATTGTGTTTCAGTGACGTTGACCCTACGGGTTACAAGTACTATCTTGAATCACCTATATCAACGACACAAAGAATAGAGGAGGATAGAATAACTTATGTTAATAAAGGTAGTATTTCACTATATTTCGTGCGAAGAGAGAATCTGCCTTTGGTATCACTATCTGACCAGCAAACGTTTGAAGATAAATGGAGCCGCTACATCAGAAACATTACGAAAACATGCCTATTCTAATATACTGAAAATTTTACCACCCAAAACTGAAAAAATTCAGATAAAAATACTGATATTTTTCATATTTCTTCTCAAAACATACATGTAGATTGTGGGTACTCGTTAGAACTGCCTCGGCGAGGCGGTTCTAACGAGTACCCACAATCTGTGTTTTTAGTAGAAATAAGACAAATAATTTATACCCAGTAAACCCCAATTGCTTCCCGCATATCCACTGGAGAATGCTTCACTCCTTTGCAATGGTCGTTAGGAAAACTACTGGAGGCTTAAACCAGTTTCACCCGCGCGAAGCCTCATCTTTATCCTCTGATACAGCTCCAAACAGTACAACAATACATACAAAACAAAAACAGAAAGCAAAGTGGACAGCCATTGAAGTAGATGGCCACAATGCTAGCATCGCAAGAAAATAGAAAGCAAAGTGGGTAATCCTTTGTTTACCGTAATTTTAGACAATGATATACAACAGACAGTTGGCGGGCCCCCGTAGCCTAGTGGATAAGAGAGTTGACTCTTAATCCATTAGGTTTCCCACCGCTGTGGTTCGAGCCTAGCTCGGGTCATATGTGGGAAAGCCAAGTTCTGCTTACGGATGGTCAGGTGGTTTTTCTCCGGGTACTCCGGTTTTCGCCCACCTTCGATGAACGATCGGCTCGATATAAGTGAAATATTCTTGAAAGGGCCGTAAAACCCAAATCAAAAAAAAAAAAAAAAAAAAAAAAAAAAAAAAACAGTTATTTAAAATGCTATTTACTAATATATCATGGCATATCTAATATATCTGGGCCCAGTTGTTCAAAACTAACGATGTCGTTAGTTAACGTATCGTTAAATCTTTAACCATCAAATATGGCATAAACACTAATATTTTTGCTGAAAAAAAATGTGAGTAGCTTTTGCTACTCACATTTTTTTTCAGCAAAAATACCTGTGAATTAGATATTTTACTTACTAGAAAAGTTAACATTTTCACCACTTACGACCGCGTTAAGCTGACGATGCTTTGAACAACTGGGCCCTGATATAATAAAGATGTGTGTTTTAATGCAACCCATATTTGATTTTATTAACATGTCGTATTATTACCAACAGGTCAGTATTACGGACTAACACTGGAACATCACGGGGACAGACAAATAAAAAGTCCTATGGTCAAGGTAATAGTCTTTAACTTTTTAAAATCTTATATCCATATTTATTATGTAGCTGTAAGTATTGAATTATTAAAATGGCGATAAAATTATATCACTCGATATCGGCACTAAATATGCGATAAAATCCAAGGAGCAAGCACGTGTATATCACTCGATAGCGGCACATTTACTCGGGTGCTTTCGGAAGTTACCGTTTCATGACTTTGCTTTTGATTACGGCAATGACGCCACGTCAAAATTTGAAAACACAACAAAAAATATTGCAGAGTAAATCTAAACAAAAATTAGAAAGTTCGAAACTTGTTATGAGCAATCTAAAAGTGTTTCTAAATATATTTTTGAAGTTTTTAAGTTCATAATTTGAATGTGGATATTTCTTTTCCTATTGAATGCAAATATTTTATGTTTCCTGTTTGTATGTTTCAGTCAGTTATTATGGTTGTTTTCCGTGAGGATAAACATCTAGATGATGAAAGAAAGGCCTGGGAATTCTGGCACAGTCGCCAACATAGTTATAAACAACGAGTCCTTGATATAGGTATAAATCTGCCATTGTTAGAAAACGCAACTCCGGAAATTTGCGCCCAGCGTTTCCGATCAGACTGCGCGTCTACGCAGACCAAGATCAGACGCCGCAGAACGTGGCGCATGATCAAGGTCTTCACTGTTTGCAAATAACACAACCATTTTTCTCTCGAGGAATATCTGAATCACATAGCCTGACATACCTAAAATCAAAATTAGAATCTATCAATGTATAGTGTGGGGTCATTCAGTCTAAAATGAGTGATTCCTGATGCACTTCTAACATAATTGTTTGGTTCGCGTAGAGGCTCCCTAACTCATCAGCGGATCAACTCAAAAAACATATATATTAACCTTTGCCAAACTGAATGAATTAAGATGGCACGACCACTTCTACTTTTCAGCGAATCAGATTACTTGATCCTGATTACGGCTATAAAAGAGGTAAGAGAAAAGTCCATGGAGTGCCACAATCACAAACCGCAGCCCTTCCCAGACCCCAAGAGGAAGAGGAAACCGACAAACGCAAACAAGCACAGACCGAATAGACCCCACTCGCCCACGCCCCCCCCCCACCCCCCGGCCAAGCGAGGTAATCGCAATACTAAAAGGACTGAAAAACACAAGAACAAAATAACACAAGGAAAGACACACAATAAATCGCCTAGCAGAAAAAAACACAAGGCAACAAAGAGTAAGACTAACACCGGGACCATCGCCCCAGAACGGTCAGCAGAGCAAACCACTGGGGGGTTTAAAGCACTTTTACAGCCAGCCAACTTCACCCTGGGTCCCGATGCCACTCCCAATACAGAAACACACAAAAACCCGGCCCGCACAAAGGCCCCCAACCCAGCCAACGCACCAAAGCGAAAACACAAAAACCAAATTAATCACTACAACAAACAAAGATGAGCACTCATGGCCAACTCTACCGCATGCCAGAGTAAATGAAAACCAACAGCCGAACCACGGCGGGCCAAGCCAAAGACATATCGCCAAGCCCCAACCAACCGGCTAAAGCCCCACGAAGAGACCGCCACAGAGCCCGAGGCCCGAACCGCCGTCGTGCAATTAAAGAGCGAAGCATAGCCACCAACAATGATTGGGCCGACAACCAGGCATGCAGTCTGCCGCATAATATCCAGGCTACAGCCAATTCTTTTATAACGGCCAATAAGCCCCCCGAATTGCTCCGAAAAGCCAGATTTATCTACAATTTTTCCAAATCCGCACACAAAGTCACCGCAAAACTCTGGCTCCTTAGTAATCAGAAGTAAACAAAAAGTCACATACTAAGTGGCAGATAGTGCAGATCCAGATCAGTTGGCTTCTGAAGAAGCCAATTGATCTGGATCTACACTGTTTGCAAAAGCTGGGCATATCCGGGTTCAGCAGGACAAGGGTTATCTCAACACTACGGTGAAACAAAGATGATGGCTTGACAACAAACTGGAAAGCAGTTCGTTTGACACTTATGGTCTCTGTTCAACTGATTGTTTTTTTGTTCATGCGTCAGTGGTATCATATGTTGCGTTTATTTAGTCATTGTTTGTTCCTCAGCTCTCCTTCTGTTTGTGCCTTGGGAAAGCTGTGCTTCGTGACTGGGGCATTTTCTGGTAATGCTCACTTATATGTTGTTGTTTTTTTTATTTGTTTTAGATACAAAGAACAGTGTAGGTGTTGGTCCTAGCAATGTCGATGAGATATCCCACAATGCCGTTGTAGTTCGGTGGAATCCACGCAATTCTCAAGTTAGGGTATGTCTAAATTATGCATTACTCCTTATCATACTTCAAACAACTCCTTGAGGGAGGTCGAGTGGTGCGAAGGTGCTGTGTGTCTTACATCACTGGGGCGTCCAACTGATATTGGCTTACAGTTGGGCAAGGCCTGCTATCCTTGTAGCAGGTAAGGGCAGAGGGGGAATGTTTTTATTTCTTCTGTTTCTTCACTTTCATTCCTGTTCCTCTTTCTTCCCTGTCCCTCTCTTTCATCTCCTCTACTCTCTCTTCTATCTCTTTTCTCCCTTTCTCTGGGAGACGACACAAAATGACCCTCAAGGGTTGACGTGTCGTTAAACCCCAACACAAACAAACAAAAAATCAAACAACTCCTTCCTTTTGCCTGTTACTGTTAATCTGTCTGGCAACTTCTGCATGAGTGACAGTTTACATCACGAAAACATGCCTATATTATTTTGACCCCCTTAAACCCCACTTTTATATAGTAAAACTGGGGTTTACAGGGGTATACATTATTTTTATTATTTCTGCTCAAAAACATAGACTGTGGGTACTCGTTAGAACCGCCTCGGCGGTTCTAACGAGTACCAACAATCTATGTTTTGAGCAGAAATATGAAAAATAGAGTTTTTTACCTGAAAAATTTCGGTTTTTGGAGGTGAAATTTTCTATTTATTTGAATAGGCGTGTTTTCGTAATGAGACCCTAATCAAACGCGTCTACATTGTTATAATAAATACAATAGACTTGTACAGATATTTGTTCGCATTTGTTTTCTTTTATAATTGTCATATGTGTTCTGTTCTCTGTCATACTGACACCTCAGCTTGAAAATTAGAAATTAATGTCAGCACCTGATATTCCAAAGCATTTCAACCGTTAAAACTGCAAACGACATTCTGAATTGTTTTGTGTTTGTTCATGCACGGACGATTCACGTGAAATGGTATTATTTGGTTTCACTAAAAATCAAAATAATATTATTTTAGAGTATCATTTGCTACAATTTTGAACGGAGCCTTAATGAAAGCAGAGTTTTTACTAAATTGTAAATTTATTTCGATCAGTAATGGGTTGACTGGGCCATAAAACCTCAACTCAATACAAACACCGCCTTAAGAGGTTCTCTGTTTATTTCAAGCTGATTATTTTTTTCTCTTGTAGGTGAATATAGCTGTCCACTGTCTCAGTACAGATTTCAGTAATCAAAAAGGCGTGAAGGTGAGTGCTCTTTTCTGACATCAAAATTAATGTCTGAAATATGAACCGATAATAGATAGAGGCATGCTGGTTTCTAGCCTTAGTAAACGTCACATGTAATACATTATTTGATTTTGTTTTTTCTGGGGAAATATAAACTCTTTTTTTCTGAATGCTTATGTTAGTCCGGCGACTACATATAGGGTAATTCGCAAACAGTGCAGACCGAGATCAGACACGACAGAACGCGGGGTCTACACTGTTTGCATGAAATACAGTAATTTCTATAGACCTTTATGTAGCTTCTTTATAGGCTACACAGTGAAGCAGTTAAGAGTTTCAAAAAACATGGTAATAATTGAAACTAACCTGCTATTGGAAATAGACCGGTCTAAAGAAATGTGGTAGCAGAGTCCATTCGTCATTGTTCACACATGTAATAACAGTGAAGAAGTCGTCCAGGAAGAGGTGCAAACACAGGACACAAACAATGTCACCAAGAGGAAGAGCAGTTGAGGCACCTTATGACAAAACCAACAAAATAGTATATGCGCTAAGCAAAGACTCAGATTAGCCTGGGCATCCGCTCAGCCTGATCAGTCTTCGTTGTCCGCATGAAGGAAGCGGGTCTTTGGCTACCCATTGAGCCCAACAGCGAAGAATCTGACCAGACTGGGCGGATACCCAGGCTGATCTGAGTCTTTGCTCGGCGCACATCCATCGTGAGGTGGCTGAATTAAACCCGCGTTTTTACTACTGACCACTCTGAGTTGGTGGTTCAGGTGTCATTGCTGTATATGTGTGGCATTGTAGCTGCTTACCCCGGGGCTTTTTTAATGTTTAGTCCTGTTTGTTCTCTTATTGTTTGTTTGGTAGATCCTATCTGCCATTCTGATCACCTCGTTGGAGAAAAGAGGGCTGGTTACTTTGCTTTTCTTTGGTTTACGACTTGTATACTGTCTGTCCTGGTTTGTTTGCTCTTCCTTTTGGTGTCATTGGTAGGCTATGTTCTCTGATTGTTGTCTCTTTCTGGATATCTTCTTACTATTTTGGCTTGAGCCACTCAATAATATCACGAAAGCCGGCCTCGGTGGCTCAGTTGGATGCGTCGTCCGACTGGAGACCAGGAGGTCGCGGGTTCAACCCCCGCCGAGGTCGGCAACATTCTTTCGTGGAGATTGATCTTGAAATATTTTCTGCGGTCATTCTCTCCCTTCCGCTGATTCAAGAAGGGCAGTTGTCAGTTTCTGGCGAAAGAATGTGCACAACACTGGTTAACCGCTTAGAGGACTAATCCCGCCCAGTACACGTGTGGTTAGGTAAACTGACCGCGCTCGACATGACCCCGTTGGGTTGACTGGGCCGTAAAATCTCAACACAAACAAACATCACGAAAACATACCTATATAACACCCTTAAACCCCACTTTTGTACAGTAAAACTGGGGTTTACAAGAGTACACATTATTTTTCTTATTTCTGCTCAAAAGCATAGATTGTGGGTACTCGTTAGAACCGCCTCGCTGAGGCGGTTCTAACGAGTACCCATAATCTATGTTCTGAGCAAAATTTATGAAATATATGAGAATTTTATCAGAAAAATTTCAGCTTTTGGTTGTGAAATTTTCAGTATATTTGAATGGGCGTGTTTTCGTAGTGATTGCTCATGTTTCTTTCCACATTTTTATTTCACCTTTTTTATCATTTTCGTATTTGATGGTGTTACAGTATGCCTAATGTGAGTGATATCTGTATGTCTAATAAATTTAGTTGTTAAATATGTATGTTTTATTTTTTCCAGGGTCTGCCTCTTCATGTACAAATAGACACGTTTGAAAATATGAAAGACACCCTGCCAGTTAGCAGAGCCTATTGTCAAATAAAAGTGTTTTGTGATAAGGTAAGATATATATTTTTACTCTCTTTTTTTCAAACGAGGCCTCTCTGTGGTCTGAAGAATAAGTGTTTGGTGATTGATGTAGGTCATATGTTCCTGTTTCTAGTCGAAAATGTTTCTCTTGGTGCTCTTCGTAAGCTCCACGTGTCAAACTAGTCAGATATATCCGATCTATACTGGGGAGGGAGGACCCAGTGCGTGTTCGAGTGCCAGGACTCAGTCTGATCACCCTATGGCGCAAATTTTCATTTTTATGAGAAATGTTGTATTTTTGATACCGTATTTCTCCTAAATATTCGCACACCATTCTTTTTTTCTGTATGCTTCCGAAGAAAATATCAAGTCCATTTTAATACTCATCAGTGTGTCTATAATGGCTAGATGAGTGGCAATCAGTGAAGACGCTGATCAGACACCGCGTTCTGTGGCGCTTGATCTGGGTCTACACTGTAAGCTAAGGCCTGTCTGGACGATAATTTGATCATATCGACCCCCACCTTTAACAGAGAAATTGAGCTCTCTGTTAAATAATCCTGGATCCGCCCCTTTTATATAGCCTCATTATTTGCTGAAAACCTAGTGAAGGATTGAAGAGATATAAAATCTGTTCTGGCTCCCTGCAGTTCTGAAGCGTCCGGGTGGCCGAGAAATTAGCACTCCCAACTTCGAATCACGAGATCCCAGGTTTGAATCCCTCTGGAGGCGGAATTCAGCTTTTACTTTGTGGCGCTTCATTGCACAGAGTCTTCCATCATCATCCTTCCATTGTCTAGATATGTCTTGAATAATGCTGAAAAGGACGTAAAACACCAAATCAAAAGGTAAGAGAAAAGTCCAGGGAGTGCCACAATCACAATCACAGCCCTTCCCAGGCACCAAGAGGAAGAGGAAACCGACAAATCCAAACAAGCACAAATCGAAAAAACGTACGAAAAGCACTAAGATTAGCTCTCTCTTCCCCAAGCGAGGTAATCGCAGTGCTAAAAGGACTGAAAAACACAAGAACAAAATGACACAAGGTAAGACATAAAACAAATCGCCTCGTAGAATAAACTACAAAGCAATAAAGAATAAGACTAACACCGGGACCACCGCCTTAGAACGGTCAGTAGAGTAAACCACCGGGGTGGGGGGAGGTTAAACCATCATCATCATCTGGCTCTCTGCAGTTCAAGTATATAACAAGACACCCTACCCACGCCTCTCCCTACCCGCTTTCACTGCCGCTTAGCCGTGTATACTCAGATCAGACGCTTCAATTTGCTGTGTATAAGGCACTGTTTGCAGGGGTTGATCTTTACAAAACTTTAGGTAAATGCAAATCTTTTCTTCAGGGTGCAGAACGAAAGACAAGAGACGAAGAAAGACGGAAAAATACGAAGATTAAAGTCGAGTCTCAAGCAAAAAGTAAGTATTTTTTGTACATCCTAATCATGTCAGTTTGTGTCTTAAAGGGTCTTGATACTCTTTGTAGGTTTTTTGCCATTTTCTAACAAGGGAGACAAATATTGTGACTTCCCCTTAATTTCCCTTCTGAAAATGGGTCTACCCTAAAAAGAAAGAATTTGTTCCCACGGGGAGCAAATTCTTTTCTTGTAGAGAAGACCTTTTTTAGAGTGAACCCATTTTGGAGTAGACCCCTTTCCAGAAGAGCGCCAAAACAAAGAGTTGCCTCCCATGTATATGGATTCCATTCATTTTAGGTAAAATGTATAGATATGTGATTCTAGATTTCCTTGTTTTTCCATTATTATTATTATAATTACAGTCGACTCCCGTTATCTCGAACTCCAAGGGACTCACTGAAACACTTCGAGATATCCGTACTTCGACATATCAGAGTTGAGAGAGTGAGGAAAACAATAAATTGAACAACCACATTTAACAAATGAATATGTAATTTGACTCCTGAAGTTAGAAATATATATACAAAATAATGTGGAAAAGAGGAGAAATTGCTCCTTAGGAGCAATTTCTCCTCTTTTCCACATTATTTTGTTACCTGTTGTCATAGTTTCATGTTAAAACAGGGACCAGGTTTTCACTTCGAAATAAGCGGTAATTCGAAATTAGCGAGTTCGAGATAACGAGGTTCTACTGTATTATTATTATTATTATTATTTCAGCAGCAAGAAAGAGACATGAAGATGTGTTCCATTCCCCGCTAGAACGATCTGAATTTTATGCCATGGCTGACCTCACTACACAACCTGTTCTCTTCAGTCCAACTTATGAAGGAGAGGAAACTGCAACAAGGGTTCGTGTATTTAATATTCTATAACTGGACCAAAATAGCTATTCTTGCCTAGAAAACTTAACACATCGGGTGTTGTGTGTCTATTCCTCTCAAGAATCATTCCGTTTAGAATCTATTTTATTTGTTTGAAAAAGCTTTACAAGTTAAACAGCATATTTTTTCATGTTTCTACAAAATTCGCATCATGGCAATAATGCCCATGCCAACTGATAGAGTATCCTCAAATTTGATGCCTTCATGCATCTGAAAGGAGCAAATTCTTTCCTTTTAAATTAGACCTATTTTCTAAAGGGAGCCAGGACAGTTTTGAAAGATTTACCTCCATTCATATTGTTTTCATTCCTCTTAAGCGCCCAATTGCAAACAGTCTTAAAATATATTAAGTGCTGTGGTATTTTGTTTCAGACAAGCCCAGTGAACCTGACAAATGATGAGGATGGAAGTTCTAGGTAAGGATCCAAAACATGTGTCGTCTTTATATTTATTTTGTAATCAAAACATAAATAACTGTATGTAAATAATATGGAAATATGAACCAATAACTTTGGAATGATGGAAATATGAAACATTAACTTTCTAAGTCAAGAAGTACAAAAAAATACAACTTTTGAAGTCAAAAAATACGAAACAACAACTTTCGTAAGAAATACGAAATAGTAACTTTTGAATTTAGGAAATACGAAGCAAGAACTTTCAGAAATTTTCAAAGTTAAGATATACGAAACAATAACTTTCTAAATTCAGAAATAGGAAACAATAATTTTCTTCAGAAATACGAAACAATAACATTCTAAGTCAGGAAATACGAAACAGTAGCTCTCTAAGTCAAGAAATGCGAAACAATAACTTTCAAAGTCAAGAAATACAAAATGGTAACTTTCTAAGTCAGGAAATAGGAAACAATAACTTTCTTAGTCAAGAAATACGAATAAATAAGTCAAGCAATACAAAAAAATAATTTTATAAGGGAAGAAATGCGAAACAATAATTCTAAGTCAAGAAATATGAAGCAATAACTTTCTAAGGTAAGAAATACGAAACGGTAACTTTCCAAGTCAAGAAATACATAACAGTATCTTTATGAGTCAATAAATTCGAATCGATAATTTTCTATTTTCTAAGTTAAGAAATACGAAAGGATAACTTTCTAAGTCAAGAAATACTTCACAATTATTTTCTAAGTTAAGAAACGCGTAACAATAACTTTCTAAGTAAAGAAATACGAAACAATAACTTTCTAAAGAAATATGAAGCAATAACTTTCCAAAGTCAGGAAATACGAACAATAATTTTCTAAGTCAGCAAATACGAAACAATAATTTTCTAAGTTAAGAAATACGAAACGATAATTTTCTAAGTCAAGAAATACATAACAATAACTCAAAGTCCAGAAATATGTAACAGTAAATTTCTAAGTCAGGAAGTCGAAACAATAACTTTCAAAGTCAAGGAATACGTAAGAATAACTTTCTAAGTCAAGAAATACGTAACAGTAACATGGACAACAGCATAGTTCTTCTTGCATCACTTTTCATTCAAAGGTTATATAGAATTGTATCATATTTTTGTTTTCAGTATAACTAGCAGTGGAGAAGAGAGCTATTTTCCTGCCGCAAAGAGATCACGGACAGAATCGTATATCCCGACAACAAACCCACCGTATTCTAATAGTAAGTACTGTTAGACTTAATGTACAAGTTGCCAGAAATACAGTAGTGAAAGAATAGTTAGACAGTGACGTCACAGAATGTCTCTGTTTTATAAACAAGTCCACTTTACAAAAACGATAAACTTATCACGGTTTGTCTTATTACATGTGCTTTACTGATGCGGCAGAGACCTCTATGCGAACTGAACGTATCGTCACGAAAACACGCCTATATAATTTTGACCCCTTTAAACCGCACTTGGGGTTTACAGGGGGTAAACATTGTCTTTTCTTATTTCTGCACAAAAATATAAATTGTGGGTACTCGTTAGACCCGCCTCGTCTAGGCGGTGAACGACCAACAATCTATGTTTTGAGCAGAAATATGAAAAATATCAAAGTTTTTTATCTGAAATTTTTTGAGTTTTCGGAGATGAAATTTTCTATATATTTGAATAGGCGTGTTTTCGTAATGATTTGTAATTTTGATTTCTTGAGTCTTCCTACTCGTGATATTCTCCGTGTTACAGGTATTCTGTTAAATGATGCCTTTAAATCCTACTCACTATAGTCCTAAACACGATTGCTTTGTATATAAATAAATGATTCTTTTTTTTTATTTCAGTTCTGTTGTATGTTAGAGAAAAACATGAAACAGTGTTTACTGCATTGATGTTACGGATACCAACGCTACATGGATTGATGTTAGCAGTACGTAATTTGTTTTAATAAAGTTTAATGCTCTCTCTCTCTCTCTCTCTCTCTCTCTCTCTCTAAAAAAAGTTATATTACCCTCGAAAAGCAGTCCGAGATGTTCAGTTGATAAAGCATCTGCTTTCGGTTCAGGAGGTTGTGAGTTCGATTCCCAGCTATGTCAACCTAAGACATTTCTCTGAAAATTTGCACTAGACTCCTAAACTTGATACAAGCCAATATTTTACTTCAGACTAAAAACAATACGCATATCAGATCACACAGATCAATTTAATGTAATTTTATAGTCTTACACTTTTTACAACAGGTTTTCATTTCGCTTATTTTACTTTCATTGTTTTGGTAACTATAATTATATTTTGGTAAGTTTCTGTAAATATTCAGAAAACAATATATACTGAAAACAATATATAGTGTGTTCACACATACACATAAAAACAGTAATATTTCTGCGGCACACGTGCAGTCTTGGAAAGGCAGCGGGCCCCTGTAGCCTAGTGGATAGGAGAGTTGACTCTTAATCCATTAGGTTTCTAACCCGCTGTGGTTCGAGCCTCGCTCGGGTCACATGTTGGAAAGCCAAGTTCTGCTTACGGGTGGTCAGGTGGGTTTTTTCCCCGGGTTTCTCTGGTTTTCGCCCACCTTTGATGAACGACCGGCTCCATATAAGTGAAATCTTCTTGACAGGGCCGTAAAACCCAAATCAAAAAAAATCTTGGAAAGGCTTACCCAGACTCAAATGATTTTTAAATTCAGTTCAGCCTTTTTACTTCTAAATTGCTTTTATTTTTTCAGGTCGAAGAGAAATACAATATTCCAGTGCTAAAAATCAAAAATGCCTATAAGAGGTCGAAAAAAGGGTGAGTATTATGAAATTGACGAAATAATGTGCACAATACTGGTTAACCGCTTAGAGGATTAAGCCTGCCCAGTAAACGTGTGGTTAGGTAAACTGACCGCGTTCGACATGACCCCATTGGGTTGACTGGGCCGTAAAACCTCAACACAAACAAAAAATTATGAAATGTTTTATTATGATGCAGCCAGCTTAGGGTTCGTGGGGACCCAGACCAACTGAAAATAATAGATATGGTACGAGACAATGCTGGTATACTGTCAGTCATTGTCGCTGGGACACGTCGCATATTGCTATTAGCGACTTTTGGGGTAATTGTCGTGTTCCAGTTTGCTTCCACAGTTTCATTACGAAAACACGCCTATTCAAATATATTTAAAATTTTACAACCAAAAAAGGAAAAATTTCAAGTAAAAAAATCTGATATTTTTCATATTTCTGCTCAAAAACATAGATTGTGGGTACTCGTTAGAACCGCCTCGCCGAGGCGGTTCTAACGAATACCCACAATCTATGTTTTTTGAGCAGAAATAAGATAAATAATGTGTATCCCCTGTGTACCCCACTTTTACTATATAAAAGTGGGGTTCAAGGTAGGGGGGTGCAAAATTTTATAGGTATGTTTTCTTGATGCGTGTTTAATTATGATCAAAGACGATTCTTCTGTTGCAATTCTTTGTTTGTCTGTAGTTTCATATGTGGCGTTTGTTCTGTCCTTATTTGTTCATCATCTCCTTCTCTTTGTGCCTCAGGAGGGCTGTGCTGTGATTATTGTGGTATTCCTTGGATATCTTCAGTTTCATTTTTGTGTATGATAGTTACATGAAGCGTCGGGTGGCCGAGTGCTGAGCGCTGCCGACTGGAGCATTAGGTCTCGAGTTTGAAACCCACTGGAGGCGGAATTCAACTAATGACAATGCGCCCCTCCGTCGAACATCACCCTTCCATCGTCTCGATTTGACTTCAATAATGTTGAAAGCGAGGTAAAATACCAAATCATCATCATCATCGTTACATAATTCAACTGTAGTGGTCGTTGTTTTATCTGCTTTTTATACGCACTTCCGACGAAGGACTACTTTCGGGACATACAGTAATCGCAACGCTTCTCTGAGTCTCCATATTTTTGCATCTGTCCTATATGAAGGGTTTTTACAATAATTTGATATATGTACCCAAGGTAAGTATCATGTGACGCACACAAAGCCCGACCCTCTAGCTTGGAGATCACTAGTCCACCACTTAGCACTAACAACAGCTGTATTGAGTACAATTAGATTCTAAAATTATTTAAAGCATTTTGCTATTTCGTAGAGCGCTTTGAGCTATCTAAAACAGTGACAAGATGTTTATTCTATTGCAGGATCCTTGTACGATTAGATGACAATATCATTAGACATTATTCCCACGAAGCAACGTTTGTGATATCATTGAACTGTCTAAATGAAGAAAAAGATTATGAAGTGATTTTAACAGAAATAGATGTGAACTGAAATCCTACATGATATGGGCTGCGCCACTGGAAAATAAGCCTTCGAACATGCGCAAGATGCGCAGAATCACATCATCCTGCGCATGCGCATAGTATCATTCGCGCCTTTGCTCTCCGTTCATCCATTCTGTAGTATGCAATGATTCTGTTAGCGGACAGCGAAGGCTCAGATCAGACTGCGCGGATGCGCAGTCTGATCTGGGCCTTCGCTGTCCGCATATGCCCGAAGAGGATGCGCAGTCTGATCTGGGCCTTCGCTGTCCGCAAATGCCCGAAGAGGATGCGCAGGCTGATCTGGGCCTTCGCTGTCCACATATGCCCGAAGACACGTTTTCGCATGGCGTGGCCGTATAGTAAACTGTATGAAAACGTCATAATAGATGGGAGTCCCGTGTTGGTGGTTGTGTGGAACACAGACCTATAGGAAGCTAGCTATGGACGAATCACGACGGTACTGTGTGCAAACAGCACGGGCCCAGATTAGTATGCGTGCCCTAGTACTCTAGTCGGGTTCTTCGCACTCTATCAGGAAATTTTACCCATTTATGCCTAGTTGATTATTTTCGTACTCGATCTTTGGACTGATCGTTTTAGTACAGTCAAACCTGTATTAAGCAAGCATCCAAGGAAAGCCAATAAGTGGTTGCTTATGAAAGGGGCTTGCTTAATACAGGTAAATTTATACATGTTGGTTTTTAAGGAACTAAAAATGCGGCTTAGTAGATGTGATTGTTTAATACTGAAGGCCTTTAAGACAGGGCTCACTGTATAGAGGAGGTTTTACCATGTTGCAGATTTCCATGTAGTTCAGTGGAAAACAGTGTAGACACCGATCAGACGCCGCGTACTACACTGTTTCGAAAATTCACTTTGTATTACATTAGGCATAAATGGTGAAAAAGCAAAGACACTGGCGGAGTATAGGGCCGTTCAAGCTACTAGACCTGTACCGTTTCAGCACAGAACTTCGCTAATGATCTCAGGAATGCAAGTTTCGGTAGAAAGATGCCATTTACAAACGCATCTCCTCTGGTTTACCTTTACCACTGTCTGGGCAAATTAAGCCGACGACAAACTAATGATATTTTCTCATTTTCCCAGAAAATTGGCATTGACATTCCATGTAAATTGTCTCCTGAGTAGACAACTTGCATGAAATGTCAGTGCCTAATTTCTGTGAAAATGAGAAAAAAAGTTTAATGTGTCGTCTGCTGAAAATTTTACCCAGCATGCTAAGTGATATTTTTTTCACCGACGTATGAAATAAAGGGAGAGAAATACAGTGAATCATCAGGAGACCAGTGAAAAATAGGGAACTGCAATGATTTGGAATAAAATCTAGGGGTTTGCCACAGTTGAGCCGCGAAATGAAAAAAGTTGACTTCGAGATGTAAACAGTAAAGATTCATATTATCCAACACTACATATGGCAAAAGAAATAAATACTAATACCTTATTATTGTAAAATTAAACCTATCTCGTGTGTAAAACGGGCATGTAAATTAGCAATGGAGTGATATTTGAATTGTTTATTCTTCAGTTTAAAGTGTACATGAAAGAAAGTGTAGAACAACACAGAAAGATCATTTTTATTGCAACAGAAAATAATAATGTATTAATCTTACTTTTCTCTCCAGTTCAGAAGTGTTGCATTTCTTTTTTGGTACAGTATAATTAGCGAACTAAGGTGGGGTGTCCCAGTTGCTTTGTCTTTTATGCAAATGGCTTAGTATGAATACGACATGTTGATGTGGTTGACTAGGTTTTATTGTAAAATATTTATAATTCAAATGTGTTCAGAAGGTTTCTGTTTATATTGCATAATTTGTATGGAGTGTCGTAATAACCCTAATTATTGGGACAGACAGGCCTAAGCAAACAGTATAGACCCAGATCAGACGCCGCAGAACGCGGCATCTGATCAGGGTCTACACTGTTTGCCGTTCGTCTAGCAGTTCTAGACTCTTCACAGATTTACCGGCTCGACATGACCTTAACAGTGTTGTCTGGGCCATTAAACTCCAAATCCACAAACCAACAAAATGGATGTGTTAGGTTTTTAGAATAAGTACGGTAATGTGTTAGGTATCCCAGTAGTTTTGATAAATACGGTACTTATTAGACCTTAAATAACTGGTCAAGAGATTCAAGATGTTGTGAATAGTGTAGCAGACCAGAAAACCAGGGAAACAGTCACGCAGAACTTCCTACAGTACTGAAAGCAGGCATAATATTATTTTTGTATTATATACACTTGAAGCGTTAATCACATATACTGCAGACGATACTTTGATTTTTTTACTTTTCAGAGAAAAAAGGGCTAGACATTTCATGTGGATTGTTTCACATGAAATGCCAAACTTTGTCTTCTCTAAAGTTTCAGGAAAAATATCAACTTGTCTGCTGCAGTTGTGATTACCGATTTAAGGGCTAGGATGCTTCGTCAGTGCCCAGCGTTTTCTAAATGTAAATCCTTTTTTATGTTGAAAGGATGCCATGCCAACTTTTAGCATACTAAATTGTCATTTTTTTTTTCAGAGAAAATAAAGTTTGACATTTTATGCAAATCTTCTGCCTAGCAGACATTTTACATGAAATTTCAAGCACATTTTCTCTGTATTAGACATTTCACATCAAATGTCAAACGTGTCCATGAAAAAAAAGTTTGCTATTTCTTGTGAATCGTCTGCCTAGCGGATAATTCACATTAAATGTCAAGAAGTCTTATTTTTCTCTAGGCAGATGATACATATCAAATGTCAAAACCTTTTTGTCTCTGAAAATTAAAAAAACAAACATTTTGGAATGTTGTCTGCTGCAGTTTTGACTAGCACTTTAAGGAATAATTATGAATACAAACCTTGGCATCTATGAAAAAAAGAAGACATTTAACTGTATTGTTTTTGCTTTACCTTTACCACTCTGTGCAACAGCAGACGACAAATTGATGATATGTTTTTCCATTTTTTTCCTAGAAAACAGGATTGCATTTCATGCAAATTGTCTCCAAAGAGGATTTGACATTTAATGCAAATTGTCTCCATTGGAGACAATTTGCATGAAATGTCATATCCTGTTTTCTGGGAAAAGTATGAAAATCTTTTCTGCTGAAAATCTTACTAAGCATACAATGCATTAAGCAACAATAAAAAGTTCGGAATGCAATATTAGCCAAGTGCCTTTGAAAAACAAAAATCCGTCCATGTACAAAGTACATGATCTGTGCAACGATTTCTCATTTCAGCTGCAACGTAAGGAAGTAGAGTCGAACCTCGTTATCTCGAACTCGCTTATTTCGAATTACCGCTTTTTTCGAAGTGAAAATCTCGTCCGTTTTAACATGAAACTATGACAACAGGTAACAAAATAATGTGGAAAAGAGGAGAAATTGCTCCTCAAGAGCAATTTCTCCTCTTTTCCACATTATTTTGTATATATATTTCTAACTTCAGGAGTCAAATTACATATTCATTTGTTAAATGTGGTTGTTCAATTTATTGTTTTCCTCACTCTCTCAACTCTGATATGTCGAAGTACGGATATTTCGAAGTGTTTCAGTGAGTTCCTTGGAATTCGAGATAACGGGAGTTGACTATTTTTGCTAACATGTACGCCCAACGAAGACACGGATCAGCCTGCACATACGCGCAGTCTGATCAGAGCAGTTGTTATCAGCATAAAGAAACTGCATCATTGGCTATCCAAAATGGGCCTAGTGAAGATTCTGACCAGACTGTGCGAATGCACCCGCTGATCTGAATCTTCGCCAGGTGCACATGTTCGATAGTACGTTTTCGGATGTTGCTGCCCCTTTGTTGACCATAATAACAAAAATTTTATATCACGTTAAGGATCACTGAAAATTGTCTTTATAATTCATTGCGTATTGCGTATACAAACACAATGGGCCGAATGTTTTTCTGCTACGATTTTTTATCGTGCAAGGAACCTGCGTTCTGTTATAATTTTGCTTAATGTTTTAGCATAGTTTCCTTATTTCAAACGAATCTAATTTAGTAAACTTAGTATGTATAAGAACAAGTTATCAATCTAGGTCGAAACTTTTTTTTTTTTTTTTTTTTTTTTTTCTGTTTCCTGATGCTTCTTTGTTAGAATAAATTACTGCATTAGATTCCATTTTAGTTTCTTAGCAAATGAGTATTTTGAACTGATAAATTAAGATATTGAACCTGGGAAGAAATGTCTACATTAAAGTTAACTCGTTTTTAAATTTTATGTTGTAATGTTGACCCGCTAAAGCCTTTAGACGATATTTTCACCTTTACCATTAGTTTTCACTGCGTTACAAGTAATGTCCGAAAATCAGTGTAAATTCATTGTGCTTGAATGACATTTTGCCATGACATCATGTTTTCAGAAACTAAATATCTAGTCTCCGTGCGAAATTATAATTAGCTCATCATCTGAATAAATTAATGTTAGAAATGTACCAAACCTCAATTGCTTGATAACCATTTATGTGGAATGGACTCTCCTATCCCAACTACAGGTAAAAGGAGTGTCTGTGTAGTTTTCTTTTTTTCAATGCAAAATAAGGTAAATGTCCGTACGTTTTGGTCGAAAAAATGTCTTCAAGATCCATGTGTCGTTTATGTTGTAACATTCCATTAACTCCAATGCTTTCATTGTAACATATCAGCTTTAAATGTACATGTTTTCGATTTGATACTCATTTTACAGTTTGATAAACAAGAAGCAATACTTAACCATGACAACATACCTGTTTATACTCGTTATTTTATAGATTCTTTAAAGATTTTTTCTAACTCGGATACTCCAATAGCGTTCTTTTTAAATCAATATCGGACCGTCATCGGCCCGACCCTGTCGGGCCGATGACGGTCCGTTATAGATTTAAGCAGAATGCTAGCTGGATAGATATTAACGTGTCCAACCTACGTATTTGGAAAGACACGCCTGCAGAAACGTTGCAGACACTGCTCAAACACGACATAACGCAGGGTCTGTTCAGGGTCTACACCGTTTGCCAATCATCTAACAATTTTAAACACATTAACATGTAGAAACGTGCACTTCTTTACAAAATTCAGGACAAGTAGGGGAAGGAGTTAATGTGTCCAAATACTTAGGTTTTCAATATTCATGAAATGTCCTGACCATGGATTTGACTTCCTAGTCAACTTACTGAGGTGAATGGATACAACTCAAAAAAAAAAAAGAAAAAAAAAAAAAAAAAGAAAAGAGAAAGCTCCTAGCGCTGGATATTTGCTTCCTTTTCAAAAGAGGGACTAGTCCCGGAGAAGAAAATTTAATTGCTAGTTACGCAACCCCATTTTAAAGGGGGTTGCATATGTTTTTGTTTGTTTTTTTTTTAAGAAAGAATTTGCTCCCGTCGGGAACAAATTCTTTTCCTTTTACAGCAGCCCTTTATGACAATGGAGCAAATATTTTATGTAAGTGACCCCTCTTGGAGATCTGTATCCATTTGCCTGCATATCGAAAATGTATTATTATTAGTTCAAAAATGATGTATTCATTAACTCTTTCACTGCCACAGGCGATAATAATAGGCTTTTGCAAACAGCATAGATCCAGATGAGACGGCTCATGTGAGCCGTCTCATCTGGATCTACGTTGTTTGACATTCAGTCTTTCGACTTTACGTATAAACTTCTTTTCAAGTGATAGTTTTATGAAAAAGAAAAGCAGACGACAAATGTCGTCTGAAATTTGGCACCGAAAGAGTTAAAGCCAAAGTTCATAACTGCTACTTTACATACTGTTTTAATGTTAAGACACAAAGCAAATTCCAGTTTTCATGCTCAAAGTGTAACATTGAACCTGTTGGTTCAGATCTGACAGTTAGTCACAAACTAATTAATCTTTACCACTCTCTGGGCAAATTCAGCAGACGATAAATTGGAGGTTTTTTATTTATTTTTTTTACAATATGCTTTGCCATTTCATGCAAATTGACCCTTCAGGAGATAATTTGTATGAAATGTCTAATCCTTTTTCTACAAAAAATAAGAAAAGTATATCAGAGTGTCGGCTGCTGAAGTTCTTGCCCAGCATGGAAAGCCGAACTGACGTTTCCTATAGTTTTTAATAGTGTCGCAACGAAATATTCTGCACGGTTTCCCAGTGGATTTACGCTTAGCACTCTAGGTAAAATTTTCAGCAGACGACATTCTGAAATATATATTTTTTCTTATTTTTTCCGAGAAAAGAGGATCTGACATTTCATGCAAATTGTCTCCCATCTTGTTTTCTTGAAAAAATAAGAAAATATTACCAATTTGTCGTCTGCTGAAATAGCCCATAGAGTGGTAAAGGTTAAAAAAAACAATCAAAAACCAAATATTTGTAAGTGTCTGCTACTGAGCAGCAGAAAACATTTTGCTTTAACAGTTTATGTTTATAATATTTTATAGTAAAGAAAATGGCGTATTATGTACCTACAGTTTTTATGCAGAAATATACGGAGAAGCATAATACCTAAATAGACGGAGTGCCGGATAATTACGGGCACAAAACATACTCGAGCCGCAACGACCGAAAACGTCTTTCGGACATGTGCGCCAAGTAAAGATTCTGATCAGCCTGCGCATTCGCGCAGTCTGATCAGAATTTTTACTGTGCGCATTTTTGATAGCAACGGATGCGAGTTTTCTTCATGCGGACAACGAAGACTGATCGGACTGCGCGTTTTGCGCACATGTCAATGGGTACGGATTCTGACGTTGCGGTTCATTTCATTTTGTTTGAAATTCGATGTACATTGCAATTGTTACTTTAAAGTTGTTATATATTTTTATATGAATTCTTTGCAGAAGTTGAATCTCGAAGTTATAAGAGATGATTTAAACATATCAGAATGCTTGGACATTCCTTGTTCTTGAAAGATCTCGCATAATATTTCTTTGTAACTTTTTTTACTGTTTTATATTAACTTGTTAATTTACAGAAGCAGATAAAAATCGCATCCTGGTATTCGCCGATCGCTTGAACCTTAAGCATGCAGAAGGCTAAATGTGATCGATAAATATGTTTTATTTGCACAGAAAATAAACATTGGCATTTCATTCAAATTATCTCCAAAGGATACAATTTAAATGGAAACATCAAACGGTACTTTCTGTGTATAATAATCCAATTATTTGAGAAAAAAATATTTAAAATATTTGAAATGTTGTCTGCTTTTATTTAAGGAGATTTATACACTTAGTAGCTTTTCCGTCATTTTGTCCAAGGGAGATAACTTCCCGTTTGCTGTCCAGTACACGAACACCATTCTGAAAAGGGTCTACTCTAAAAGGAAAGAATTTGCTCCCATGGGGAGCAAATTCTTTTCTTTAAGAACTGACCCCTTTTCAAAAGAGAAGTGAAACAGTTTTGACAGATTTATCTCCCCTGAAGTGTATCCATTCTCCTTAAATTCAGCAGGTTAAAGGTTAAGCATTCCGTAAGAGGCGATACTGTATTATTAACAACGAACACCCTGACCAGACGTCACAAACGTCAACATTCATATATGGGCCATGCAATGCGAATACGTGTCTTTGGACATATGCGGACAGCGAAGACCCAGATTAGACTGCGCATACGTGCAGTCTGATCAGGACCTTCACTGTCCGCTCAGAGAATCACTGGGCACTGTAGAAGGTAATGAAGTATAGCATAGTTCCTGATCAGACTGTATATCTCTGCTGGCTAATCTGTCTCCTTACTGTTTGCATTTAGCTCGAAGACACATGTTCTCATGGGCCGGCGGCTGAGAAAAGGGACCTTAGAACATAAGCGAACAGCGAAGATCCAGACCAGGCTGCGCATCCGCGCAGTCTGGTCAGGATCTTCGCTGTTCGCCCACACAATATAGGGACCTTTTTGAAGATATTAATAGCGAAGATTTTGACCCGGCGCATGGCTATGGCTGCGCAAACTGTTCTGGGGCTTCGGCATTCGTATATGCCCTAAGAGCGTTTTGTGAGCCCGAGGCCAATATGCAATCTTCCTAATTTCCCCACACATCGCTGAAAATACTGCTGCAAGACATTACTGCTGATACATAGACCGCGTCAGGTGAATATTGTTTCTGAGGACATATGGGAAAAGTGTAGACCCCGATCAGCCTGTTCAGAACATTTTTGTTCGCCTTGGAAAAGACTGACTACTGAAACATCTGGCAAGAAGCTAAGAACTACTGTGCTTTCGACATAATACAGAAAGTCGTTTGTTTGGTTTTTTTTTTTGGTTTTTTTTGGGGTTTTTTTTTTTGTTGTTTTTTTGTTGTTTTTTTTTTGTTTTTTTTTTTTTTGCATGCCATTTACCTCCGAAGAAGTACATTTACAAACTTTTGTAAGGATCCAATGCATTTAACATTTTCTCGTAACTGCCCATGCACCCAATATGTAATTGTATTCATTGGTTTTGAAACATCCAATATTTTCTTTTTCCCATAGTTAATACGGCTGCAAATTATGAAGAAATCTATAGTTTAGGTAGTTTTGTTGCAGGAATTTAACAAAAATCATTCCAATTTCAGATTTTTTTAAGGGGAGGGGGACATATTGTTTTTGGTGCGGATCCCGTATCCCGTTGGCGTCGGCATTTGCGTTGGCGTGACATTTTCTTGCCTGCTCAGTATCTTGTGAATCGGTGGTTGGATTATTTTACTAAATTTTTATGGATACATAATTGGGACATGAGAAAGAACTGATTAGATTTTCATGACCTTGACATAATTTTAAGGTCACAACAGTAGAAAGACCGAAAATTCTGTGAGGGGAGAGGGGGGTGACATCTGTTTTCTCCGAAAACACTATTGTTATATTTTTCTCAAAATTTCCGATGTGCTATAAAAGGTTTGGTTGTATAATTAATTGTACAGTAAATATTTGAAAACAAAGCACAAAAACATATAATACAAATGGATCCTGATAAGATATTGTAAATCACAAAATTTGTCAAATAGTTTTACATTAGAACAAAATGCCAAGTGAAAAAATGTCTTTCCAATGGATGCTAAAAGCACTGTAGGTTAGCCTGGATCAGGTTTCGGGGATTCTATGCGTTAACGCTTGACACTCCCAAGCAACAAGCAACGTCGCAGGAACGTCGTTACAACGTCGCTGCAACGTCGGTACGTTGCAGCAACATAACGACGTTGTTGCGACGTTGTGTGTTTGCTTGGTCTAGGTAAAATTTTCAGCCATGACAAATCGATGGCATTTCCTTATTTCGCCCAGAGAATAGGCTTTAACATTTGAAATGTCAAAGCCTGTTTTCTGGGAAAGATAAGACAACTATTTTAAAAGGTCGTCTGCTGAAAATTTTACCCAGCATGCTAAGCGTTTAAGTCCTATTTTGTGACGCAGTCAGTTGTTTATATTACTAACAGAAATTAAGTAAATTTCTAAGCTGCTGATTGGTTGATATTATGTTTACATTTGACAAATATTTAGCTCTTGTTGTCTCAGAGTATATTGTTTGTTTTTGTGAGTAAAAGAATAAAAAAAATCCGAACAAGCAATGCTGTGTATATTTTGTTTTACTTCTAGGGACGTATTTGTTAGACCGGGTGGCATGTAGGCAGATACCCAAATTGACGAAGCTTGCAAAAAAAACTGTTTTGTATGTAGAATGACTTGACATTGCTTCATACGAAAACACTTTATAGCAATTCATTTGTAGCAATTCGAAATGAAAAGCATTTCGGCAAATTTTGCACGATCTAAATTTTTGTTAGCAACTGTACGCAGTGCAAAAATTTACAATGATAAATAGATACACCTGAATGACCATGTCTATATCACATTAAATACTCTCAAGTGCAGTTAAAGCCTGGATTTAAAACGTCACTGTATATTTATTAACTGAGCCAGCGCACGACAAACCCTACAAAATGGCATTTGCGTGCAGCGAAGAATCAGATCAATCCGGGCATCCGATCAGTCTTTGCTTTCCGCATGAAGAAAGCATGGATCCTTAGCTACCCAATGAGTGCACAGCAAAGACTCTGATCAGACTATGCGGATGCCCAGTCTGATCTGAGTCTTCACTGTGCGCACATGCCATTTTGTTGGTTTTGCCTTGCGCTGGCTCAAATTCTTTTGGACGTTTGTATTGCAGAAACATTATTTTCATTTACGTGTTGTCTCCTTTCCAAACGTGTTTTCCTTTAAGATCAGTTTGGCAAAAGAAAACTAAATGATACATGACAAACATTTTACTTTGCACTTTTGCGAAATGGTAAAACTGTCAAAATGCTCCATGGAGAATAAAACCATTTATGAACTTTACGTATGAACGTCCAAGAAATGTTTGCTACAAATTCAACAATATCATTAACAACTGTAATGTGAAATGTCCAAAATATCAATGTTAATCGTTTTGTTTGTGTTTGTTTGTTGTGTTTTATGGCCCAGTCGACCCATTAGGATCATGTCGAGCGTGGGCAGTTTACCTAACCACACGTTTACTGGGCAGGCTTAGTCCTCTAAGCGGTTAACCAGTATCGTGCACATTCTTTCGCCAGAAACTGACAACTGCCCTTCTTGAATCAGTGGAAGGGAGAGAATGACCGTAGAAAATATTTCATGATCAATCTTCACGAAAGAATGTTGCTGTCGAACCTGCATCCTCATGTTCACCAGTCGGACGCGCGTCCAACTGAGCCACCGAGGCCGACCAATGTTAATTGTAGCAGCCACGTGAGCTGCACAATTAAACTGTTTTCATGGTTAATCTATATCTGCATAACGCAAGATAAATTTCATAAAAAAATCGTTAATGTTGCATTTTAAAAACGGTTTCGGGTCGAAATGTTAATCTCATAAAGAAAAGAAGGATATTCTCCCTTGGACTCAAGAAATTGCATCATGTACTCGTATACTCCTTGTTTAATTTTAATGCATGCAATTTACCTCAAATTTTCAGTCTGCCATTACTAGATAGAAGTCTTGTGATCATTGGAGCCATTCGGGGATTTTGAAAATTTATATCAGGGTCACTGATGAGGCCTAATTGACCGAAACTAGTAGTCTGACCCTGAAATATTGACACTTCAGGGCCCAGTTGTTCAAAGCGTCGTTAGCTTAACGAGCTCGTTAAGGGTCATTTCGTTAACTGTTTTAGCGGATTCAATACACAATATTCTGATATTTTTTGCTGAAGAAAGCTACTCACATTTTTTCAGCAAAAAAATTCAGCATATTTGCGTATCACTTGATGCAAATTTTAACGAATCGTTAATTAACGATGTCGTTAGCTTTGAACAACTGGGCCCAGTTGTTTTCAGTTTTGTAAGTGTGTTTATTGTGCTCAAGGGTTATTCTTTTTGTGAGTGATTGCCAAACTGCCACCAGACTGATAACTTATCACATTTCGACAATCCGTTCTTAGCTCACCTGAGCTGAAAGCTCAAGGTGAGCTTTTGTGATCACTCACGTCCGTCGTCGTCGTCGTCGTCGTCGTCCGTATGTCGGTCCGTCTGTCCGTCCGTCCGTCCACAATCTTTAAACAACAGCTCCTCCTAAACCTATGGTTGGATTTTGACCAAACTTCACAGGAATGATCCTTGGTTGGTCCTCTTTCAAAGTTGTTCAAATGGTTACGGTCTATTGCATATCTAGGTCACAGGAGCTAAAAATAGATTTTTTAAGTAAAAACTTAAAAAATCTTCTAGTCAGAAACCACTGGACCGATTTCAATGTAATTTTGCAGAAATGTTTCTTTGGTGATTCTCTACCAAGATTGTTCAAGCCATTTGGTTTTGTCGAAAAACATGGCCGCCAGGGGGCGGGGCTTATTTTCCCTATGTATCTATATAGAAAACTTTAAAAATCTTCTTGTCAGAAACCACTGAACCGAATTCAATGTAATTTTGCAGAAATGTTCCTTTAGTGATCTTCTACCAAGATTGTTCAAGCCATTTGGATTCGTCAAAAATATGGCCGCCAGGGGGCGGGGCTTATTTTCCCTATATATCTATATAGAAAACTTTAAAAATCTTCTTGTCAGAAACCGCAGGACTGATTTCCATATAATTTTGCAGAAATGTTTCTTTGGTGATCCTCTACCAAGATTGTTCAGGCCATTTGGATTCGTCAAAAAACATGGCCGCCAGGGGGCGGGGCTTATTTTCCCTATATATCTATATAGAAAACTTTAAAAGTCTTCTTGTCCGAAACCACTGGACCGATTTCAATATGATTTTGCAAAAATGTTCCTTTAGTGATCCTCTACCAAGATTGTTCAAGCCATTTGGATTCGTCAAAAAATGACCGCCAGGGGCCGGGGCTTAATTTCCCTATATATCTATATAGAAAACTTTAAAAATCTTCTTGTCAGAAACCACTGGACCGATTTCCATATAATTTTGCAGAAAAGTTTCTTTAGTGATCCTCTACCAATATTGTTTGAGCCATTTCGATTAGTCAAAAAACACGGCCGCCAGGGGGCGGGGCTTATTTTCCCTATATATCTATATTGAAAAATGTAAAAATCTTCTTGTCCGAAACCACTGGACCGATTTCCATATAATTTTGCAGAAATGTTCCTTTGGTGATCCTCTACCAAGATTGTTCAAGCCATTTGGATTCGTCAAAAAACATGGCCACCAGAGGGCAGGGCTTATTTTCCCTATATATATATCTATATAGAAAACTTTAAAAATCTTCTTGTCCGAAACCACTGGACCGACTTCAATATAATTTTGCAAAAATGTTCCTTTGGTGATCCTCTACCAAGATTGTTCAAGCCATTTGGATTCGTCAAAAAACATGGCTGCCAGGGGTGGGGCTTATTTTCCCTATATATCTATATAGAAAACTTTAAAAATCTTCTTTCTTGTCAGAACCACTGGACCGATTTCCATATAATTTTGCAGAAATGTTCCTTTAGTGATCCTCTACCAAGATTGTTCGAGTTATTTGGATTTGTCAAAAAACATGGCCGCCAGGGGGCGGGGCTTATTTTCCCTATATATAGAAAAATGTAAAAATCATCTTGTCCCAAACCACTGGACCGATTTCCATATAATTTTGCAGAAGTATTCTTTTGGTAATCCTCTACCAAGATGTTCAAGCCGTTTGGATTTGTCAAAAAACATGGCTGCCAGGGGGCAGGGCTTATTTTCCCTATATATGTATCTATATAGAAAACTTTAAAAATCTTTTTGGCAGAAACCAATGGGCCGATTTCAATATAACTTGGAAGGAATGTGTCTTTGGTCACCCTGGTCCAAGGTTGTTCAAGCCATCATGATTCGTCAAAAAGTATGGCTGCAAGGGGGTGGGGCTTATTTCCCCTATATATCTATATAGAAAACTTGAAAAAAAATCTTCTTGTTTTCCCTATATATCTAAATAGAAAACTTTACAAATCTTCTTGTCAGAAACCACTGAACAGATTTCAATATAACTTGGCAGGAATGTTCCTTTGGTGACCCTCTACCAAGTTTGTTCAAGCTGTCATGATTCGTCAAAAAACATGGCCGTTAGGGCGTAGGGCTTTATAGCTATATAAAACTTTTTAAACCACTGGACCAATTTCAATATAACTTGGAAGAAATGTTCCTTTGGTGACCCTCTTTTAAGATTCAGTTCAAGTTGTCAAGGTTTGTAAAAAAAAAAACATGGCCGGGGTGTGGTGGAGGGGGACGGGGGTGGTTAGTGCTATAAAGTTTATACAAAAATCCTAGAGCAGTGAACTTGGCTGAAACTTCAACAGTAAATATGCAAATCTGTTTGGTCAGGTGAGCGATATAGGACCATCATGGTCCTCTTGTTCTGTTATTACCAATCTAATTTTCTGAAAATGGGTCTACTCTAAAAGGAAAGAATTTGCTTCCAACTGGGGAGCACATTCTTTCCCTTTAAAGAAGACTCCTTTTCAGAAGGGATTTGGTATGCAAGCAAAGCAAATGGTAAATCACAAAGTTATCTCCTTCAGTGGAAGTGCGAAAATCTAGCAAGTGACCTTAAATAAAAATGCGCAGTGCAAGTTGAGACATATACGGACAGTGAATTCCCAGATAAGCATGCACCCCTTTTTACCCAAGTGCTGTTCATCACGAAAACATGCCTATATGATTTTGACCCCCGTAAACCCCACTTTTATATAGTAAAGCTGGGGTGTATATTATTTTTCTTATTTCTGCTCAAAAACATAGATTGTGGGTACTCGTTAGAACGTCCTCGTCGAGGTTATTCCAACGAGTACCCACGATTTATGTTTTGAGCAGAAATATGAAAAATTTCATTTTTTATCTGAAAATTTTTAGCTTTTGGAGGTGAAGTTTTCTATATATTTGAATAGGCGTGTTTTCGTAATATCAATTTGGCGGCAAAATCGCAAGAAACTGAGAGACGTTACTTTTTTTATCTGGCGAAGTTTAACTTTTACTCCTTTCAGGACAAATTCAGAAGACGACAAATTGATTTTTGTCACTTTTTTTTCTGCTCAGAAAACAGACATTGCGATTTCACGCTAATTGAATTGAGGTTTATTGCAAACTAATATGCATAAAATCTCAAAGCCTATTTTGCGGGGTAAGAAAAATAAAAAAAAAATATCTCAAAATGACATCTACTGAAAATATTATCGAACATGCTAAGCGTTAACATGGGGTTTCTTGTTACTCTATCCAGTGGTACGAGGTAGTTTAAAAAAAAAAACAGTATGTCAAAAAGAGAAGAACACTAAAATGCCATTATTTCTTTTTAATTATCGTTGAACAAGGGTGTCTATAGATGAGTCTATATGATAACGCTTCTGTAGTACATTGTCCTAGGACTATACATGTACTTAGTAACTTTTTTTTCTGTTGGAAAACATAGAAACAAATGTGTGCGTACGTGCGTGTATGCGTGTATACGTGCGTGCGCACATACGCGCGTGGCTGCATATGTGTGTCTTCTAACATTTGATATTGGTTTGTATCTGAGGTACACAGATCTGTTCAAGCATGAGTTAAAAAGTTTTGAATGAAAATCTGTACGTGTAATATAGTGAACAGTGAGTTCATAAACTAAGCATGTAAACTTTATAAGGTAATAGTCTGGTTCCAGTAGACCAAACATAAACAGGTATTCTTCTTAAGCTCTTTCATAATATTGAATACATTATTTATAAGTGACAGAATACATTTTGGGCTAGTTGGGTTTAATTTGGTGCAACCGCGAAAATCGAGACACTAATCAAATCAATGCTTTATTTATAAAATTTGAGTTGGAGTTGGAGTTTTTCGGTCCAGTCAAAACTATTAAGGTTATATCGAGCAGGTCAGTTTACCTAACCACCCCTTTTTCTGGACAGGCTTAGTCCTCTAAGCGGTTAACCAGTACATGTTTTTGCCAGAAACTGACAACTGCCATTCTTGAATCAGTGAACGGAGAGAATGACAGTAGAAAACGACCGTAGAAAATATTTAATGATCAAATTCTAAGAAACAATGTTGCAGGTCAGACGCTCATCCGACTGAGCCACCGAGGTCAGCTTTATGTATTTAAAATCTTAACCCTTAAAGCGCCAAGAAAACCTGCATCTGAAAATGTCGTCTGTTTATGTCGTCTGCTGAATATTCTTGCAAACTTTTCAAACCTACTTTTGCATACAGGCAAACAGTGTGGACACAGATCAGACTGCTCCTAAGGGAGCAGTCTGATCTGGGTCCACACTGTTTGCAGAAATGACTTTTAAAGTAACTGGCAGAAGACAAAGCAGACGACAATAGTTGTGATTGGCGCTTTATGGGTTAATTTCATTTTCATTTGACGTTTTATTTCTTAAGGTGAGTTGATGCACTTGGTAGCTTTTTCGCCATTTCTAACAAGGAACAACTTTTTTGACGTTCTATTTACTTTCCTGCACATAAAGTCCCTTCTGAATTTGTTTGTGTTGAGGTTTTACGGCCCAGTCAACCCAAATGGGGTCATGTCAAGAGAAGTCAGTTTACCTAACCACACGTTTCTTGGACAGGCTTAGTCCTCTAAGCGGTTAACCAGTATTGTGCACAGTCTTTCGCCAGAAACTGACAACTGCCCTTGAATCAGCGGAAGGGAAAGAATGACCATAGAAAATATTTCGTGATCAATCTCCACAAAAGAATGTTGCCGACCTCGGTGGTGGTCGAACCCGGGACCTCCTGGTTTCCAGTCGGACGCGCATCCAAATGAGTCACCGAGGCCGGCAAAGTCCCATCTGAAAAGGAGTATAAAAGGAAAGAATTTTCTTCCAATGGGAGACAATGCCTTCCTTTTAGAGAAAGGAAGGCTAAAACAGTTTGACAGTTGCTTCCCCTGAAAGTTTAACTGTTTTCCTTAAATCTGTTCTATAGAGTTCTTTGGAGAGATCACTGGTCAATTATGAAAAGTAACACATTTGGAGTAAATGTGATCAGTACCTGGTGTGAGTACTGACAGCATTAATAAAAGGTTTGCAGCGGCAACACATTATGTGGCTGGTTTGCGCCATATCGTTTTGTTTTGTTTTTTTGTTTATGTTTTTTTTTTTATTTATTTATTTATTTATTTTCATTTTTCGCCACGAAAAGACGCCACACCAAAATACGAAAAGACGCCACGCGAAAAAAACAAAAAAACAAAAAAAAAAACAAAAAACGAAAGGCGTCATGCGAAAAGACGAAGTAAACGCCATGGGAAATGATGAAAAAGACGAAATTCTTGCAGGACAAGACGAAACAACTCCGTGCAAAAAGATACCATTTGAAACATTTGTTTTCTTTTCTTTTTGTGTGTCCGTTTTTTTTTTTTTTTTTTTTTTTTTTTTTTTTTTTTTGTTTTTTGTTTTTTGTTTACTGTTGTTTTTGTTTTTTTTGTTTGTTTGTTTGTTTGTTTGTTTTTGTGTTTTTTGTTGTTGTTTTTTTTGTTTGTTTTTGTGTTGTTGTAGTTTTGTTTTTGTTTTTTTTTTTTTTTTTTTTGTTTTTTTTTTTTTTTTTTGTTTTTGTTTTGTTTTTTTCGTCTTTTTGTCTTCGTATGGTCTTATTTCGTTCTTTCCTCTGACGTTGTTTCGTATTTTTGTTTTCTTCACACGACGTTATTTCGTCTTTTCGTTGTTTTTTTTTTTTTTTTTTTTTTTTTTTTTTGTTTTGTTTTTTGTTGGTTTTTTTTGTTTTATTTTTTTTTTTGTTTTTTTGTTGTTTTTTTTTTGTTTTTTGGGTTTTTTTTTTTTTTTTTGGTTAATTTCGCATGGCGTCATCTCGTCTTTTTGCGTGGTTTTATTTCGCTCTTTCGTGTGCCATTATTTCGCTTGGTGATTTTTCATCTTTTCGAATCGTGTCATTCGATCTTTTCAACTGATGGCGACCAGTTCCATTTTCTACTTCTGACTTGCCTCTTCTGATTTCTTATTTCCCATTTCTTACACCTGACTTCCTATTTGCATACTGCCATATGCATAGTAACACTAGGAAGTAGGAAGTAATAGGTAGAAGGTATCGCCAGTCGTTTATACGAATTTCAGCTGAGTTCCAAAGTAATAAAACCGGTACAGAATTACCGATGCAGCAGTATTTTGTAAAAACACATTACGAAAACACGCCTATGCAAATATGTAGAAAATTTCATCTCCAAAAACAGAAAAAATTTCTGATAAAAACCTCCGATATTTTTATATATCTGCTAAAAAACATAGATTGTGGGTACTCGTTAGAACCGCCTCGGCGAGGCGGTTCTAACGGATACCCACAAGCTATGTTTTGAGCAGAAATAAGAAAAATAATGTATACCCCTGTAATCCCCAGTTTTACTGTATCAACGTGGGGTTTAAGGGGGTCGAAATTGTATAGGCGTGTTTTCGTGATGATATCGAAGCCACATTTAGTGTGTTGGACGTACGCGTGTTTTTATAAGTAACGTCTTCGCCAGCACTAAATCCGCACAAGTTCGAAAGAAATTCATTGGTAAGCAGGTATCAGCAAACAAGATGTTACCCTCATCGAACATCAACATCAACCGCCATGACTCACAAATACATCAGAGAGGAGAGCAGTGTCTGTAAACTGTAGGTATACCATGCCGAGCACATCACAACTTTTAACACTCTCGAAATACGTCTATCACATTGAACAGCCGCGAAAAATGGAACCTTTACTGAGTATGTACATGATCAATAATTAATGTAAATTGCAAACCATCATGAAACATACCTATATAATTTTACCCCCTTAAACCCCACTTTTATATAGTAAAACTGGGGATTACAGGGTATACATTATTTTCCTTATTTCTGCTCAAAACATAGATTGTGGGTACGCGTTAGAACCGCCTCGCCGAGGCGGGTTCTAACGAGTCCCCACAATCTATATTTTGAGCAGAAATTCGAAGGATATCCGAATGTTTTATCTGAAAATTTTCATTTTTGGTGGTAAAATTTTCAGTATATTTGAATAGGCTGTTTTCGTAATGGCTCCTGAAACGCTCAAGCTTTTTGGCCGCCATATGGCACTTCACACCAAATGAAGTGAAGTTAAGCAGCAAATCCTTTAAAAGTAATATTTTGGAAGCAATGAACATATCACAACGAATTGAAAATTGCAGACGGGTTGATTGTGTCTGTTAATGAACACTAATGTAAAATGCTCAGTGCTCACATCTTCTAGCAATGTGTTGAGTAAAACTCTGTCTTCGAAAACGAGTTCAGTAGAAAATGAGAAAGATACGGTCATAGAGCACATTAAGAGAGATTTATTCAGTGCACAGATTCGATAGAAATAACAAACAACTTCAAAAGGGGGGTTGAAAAACTGCAGAATTCAGAAAACTCGTCATAAATTTCGCTTAAAAATGTAGACCCTTTGCAGATGTGTGGAATTATCAAATTTTATTACTTGACCACGGACAAATAAATAGTCAAAATCCACTTGTCCAGCCAAGATTTACTTGCCCGAAAATAGTCATTTTTTTTCTTATTTCTCAAAGAAAACATATGTTGTGGTTATTCATTAGAAGCGCCTCACTGAGGCGCTTTTAATGAGTACCCACAAGATATGTTTTCTTTGAGAAATAAGAAAAATATATATATCTTGTATGTTGAAATTTGTATATGTGCTCATAGGCCATATGGCTTATTGCATGAATAAATTACTTTACTTACTTATAATCTGGATACTCTCCTTAGCTAGATCTATGAATTACTTGTCCCAGGACAAGTAAATTAAAAATTTCTTACTTGTCCTCAGGGAAATGGGATATGTTGGACAAGTCGGGCATGGTATTTCCACAGCCCTGCCCTCTGCATATCTTATTTTCACTATATATTATAGGAGAATTACATAGATTTGCTAACGGAATGCCTTCGCAGTGCGCATATGATATACAGATCCATTGTCATGTTATGGCTCATTTCGTGTTTATCTTAGTCCAATCGCCTGAGAAAAAGTGCTAATAATTTTCTATTGATTTACTGTTCATGGCTAATGGGATTCAATATAAATTCGTTTCAGTGGATCACTGATCACTTAAGGAGACTCAATAAACTTGGTAGATTTTTTTACCATTTCCGCCAAGAGAGACAATTTTTGTGATTTCCTTTTAATTTTACTGCACGCCAACCCCTTCTGAAAAGGAGTCTACTCTATAAGGAAAGAATTTGCTCCCACTGGGAGCAAATTCTTTCCTTTTAGAATAGATCCCTTTTCAGAAGGGGAAAAAACAATTTTGACAAAGTTGTTTCCCTTGAAAGTGGATCAATTTCTCCTGATAAATCGTGCTATGATCTTATTACAATATGTGGATTATTTTGGATTAAAAAAGAAAATAATCAAATGTACCCGGTAAGTATTCATCTTTAATGGTGTGTGTAACTTATATTACAGAATTTCCTTTGTTGATAATCCGAGCTTAGTATTTCGTCGTTCCTAAATCAATTTCTTAAATGATCATTTAACGGCGTTCGAAACCGAGACGGGTTGTTTCTTATGCCTTACAAAAACACAAACAAACAATGAAATTTTATTTATAAAAACTGGAATGTAATAGAAGAAGTTGGCATTTGAGTTTAACGCCATATGAGTTGACGTGTATGTGTCTTTGAAATGCTCCGCATGCTGGGAGAAAATCAGCAGTAGTTTAATTTTCCAAAGAACTTAGGTTTATCTTTTCGTGTAAATTGTCTTCATAGCAGACAATTTAGGAGAAGACAATTTAGAAGACAATTAGCTGAAATGTCGAAGCCTATTTTCTGGGAAAAATAGGAATAATATCAATAGTTTGTCGTCTGTTGAATTTGCCCAGGGAGTGGTAATGGTAAAGCAATGAAAAATATTAATGATACTCCACAGAGGATATAGTTCGATTTATTTCCAATTTATACATTCAAACGTATTTTTAAATGTAAATATCGTTGCTGTCCATTGGCGGTATTGTTAACAGTAAGTGATAAACAAATACAGTCGAGCTTCAATGGCCCGAACATGCTTGGGACCATGGAAATTTGTTCCAGAGGAAGCTCGAGCCACTGAGGGTTAATCAGGTCATTAGGAAAACTGAGGTAATTTAAGGATGTCTTTTCGATCTTCTATAAAATAATTTTATGTTGAGTGTTCTCATTAGAATCGCCTCGATGAGGCGATTCTAATGAGTACACACAACATACATTATCATGATAAAATAAGAAAACTTCCCATTAATATCCCTAAATATTGTCTTGAGCAGTCGGAAGAATTTCCTAGGGACTCAAAAACGAGTTTGAATCAGCCACTGAAAACGAGACATCGGTGTTCGAGTCATTGAAGTTTTGCTGTAATTAGAAAATCCCTGTTATTTCGTTATTTAAAAACATATTGTAAACAGTTTCGACATCTTATTAGAACAAAACAAAATGTTGACTGTTATAAAAAATACGGATTTATAGTTTCGTTGTAATTTGAATGCCATCGGTTTATTAACAAGACAATGGTTTTAAAAGTCACTTGAGAGTGGATATATTGCGGACATTGAAGGAAACTTCTGCGAGGATCTTATCAACCAAACTGTTATCAAATAAAACTTTAACTATGGCAACTCATGCTGTATACGTAAAATCCTCCTTAACGACGTCAAATCCGAATCTGGTTGCTATTGGAGCGTCACAGAAAAGAGTGAGTAATAACAGTAGTTAAATAGATGTGACTTTGTTCAGATATCAGTTTTTCAGCTCACCCGAGAACGAAGTGCTCATGGTGTGATTGCCTGGTGTCCGTCGTCCGTCGTCCATCGTCCGTCGTGCGTTCGACGTCCACAATTCATTTAAGCATCTTCTCTGAAACCGTTAGACCGATTTTGCTGAAACTTCATAAAAAGCATCCTCTCAACACACTCTCTTAAATTCCTTCAAACGTTTGGATCTGTGCAGAACTCTAGTTGATGGCAACGGAAAGAAAAACAAATCTCCTAAAAATCTGCTCAAGAAATTGTGATGAAATGTTACAGTGATGTTCTTTGGTTGACTCTCTATTAGATTCCTTCAAATCATGTTGATCTGTTGACAAACGGCCACCACTGATTGGGAAATTTTGCATTTTATGACTTTGATTTAGTGCAAAGTTCGAAAATCTTCATCTCAGAATCTGTTTAAGGGAATTAAATAGAAGGCGCTTGATAGATTTCAATGAAAATTCTCAGGGTTGTTCCTTGGATGGCTCTCTGTAAGGTTTCTTCAACTCATTTTGCTCGGTTGAAAAATTGGCCGCCAGTGGACGTATTTTTTTATTTTTTTTTTTTTTTTTTTTTTTTTTTTTTTGTCTTATATGACAATAGCGCAATTTTCAAAACTATTCTCCAAAGAATGTGCTTGATGGACTTCAAGTTCAAAGAAATATTCAAGGATTGTTCCTTGGGTGACTCTCTATCTTCAAGTCATGTTGATTGGTCGAAAAGCATGGCGGGCATTGGGCGGAGCATTTTTGCAATATACAGATTTAGTTCAAACTTCGAAAATCTTCTTCGTAGACGATACCTGATAGAGTTTAGCGTGACTCTCAGTCTCTGTCAGACTTCTTCAGTTCATCCGTAATAGAATGGAAAACCTGGCTGCCAGTTAATCGTCAATTGTTACACCAATCTAGCCAGGCGAGCATTTGATTACCTCTGTTTTCGCTCAGAAAAAATGAGAAAAGCTAATGGGACACGTATTCGCCTTCCACTGCTAGGATAATCTTGAAAAGCAGCTAGTTGCTTAGAAAGATTAATACTACTGACAAAAATTCAGAAAACGCATAGGTTAAATGAGCATATAACACGGCTGAAAAATTGTTGAGAAGAGCGATTCACCCCAATAAATACAAATGGGTGCAAAAAGACTCATGTGAGAGATATACAACCATCATGGCCCTCCCCAGCTGGCACACAACGTTGAAACAACGTCGATTCAACGTTGATTCAATGTCAAGCCGTTGAATCAACGTTGAATCGACGTTGTTTCAACGTTATGTGCCTGCTGGGTCTTTGTGTTCCTATCATATGACAGAATAATAGTTAAAAGGACAACAAATTTCATTTTGAAGTTGTTCCTGTATGGGCTGTGCATATCAGCCATTATTCAGGTGAGAGACACAGGGCCATCATGGCCCTCTTGTTTATTTTTATTTATTATTATTATTATTATTATTATTATTATTATTATCATTATTATTATTATTATTACTATTATTATTATTATTATTATTATTTTAGTTGGTCCATTGTAAAATAAGCATGTGCAAGTCGTACTGGTCATAGCAATGTGGCCTTATTGCTAAATGCACAACCGACATTAACATAAATATGAAACCATCAAGACGATCAATATCATAATCAAGTCTTCGTAACATCATTAACTACGTCATGAAATAAATAAAGTCATTCATAAAAATGCATTAAGAGCTACCGCTTTTCCAATTACATTTGAAATTACATTTGAAATACAGCGAACAAAACAAATATTTTGACAAATAAGTCCATAGGTCGATTGTTAACCCTAAATGCACCAAGCAAAATTGTAGCAGTTGACAGTTTAAACTTTCATTATTACTTTTCACAGAAAAATAAGACATGGCATTTCATGTGAATCGTCTGCTAGGTAGACGATTCACATTAAATGTCAAGCCTTATTTTCTCTGAAAAAAAAATATAAAAAATACAAAAGAAAATATTCTAAGGGTTAGACGAGCATTAATTCAATAGATTTCATTTTTTATGCTCCTTGCCAGTGAATGGGCCTGATAGACCGTAAGAATTTTTTCTCTCACTCGAGGCTTTGTTTAAAGGGAGACGCCTGGTTACCGACAGCGACATTGTGCATGGACCCGGCTGGGAGATACTCCTATATCGGTCTGGGCTGCTCAAATACCACCTTTTCAAAAATATGTGTTATTCCAAAGATCCCTTTCTTCAAAAATATATATTTCTATGTAACTTTTAGTTCCAAAGTCAACTCTTTTTCAGTGAGGAACAACCAAAAACTAATTAGTAAGGGACAGCTCCGAAAGCCCCTGTGCCCAATTTCAAGGAGAGGTAGCTCCCTAAGTTTAAAAAAAAAACTCTTTAGACATACAGTGTATATATACCACTTTAATAAATAGGTGATTCCATGAAAAACAAAGCTGCACAAAAAGCACGCGAAAACACACCTTGCCGGTCTAATATAACTGAAATACTGTCGTCGCCGGAGATAAATGATGCATTTGTATGTATTTTGTCCGGCACTTTGTACAAGGGACAGCTTTTGCACGGCTGCTTATCTCCACACGCGCGGCACCGTGTTGTGAAAAGAAAATCGTGAGGAGATCTTCCGGAGGTGGTTGCGGAGAGTCAGTTTAGACATCGTTGAAGATGGGTGTCAGTTGAAATAAGGCTGAAACTTTGGCACGAGCGCCGATATCCAAAAGCGGACGATGTAATTTAACCTCTTATTTAGTCGCAGCGTATTTAGTCCCCCACATAATCAGACCGGAATTGCAGTCCTTTAAGCGAATACGGAACAAAAATCATTTTTCTCCCGATGCACGTGTGGTTAGATTTTGCGGGTTCGGTGCCAGGCAGGCATGTAAAACTCCAGTTCTTGGAGAGATTACAAATCCCTGGTTAAATACATCACCGTTTCAGTGAAGTTTAACAGGTCACTGTGTATTTCAAAAGAAAATACATCATATTTTTTGCAGTTGCACAGAAACTAGGCATTTTATTGACGGCTGGTACGTAAGAAGAGCTTTGGCGAGTAAAGGAATAGAAGACCATGGTATTTCATTCTGCCGATCGCGCTTTATGTCTGATTTCTGATCCAGTTACGGCAAATGTCATCCAGAAGCCTATTTTGCAATTCTAGTGTCGTTATTACCCTTTTTCTTTTTTACTTGTTGAAAAACCACCGTGAATAATATAGTTTTATACAAAGCATCAAATTTGAAGAGCTGTCAGATACAAATGTCTCCAATAAATCGTTGATAACTGATTGTAATGTTACAATACAATTTTTTTTAACGCTCAGCATGATAGTAAAAATTTCAGCAGACGGCATTTTGAAATTTTTTTTTCTTATTTTTTCCAGAAAATAAGTTTTGACATTTCATGCAAGTTATCTTCAAAGGAGACAATTCGCATGAAATGTCACAGCTTTTTTTCTGGAAAAAAAAATCAGGAAAGCCTAATCAATTTATCGTCTGCTGAAAGTCAATGATGTAATTTACTGTTTATTTCCAAGGTTAGCTGCGGGGACCAATTTGTCACTATTATACCTGACACAACACTCAGGAAAATCCACATTATACCAAATCAACCACGCCGGGTGAAAAGGTGCCTCCCGGGCAAATACGCACAGCGAATACCCAGATCAGAATTATTGGGTTCTGTAGAATATAATGGTGTATAACAAATAGCTGATCAGATTATATGGCTTGGCTGGCTGATTTGGATCTCTAACACTTAGCAGTCTGGGTACTTGTTTTCAGCAGACGACATATTAATTATTATTTTTTTTTTTTACCAGAAAACAGGTTTTAACGTTTCAAATTTTATGAATTTTCTATACATAAGAGGTCAATATGACTTACACTTCATGGTTCAGTCACTGGTTATTTTATTTTTTGAGACTACTTGACGGTTTTAACATGAAACCTGACATTTTGCTGTCAGTCTTCAGTCAACTTTAACATTTATTGTGTGCTAAGCGCAGACCAAGCTTTTGCGAAAGCTAACACTTGGTTATTATATAACGTCGAGCAACCCATGGGAAATAACATTGGACCAGTCCATGATCTTTCATAAAATACTTCCGGGGCAAAGACAAACTCTAAAACTGTCTGCGCAAACAGTTAGTTAACATTGGAATATGGCCGCTTTCTGTTTGGTCAGGTTAATATGTTGGAGTGGCTCTCGGCTAAGCAGTGCAATTCTATGAGATTCTGGGTCTGAAATCAATACCCAGGCCGGAAATGCCAGGCTTTGACTGGGATGAAGACACAACTATCTAGTTATCGCACGAATTGATTTGTTTCAATTGATGTTAACACTTACCATGCTAAGGGCAAATTCAGCAGACGACATTTTGCAATATTTTGTTTTTACTTTTCCTAGAAAATAGGATCTGACACTTCATGCCAGTTGTCTCCTAAAGAGACATTTGCATGAAATGGCAAATCTTATTTTCTAGGAAAAATAAGAAAATATTTCAATATGTAGTCTGCTGAAAATTTTTACCCAGCATGCAAAGTGTTAATATTGATATTTCTATAACAGAAAATTGAATAACGCTTATACTCTAATAATTATTTAAATGCCAATTAACACTCGGCATGCTGGGGAGAAGATCAGCAGACGATATTTTGACGTACGGACTGGCATGGATTTATGTTAAAAGATTATGTTTCTATAGCTAGAAAACAAATATGTTATAAATAACGAGGACTTCACATTTTGCGAGTGCCCTATCGGTCTGTCTGCCATTCTCTCCTGTAGCAATCATCAGGAAAACACGCCTATATAATTTTGACCCCATTAAACCCCACTTTTATATAGTAAAACTGGGGTTTACAGGGGTATACATTATTTTTCTTATTTCTGCTCAAGGCGGTTCTAACGAATACCCACAATCTATGTTTTGAGCAGAAATAAGGAAACAAATATTAGAATTTTTATCTGAAAACTTTCAGTTTTTAGTGATGAAATTTTCAGTATATTTGAATATGCGTGTTTTCGTAATGAAGACATATTACAGTAAACCCATAGAAGAAAATAGTATTAGCGTGAGAAGAACTTAATAATGATAGCGTGACCATTTTCCGTGGTGATGTTTATTAGAAATAAGTATGTCCTAGTACCCATTCTGAGACCAGATGTCACCAAACCCCGTTCACTTCTTAGGCATATCCCAGCGTTGGTCCATACAAGATTGGCAAGAATCCACCAACTGGTACAAGAGATGTGTTGCAGACAAGAAATTGTCACGAGCTGTCAATGCCATTCGATAATAGTGGGTCCACATATAAACCACTGACCACTTGCGCGGCAAAACATCACGAAAATATACCTGTATAATTTTGACCCCCTTAAACCCCACTTTTATATAGTAAAACTGGGGTTTACAGGGGTATATATTGTTTTTCTTATTTCTGCTCAAAACATAGAGGCGGTTCTAACGAGTACCCACAATCTATGTTTTGAGCAGAAATATGAAAAATATTTGAATTTTTTATCTGAAAATTTGCCAGTTTTTGGGTGTAAAATTTTCAATATATTTGAATAGGCGTGTTTTCGTAATGAAACACCAAGGCACAATCAATGTAACAAGGCTCACTGTGACTGTCGCGGTTAATCAAGGTAGTTTGATACAAGCTGCAACACACATTCATTACGAAAACAAGCCTATTCAAATATACTGAAAATTTTACCACCAAAAAAATGAAAATTTTCAGATAAAAAATTCTGATATTTTTCATATTTCTGCTCAAAACATAGATTGTGGGTACTCATTAGAACCGCCTCGACGAGGCGGTTCTAACGAGTACCCACAATCTATGTTTTGAGCAGAAATAAGAAAAATAATGTATACCCCTGTAAACCCCAGTTTTACTGTATAAAAGTGGGGTTTAAGGGGGTCAAAATTATATAGGTATGTTTTCGTGATGAAAAGCATCGTATTAACAAACACGAAAACTTGAAAGCTTGCATTAAAACAGTGAAACAAAAGCTTGAAGATTTGCATCAAAATAGTGAAAACGAAAACTTGAAACTTTACATCAAATGATTCGGCTGAAAATTATCATGTTTTCGAGGCTCAAGCTGGTTTCCGAAAAGGCATGGGGACTACAGATAATATTTTTATACTACACAACTTATTTTCACATGGTGTAAATAATAACGAAATTATTTTCAGCATTCACTGATTTTAAGAAAGCTTTTTATTTTTAGTCAGGAATGTATTATGGTACAAATTAATTCAAAATGGGGTTAGGGGTAAAATCTTAAATGTAATTCAATCTATGTACAGGAATATTAAAAGTAAATTAAAGATTAACAATACCTTAAGTGAGGAAGTTTCATATTATGTCGGTGTCCGACAAGGAGAGCCCTTATCGCCATTTTTATTTAGTATGTATATTAATGATCTTGAGGGTGAACTTATGCAAAATGATATTGATGGTATTGATATAGGTATGCTAAAGCTCTATTTATTATTATATGCAGACGATATTGTAATCTTTTCAATGTCTAGTGAAGGACTGCAAAAAGGTTTGGATGTTTTATGCGATTACTGTCAGAGATGGAAATTGACTGTTAATACAGACAAAACAAAAGTAATGTTTTTTTTTTTTTTTTTGGAAGGGAGGAAATTTGCCTAGAAATTTATCTTTTAGTTATCAGGGAAGTGATACTGAGATTGTTAATAAGTTTGTTTATCTCGGGATTACATTTTCTACAGGTAGTTCTTTTAATGAGACCCATAAGACATTATCTGGGCAAGCACTTAAGGCAATTTTTAAACTTAACCAATATTTATTCAGTTTTACTGATATTTCAACAAAACATACGCTTGAATTGTTTTACAAGTTAATTGTTCCAATACTCTGTTGTGGAGGTGAAGTTTGGGGTTTTTCTAAGCCTGTACAACAAGAGAGAGTGCATCTTCAATTTTGTAAGAAATTACTAGGGGTGAAAAGGTCAACGCAGAACAATTTTATATACGGTGAGTTGGGTAGGTACCATTACAAAATAAAATCTTTCTTTCTATAATGAATTATTGTTTTAAAATTTTAGAGTCAGAAGAAACTAGATTTATTAAACATGCATATCAGTTATTGTTAAATGATCCTGCAAGTAAACCAAACTGAGTAAACTGGGTATCTAAAGTTATTTTTGTTGTCATCATTAGGTTTTTATGGCATCTGGGTTTATCAGGATGTAGGCAATAAGAGGGCATTGTTAAATGTTTTCAAGTAAACATTAAGGGATAATTTTATGCAAGATTGGAATAGTAGAATTGTTGAGTCTAGTAGAGCAAATTTTTATTCTCTTTTCTTAAATTTTGAACATCAACTATATTTAGAAGCTCTCAATGTGAAAATATTTAGGGTGGCAATGACAAAATTGAGGGTCTCTTCTCATCGGCTAGAAATTGAAGTTGGAAGGTGTGCTAGATCCAACAGGACACATATCGATGAAAGAAAATGTAGATACTGTAACAAACTTGAAGATGAATTTCATTTTTTATTAGAATGCACACTATATGTAGAATTGAGGAAAAAGTATATTAAAAAGTATTTTGGAATATACCAAATATGTTAAAACTTAAGGAATTAATGTCTACTAAAAATAGAAAAAATTATATAAAAAAAAAAGCATTATATATTGAAAGGCTTTTAAGATTAGATATGGCCAAACGAATGTAGGCACAATGAAAATGATGAATGTAGTGTTTTCTACATTTTGGTATATATCACTTGTGTTTCTCCCATTTGTTAGTTTTTTTTTAATGATATTGTCAGTTTACTATGATGTCGCCAGTATTTTGGAATGATATTTGTCCGTTGAATGTATTATGACGTTGCCATTTGAACCCTCATTGTATTTCTATAATCATATGTATTTCATATGTATGTATATTTATATATGTACTACACATAACCATGTCTTGGTTAAAGTAGAAATAAATCACTTACTTACATCAAAATAGAGAAAATGAAAAATTAAAAGTTTGCATCAAAACAGTGAAAACAAAAACTTGAAAGTTTACATTAACACAGCGAAAACGAAAATTTGAAGGTTTGCATCAAAACAGAGAAAACGAAAACTTAAACATTAGCAACAAATAGTGAAAACAAAAACTAGAAAGTTTACATCAAAATAGTAAAAATGAAAACTTGAAAAGCTTGCATCAAAATGGCAAAAACGAAAACTTGAAAGTTTGCTTAAAATAGTAAATACTATTCTTGAAAAGTTTTTATTAAAATAGTCAAACCGAAAACTTGGATCCACGCTGTCAATTTCTTCTTGTATTACTGAGTTCACTCCGAAGAAGATTCAAATTCAGATCCAGAGCTTGACAGTTTACACCAAATAGTAAAAATTGGTCCAAAATAGTGAAAACAATAGTTTGAATGTCAACACCAAAATAGTGAAAGTTGCTCCAAAACAGTGAAGACAAAAGCTTGAAAGTTTGTATCAAAATAGTGAAAGTTGTTCCAAAATAGTGAAAACAAAAGCTTGAAAGTTTGCATCAAAATAGTGAAAAGATTGCTTCAAATAGTGAAAACGAGACTTGAAAAATTGCTTCAGAATAGTGAAAACGAAACCTTGAAAGTTTTCATCACTAAAGTAGTGAAAACTGAGTAGGTTCAACTCAGCCTTTGGATCCATACAGTCTGATTGGTATGTACATTGTTTGCAGGTAGGTCCGTTAAGGTCGAGGTCAGCATAGACCTGATCAGTCTACACATATGTTCAGGCTGTTTTGGATCTACGCTGGTCACACGTGTCATTAACACAATATCTCCAATGTAGTTCGAACACAAAACCCGGTTAACAGTATTAACCTTAGCATGCTGTGTAAAAAGTTCAGTCGACCACGTTTTGAAATTTTTTTATTATTTTCCTAGTAAATAGGATTTGACAATTCATGCAATTTGTAGGAGACAATTTGCATGAAATGTCTTATCCTAATTTCTGGAAAATAAGAAAAATATCATCAATGTGGCGTCTGCTGAATTTACCCATTGCGTGCTAAGTATTAATGCCCATTAAACTTCTCCGTAATTAAATGCGATAAAAAGGTGGTTTAATAGGTGATCGATTTTTTTTTTCAATGGCAAATTAAAATGTCTGTTCATGAAACCATAAAACGACTAATATTTGGATTATAGAATATAGCTATACTGACAGGTAAAAGTACCCAAAGTCATGTTTAGTGTTGAATATTATGTTTGATGCCAGTCGCTAAAAGTTGTAGCGTTTGGCTGTTAAAAGAATGTTATAATTTGACTACTAATATTTTTTCAAAGAATTTATATACATAATGTACAGTGAGCCCACTTAATACCGACACTCGATACAACGACAAAATTCGTTATAATCATAATTTGACTGATACGAGACCTTCACTCAAGATGTGACAGTTAATCAGAAATTATATAAAAGCATTGTATTTATACAGCAAGAAACATATCTTTAGGATAGTTGATACAAATATTCTAATCATACGGTTTGCGTGGAAATAAGAATAAAACAAGGCCTCTCTTACATATCTTTCTGTTCATTAAGGATTCTCAATAAAACAGGATTTGACATTACATGCAAATTGTCTCCATCCAATGGAGACAATTTACATGAAATGTCAAATCCTGTTTTCTGGGACAAATTGGCAAAATATTGCCAATTTGTCGTCTGCTGAATTAGCTTAGAGAGTGTTTCATTTAAATGGCAAGATCTTTGGGTACGAATCACAAAGTGAGACAACGCAATCTGGTCTGAATCTTCGCTTAACGCACATGTCCGAAGGTACGTTTTCTGACGTTGAAGCTCATTTTGTCTGTATGTTTCAAGCAATATTTACAGATACTCTCATAAATACATGTATGATGATTAACGCTTAGCACTTTGGGTAAAATTTCAACAGACGACATTTTAAAATATTTTTCTTATTTTCCCAGAAAACAGTATTTGACATTACATGCAAATTGTCTCCAATGGAGACAATTTGCATGAAATGTCAAATCCTGTTTTCTTTGACAAATTGGCAAATTGGCGTCTGCTGAATTAGCTCAGAGAGTGGTTAAGGTTAATTTACGAGCCTCCTCGTAAATATAAAGTTCATTAGGTACTTGCACCTGTAACTACTTAAATCGGCTACAAATAAAGTTATATGCACATCTTGTTTTCTTTCTTTCTTCTATCATTCTTTCTTGATTATAGATAGATTCAGATTTGCACTTCAGTGAAATTCTTTCTTCCTTTAGAAAAGTGCGAGTACTTCGGATAACACTACTGCATTTCATTGAATTATTCATCCCTCCCTGGACAATTTCCTTATTTTTTCAGCCTGAAAACGTGCTTGATATTTCATGCCTCTGGAGACAATTTGCATGAAATGTCATAGCCTTATAAGAAAAATATTTCAAAATACCGTCTGCTGAATTTTCTATCCAGCATGCTAAGCATTAAATCATCCGGAAATGAGTAAGATGATCAAATAACGCATGCGTAACATTGACCATTGAAACCGAATTTGAGCTTTAATCTATTAAAGGAGCTGTAATATATTAAACTCCGGCAGGAACGTGTTGAAATCCACAGCCCAGTGATTAGACAAATATTTTCTCCACGTATTGAAGCGTCAAAACAAACAAAAACGTTTTAGAAACATGCGAATACAATACAAGAATTCCTTATCACAATACAAGGATTCCTTATCAATATAAGATACACTCATAATTTTGCAGAAAAGTACCAGAACAGAACGAACAGACCATAATTTTGTTTTGCAGACAACTCTAAGGTCACACGGTGGCGTAAAGGAAAATTAACAACAATTATCTACAAAGCAAATAACATGGAGTCCATTACGAAAACACGCCTATTCAAATATATTGAAAATTTTGCAACCAAAAAAGGAAACTTTTCAAATAAAAAATTCTGATATTTCCTCATATTTCTTCTCAAAATAAAGATTGTGAGTACTCGTTAGAACCGCATCGGTGAGGCGGTTCTAATGAGTACCACAACCTATGTTTATAAGCAAAATAAGGAAACTAATGTATACCCTTGTAAATCCCAGTTTTACTATATAAAACTGGGGTTTAAGAGGGTCAAAAATATATATGCGTGTTTTTGTGATGATCAACCAACTAAATTACATATTAAGGTAACAAACACCCGGAGTGTATATGTCAAGCCAGAATTAACGAGAGATTATACAGCCTGTGACCAAGAAAGACCGAGGATATGCCGATGAGATCTCGTGAGCAAATTCTAAATCTTTGATAATTCATTTATAAGAATATTAGACGAGAGATAACTATATACATCTTATAACGAACGTTAGATACACAACCAGAGTGATTTCGTTATTAGACGCCCCTTTCCAAATAAGCATATCAAATCACCAACTATACATGTATACGAACAGGTCCTTATGGTCAACATGCATGTTCCACAGTTTACAACGATCCAGAGGGCACATTACGTTTATACAACATCGCATTAACTTCGATGCAACGTAGAAACGTCATATGCCTGCTGGGGATGAAAAGACGAGGTAATGTTACAAGTTGGCATTAACATTTTATCCACAAAGGACCTTTAAATACCAGGGCCCAGTTGTTCAAAGCATCGTTAGCTTAACGAGCTCGTTAGTAGTCAAAATGTTAACTGTTCTAGTAAGTACAATATCTAGCTCATAGGTATTTTTGTTGAAAAAATGTAAGTAGCTTTTGCAAATGCAAAAGCTACTCACATTTTTTTCAGCAAAAATATTAGCATATATGCCGTATTTAATGATCAAAGTTTTAACGATACGTTAATTAACGACATCGAAAGTTTTGAACAACTGGGTCCAGTAAACTAAAGGTACCTTCTAAATTACTAATACTTCACTTCACTTCAGTTTTTTAACATTGTTGGCCATTGTGGTACTACGCTGATAATTTTCCTCCAAATGTTCTTTATCCTCTGACGGAACTATGGCCGGGCCAGTCTTTTCAGATGTGACCATACACTCGAGTATCCATGACGCCATCATGATAGCAAATGGGATTACAGCGAATCAAATGCGGTGCCTAATGACTCTGTCTCCTATTGCAAGGTTCCCTTCATGGCCTGTTAAGGCATCGGTAATTTAATATCATTTCGAGATCTTGAAAAATGTTGGTGGAGCACGACATAGCTGTCTTGCTATAACTGTGGTCCTGACCCAATTCCTTGTAATGGCACTTAGCAAGTCTGCACCAGTTGTTTTATCGTAAATTCGCTCATTGACATAGACCAGGTTGTCACTGAAAATATAATTTCTCATAATGGCCCATCGGGCTATATGCCACACTTTGTCGACGGTGTTAAACTTTAAGTCAATGAAGACATGCTAGAGATTTTGTTGATGCTGAAGATATTTCGCGCCCGGAAGTTTGAGAGTGAATATATGGCCTTTAGTGCTTCGTTCTGGTCGAAAATCTGCGTGTTCTTCAACAATTACCTCGTCTGTCAGAGGGTGGCGTCTGTTGAGGATTATCTTAAACAGACTCTTGCTCAAATGGGTTAGTTTTGGTACAGCTGTTGTTTCTCTTGCTCAAGTTCGGAGTTTAATTACCACTGACTTAGTCCCATGGAGTAGGCCATTCGCCTATCTTCCTGAATTTGTTACGCTAGGAAACCAATCACTACATACAGTCGAACCTCAACAGCTCGAACACCGATGGCTCGTTTACCATGGCTAATTTGACCTCAGTTTTGAGTCCCTACGAAATTTTTCCGATAGCTCAAGAAAACAAATATTTATGGAAATTTTCTGATTTTATCATGCAATTGGATGTTGTTGTACTCATTAGAATTGTCTCATCGAGGCGATTCTAATGAGTACACTCAACATACCATTATTGTTTATAAGATCGAAAAGATTTCCCTAAGTTATCGCCATTTGCTTCCTGAAATGACGCCATGATTAAACCTCAGTGGCCCGAACTACCAATGTCTCAAACAAATTTCAATGGTCCCAAAGATGTTTGAGCCATTGAAGCTCGACTGTACTTAAATGTCACGCATTTATAATACACAAGTACACTGCGGTCTATCTACACCGGCAACTACTGTTTCGGCACTGAAACCGGTATTTTGGTAAAATAATGGAGTCCTGGAGTTTTTGGAACTTGCGAGTAACTAAGTCTTTTCTGCTTTCTTAATCTTGTTTAGTTCGAATACATATTATGATCTGTGCAATAAACAATTGAGTAATAAGATTTACATTTATCAGCCAATTATAGAGAACTGATCGTCTCGGTTTCATCGGGAGGCAAAAACGATCCATGACAAAATCGGAACTAGCCATTTCTTGACGAACTATGATAATGTTGGTAGAATGCATTCTTCACAATACGATCTGCATATTTCAAATACGTATACCTATAAAACATGCTGTTTTTTTTTTTTTTTTTTTTTTTTTTTTTTTTTTTTGTTTTTGTGTGTGTGTGTGTGTGTGTGTGTGTGTGTGTGTGTGTGTGTGTGTGTGTGTGTTTTGTTATATATATTAAATTCATATAGAGAACATGGTTTGTTTCAATCTACAGTGTAAACTTGAAAAGGCACTGTTGCAAAGCATTCCGGTAAGGTAACAAAAAGATAGCTTAAATCACACTTATTTTTCTGTTTATTTTGCTAGAATCGGTCAGGGCGGTCCAGTGGTGCCGGAAGTAGAAACAAGTCACGTGATGGACACAAGTCACGTGATGGACATAAGTCACGTGATGGACACCGAGGATCTCAAGTGTATCTCACCCCCACACAACAGTCACTACACAAGGCTCTAATTGGCTTTGCTCAACACAAAGATGATGATACGGAAACAGTCCTGGACTTAGAAAGTATGAAAACATACCTATAACAAAAAAAAATTCATAAATTACCCCATAGACTTTAGTCATAGAGGCAGTTTATGTTCGTTCATCTTTTAGTTTCTGGTGTAGTACGAAAAGTTTGATCATCTACATACAGTCGAACCTCGTTATCTCGAACTCGCTTATTTCGAATTACCGCTTATCTCGAAGTGAAAATCTGGTCCCTGTTTTAACATGAAACTATGACAACAGGTAACAAATAATGTGGAAAAGAGGAGAAATTGCTCCTAAGGAGCAATTTCTCCTCTTTTCCACATTATTATATATATATATATATATATATATATATATATATATTTCTAACTTCAGGAGTCAAATTACATATTCATTTGTTAATTGTGGTTGTTCAATTTATTGTTTTCCTCGCTCTCTCAACTCTGATATGTCAAGTACGGATATCTCGAAGTGTTTCAGTGAGTCCCTTGGAATTCGAAATAACGAGAGTCGACTGTATTTCATATCCTATCGTTTTGCTTACCTATAAAATGCAGCAGATGCAGCAGTTGCAGCAGACGACATTTTGGTCTTTTTTTTTTTAATATTGTTCAAAGAAATTAAGGTTTGACATCTTGAAACTCATTCGAATCATCTGCCTAGTAATCACAGATGCAGCAGACGACATTTTAAAGTATTTTATAATCTTTTTACAGAGAAAATAAGATTGCCATTATATTGAATCCTCTGTCTAGCAAATAATTCACATGAAGTGTCAATCCTAAATTTCTCTGAAGAAAACATATAATGGTGTCTGCAACACTCTTGCTGGCCTTATTAAAAAGATTGTCGTCTGTTGCAAATTTGCTTGGTGCTACAAGAGTTATTATTGCTTCGAAAGATTTACAAATCCAGGCATTACGAGGTGAATTATTAGGTAAAAATATAATCCTGAACGTAAGAAAAGAGCCTTTGTACCATATGAGAACAGTGAAGATCCAGACTAGCCTGCGTATCTGCACAATTTGATTAGTGCCAACTTTTTTCCACGTGCAGAATCAATGAATACTGTAGAAGATATTAACAGAGAAGACCGTGATCAGATTGAGCGGATGCACAGGCTGATTTGGGATCTTACTATTTCCATATGTCCATTACGAAAACACGCCTATTTAAATATATAAAAAAAATTTACCTCCAAAAACTGAAAATTTTCAGATAAAAACTGATATTTTTCATATGTCTGCTCAAAACATTGATTGTGGGTACCCATTAGAACCGCCTCACTGAGGAGGTTCTAACGAGGACCCACACTCTATGTCTTTGAGCAGAAATGAGAAAAATAATGTATACCCCTGTAAACCCAAGTTTTACTATATAAAAGTGGGGTTTAAGGGGGTCAAAATTATATAGGTATGTTTTCGTGATGATAAGAATAATCTTCTTTGAAATAGCGAGCATGGCTCGTAGGCCCCTTCCACCAACCCAGAACAGCATTAGTTCTAGGACGAATAGCGTGAGCTCTCTGGTAGGGCATTGTATAAAGAAAGTTACATATGTTAACGTACAAATTATTGGTGTGAATTTCGATGTAGTTTACTGCTGATGAGCACAGCCATGTTACATATATGCTCGCTTCCAGTGATGTTGTCTATCTTATTGTACTGCGAGGATTACGTGCAGGATGATTGCGCGTCGTGAGAATAAAGGAAAAATAGTGAGACTAAAAAGGTATGATAGTGAGTTGAGAAAAATTGATAAAAGTGTTAGCTGTTAAAACAATGAGATTAAGATCAGGTTAAAACAGGTCTGTTGTCTTTATGGCATTTAGTAGTTAAGAGCTCGGACTGCCACACTAAACTGTTTCAGTGTAGGCAGGAGCACAACATTAGGGGGAAGTCTATTCCATTGCCAGACAGCCAAGGGGAAAAATGATTTTTTTTAAAACATTCAACGAGGTATGGATCTGACGTATTGCGAGGGGGTGGGATTGGCTATGACGTGTCATTGATGTGGTTCGCTGGAAGTATGTGGGTAATGGCACTGTAACTAGACCATTCATTATTTTGTAAAACATGCAGAGACGAGCATCTGCCCCTCTCTGGTCCAGTGATCTCCAACCAATTTGTGACTGTATTTCTGGGACGCTGTCATAAGAGAAATATCTACTCAGAGTCCAGCGGGCAGCTCTGTGCTGCACCATTTCAATTTTGTAACAATAAATTGGATGTACGGACTCCATACGGTAGAGCCGTATTCAATTTAAGGCCGGACAATGGTCTTGTATGCCGCTTCGCGGACATCGGGGTGCTTACTTCTGATATTTCGTTTAATGAATCCAAGGGATTTGTTGGCATTGGGCGTGATTCTATTAATATGGGGATTAAAATTTAGATTGGCGGAAATGTCGACGCCGAGATACCTAGCAGAGGAGACAAATGCAAGGACTTGGTTGTGCATGGTGTAGGGAGATTTCATAGGAGCTCTTGCCCGGGCTATGTGCATAACTTGACACTTACCGGGGTTAAATTCCATGTCCCACTGGATGTCCCATTGTTTGGAGCTGATCCAAAACAGGTAAGAGAAAGGTCCAGGGAGTGCCACATCACAAATCGCAGTCCTTCCCAGACACCAAGAGGAAGAGGAAACAGACAAAACCAGACAAGCGCAAATCGAACAAACGAACAAAAAGCACTAAGATTAGCTCCCCCTCCCCCAAGCGAGGTTATCGCCATGCTAAAAGGACTGAAATACACAAAAACAAAATAACATAAGGAAAGACTTAAAACAAACCGCCTCGTAGAATAAACCGCAAACAAACAACGAGTAAGACTAACACCGAAGCCACCGCCTTAGAACTGTCAGTAGATTAAAACCACCGGGGGAGGGGGTGGTCGGGAGGCGGGGGGGGGGTGAGGGGGCGGGGGCTGTTAAAGCACTTTTACAGCCGACTAATTTCACCCTGGCTCCCGATGCCACTCTATATCACAACTAATAAAGAAAAATGGGTAGCTGTTGAAGGTGACCAAAATGCTAGCATCACAACACAACTAGTAAAACAGAAAGCAAAGTGGGCAGCTATTGAAGACGATAACCACAATGCTAGCATCACAACACATATAAAAAAAATAGAAAGTAATGCTAGAACCACAAAGCTACAAAGTGCTACAAAGAGTAAGAACAACACCAGGACCACCGCCTTAGAACGGTCAGCATAATAAACTACCATGTGTGTGGGGGTGGGGTGGAGGAGGTGTTAAAGCACTTTTACAGCCAACCAACTTCACCCTGAGTCCCGATGCTACTCTTAATACAGAAATACGGCTTTCTGGAGGGTGGCTGAGTCATATGAACTGTTTATCGTCAGGTATACCGCAGTGTCATCCGCAAAAAGGCGGGCTTGAGACTGCACATTACCAGGTAGGCCATTTATGTCGTTCATGCTTGAAATGTATACACCAAACAACAATCCTATGATTCAAATTCAGTTAGTGTGACAGGAAGTCGTTATTATAGACTGGTTCCTGGCGTGCAATGTTAATTGCCGGTCGCCCTTGCGAGTCGCATATATAGGAGTTATGCTAATCACATCAAATACGGGAATTATACCGAACCCAGCTAAGCGGAAGTAACTACCAAGACTGTTGACATAGTAGCCGTGCATCTATTTACGAATAGAATAGAATAGAATGTTTTATTATCCAATTAGGGCCGCTTTCGTGTATATAATTAACGAAATCGTTCGCTTCCATACTGATTTAGCCCTCAAATGAAATTATGCTTCAGCAAGTACGAGACTTCATTGAGACATTTGTTTTAAACATATTTTATTTCCATATATTCTACGACAATACACATTGTAGCACATAAGAAATAGGATCAGAACGAAAGTATGACTACTTATTTAGTTCTTCTCCTTAATAATCATAGTTGTACACATAGTGACGGAAATATGAGACATTTAAGAAGCAGCTTATAAAGGAGCGGTGTGTCCAGTCCTGGAGTAAGGTGGTTACGTTTGGAACCCGAAGGTGTAGTCAGGAAGAGCTGGAAAGCATGAAAAAGCGCACGGTCAGATTTGTAAAAGACAGAAAATTACAATTGTTGTAAAAGAAGCAGCTTATTTCGCTCTCAAATGAAATTATGCTTCCGCATGTACGAAAATTCATAAAATTTCTTTATTGAAAGATTTTTTAAATAAAATGAAAAAGGCTCAATCCGAAAAGGCGATTTATACTTAGAAGATATTATTTCAGTAAGACATTTAGACGGGATCTAAATATTTTGCACATAATTCAGTCTGACTAAACGACGTAAGAAAACACAAAACCAAAAACACCGGTGGGTTCACTATATTCGCTGGTACCAAAACAGCCTGAATATTTAGTAAACGGTCATACTTCAAAAATGCAGAAGACTTTGACGTACTTTTCCATTGCAAATATTAGCCAGCAAGATATATCTCCGCACATACATGACATAACATAAACCACGTGTGAGTGAATAGGTAGAGATAGACCAGATATTATCACTGTTCTCGTTGTACACCAACAGCAGATGAATTTTTATAGCAGATGAATCTGCATATATAGTACACGTATCAGCCTAAGCAACTCGTCTTTTCTTTCACGGTTGGTACTGCCAACTAAATCATGTATCTCAGAGTCTGGGTTTTGCACTAAAGCATTATTTGGCAGTGTGTTCATTTCTTCAAAAGCACACCATATATTGTCATGATGCAAGCTAGTCATGGACTATTAGTACATTATTTACCACCATCAGATTAACTGACTGCGCTCAAAATGACCTAAATGTGTCAAAGAAACGTAAAACTCAAATAATAAAAATTTAAAAAGATATCAGTACTTGTAGAAAAGACAAAGTCCGTGGTAAATTTGACAGTTCGGGGTGAACCAAAAACTCGGAAAATAACTGGAGTTTTTAGGTGTGTTCAATAAATCTTGATATATATGCTATATCGTGTGCGAGTATTTTTTTCAATATTAGATTATACTTGTGTCGTTTCAGAGAGGACGGACATCAATCCCAAATTTAATAGTAACAGTGAGCTCTCCGTCTCATTAAATGTGTACTATTTTGCAAATCAGAGTGTGTCTTACATTCAAATACTGAATGTCACAAACAGTGTAGATCCTGATGAGCCGTCTCATCTGGATCTACGCAGTTTGCAAAAGTTTCTTTATTATTTATTTTTCATGGCTCCGAAAGAATAAAGTGATTTGCATTTTTTTTCAGCGGAGATGTTGCCATATGACGACACAGGTAAAAGAACATATTCCAAAGCCTGTGAAAGATTAGGTGTCGTGCCATCGTCAAGCATATTATCCAAACTGGGCAATTCTAAGATGATAGACTGCAAACATTATGGTCTAGGGCCAAAGGGAACCATGGCACTTGCCATTGCTCTTGTTGTGAGTAGAACTCTCGTAAGATGATTTAGTATTCCTCTGCTTCTCATTGTAGGAAACCTAACATGTTGTCACATGCGCACAACAAAAATCCAGATTTATAAGCTATTGAGAAGATTGAGGGATGGTAGGGGGTGGGGGGATGTCGTGCATGCATTTTTTGGGAAGCCGTCATGCAAAGCTACCATGGTCCCGTTGTATTCCGCGTAGGCGCAATCAAATCTAAGACCTCCTTATTTGAATTTGGGACACCTTCGGTGTTGAGATTTTTTCTGCAAATAGTGCAGTCTTAGACGGGCCATTATATGCTTTTGTTTCATCGGGAAATGAGTGGAAATTTTCCACCAACCACAAGGCAGGAAAACGCATAAATGTAAATAAAAATAATTATTATATTTTGTCAGCTTCTTTGGCAAATCATTAAGCTTCTAATTCACATTATATATTATTATGTTTACCCTAGACTCGAATTATACTTTTAAAAGGGGATATAACATTGTTTCCAACACATTACATTTCGCAGTTTTATATCTTATCAGGAACTGAATATATTCTGAGCATTTGCTTTACTAATTCTTTCATTTAGCAGGAAAATCAAGCACTGACAGCGCCGGTCGGTCGATTGTCATTGAGTGTTGGCTGGGAAAACGGTCCTGTATCAATGATAATCACGTGGACTACTACCTGAAGGAAATGTTGGCGTTTGTATACTATCACTCGATTGTAAACAACAATCGACCCAAAGCCAGTTCAGTCAGATGTATAAGTGAAAGAACCTCTGTCATCAATCAAGTGGTCTGTATGATACATCCTACAGGTCGCGGACTGCTACAGTTTACAGAGCACTGGTTTGTTTCCATATACGAATGGATTTCCACATTAAAGAACTCCATTGTTTGTTTGCCTATTTCTACAGTGAGTTGCCTACTTTTATGCCAGAATTGGTCAAAGGGTTAAGGCCATAATGAGACGTCAAAGACGGCTCATAATGAGACGTCTCATCAGGATCTACGAAGTATGTCATTCTATTTTGATTTTTGACTGAGCCCCTTATTTCGAACAATAGTTCTGAACAGATTGAGGATGAAAGAGTCCATTTTAAAAACTTAGATGTGTAAGGGTTCTGCATTCTCGTGACCACTTTATCTCTTTCCAGGTCAACTCAAAAGTGAGCTCTATAAACCTACAAGGAAATGACATAGGACCTGTCGGAGTATGTTACTTACAGAAAATGATCAGTGAAACACACACCATCACAGAACTGGTTCGATTTCTTTATTTTCCACAATTCTCAGTAATTTGTAAAGCGTGTTTCTAATTCACTGGTAGAATACCGTTTATAGCCATATACCTAATAAGTTTACCATCTCATTCGAGCCACCCTCTACCAAATATAGTGGTAAACTGAGGAAGTGGGGTCGGGTGACGACTTGTGAATAAATGTAGCATGTGCTTGAAACCGCATATATAATTAAACAACTAGTTTTTAAACTGCCTGCTATAAAAGCAGGCAGACTAAATTTTGCTCAAGCATGTTAACGAGGTTCACAAAGTTGAAAACTTAACTTTAACCTGCTGACCATAAATCAGTGACCCTCATATGATTTTATTAAGATTCCGTATAGGCTCAGTGATCACAAAGGAGCAGGAATATGAATTGCGCAGTACGACACCAACACCAGAATCGGGATAAGGGACTTTTAAAACAGTTGGTTCGATATGTTGTTATTTCTAATTCTTGTAACACCTTTCATGGTTTTAAGTCAAATCAATATGTTCAATGTGTTATCACCCTAATCTACCAAGAATAGTCTATCTACTATAAAATCCATTGCCAATGTTTCTGAGTAGTGGCTTATAAATCTACCATAAGTCTTTTTTTCTTGATTAACACTTCCGGATTTAAGGCTTTGTTTACTTCTGTAATCATTTCATTCTATAACTGAGCCGGGCACACACTTCCTTTCCTACAAGATTGCTAAGCCTGTGCATCCGCTGGCCTCCCGAAGAGGCTCTGGATTTTTGGCAGGCGACAGAGTCGTTTGCGATGACTCTGATCAGGCTATGTAGATGCGCAGGCTGATCTGAATCTTCGTCGGGTACACATGCAATCTTGCAGAAAATACTGTGCTCTACCTCAATTGCATTTCTCCCTCAAATGCTATGTGTTTGATTTGCACTCTGACTGAACTGTGTATTTTATTTTTCAGAATATATCTGATAACAAGTTAGGCAGTGAAGGGGCGGCTGCAATAAACAGAATGCTGACAGAAAATAGATCTTTAAGGCGTCTAGAACTGGCAGGTATATCGCGAAATTACCTTATCACAAGTACAGTCCACCCTCGTTATCTCGAAGTCCAAGGGACTCTCTGAAATACTTCGAGATATCCGTATCTCGACATATCAGATTTGCAGACTTGAGGAAAAAGAATAATTCAAACAACCACATTTCATAAATGAATCTGTAATTTGACTCCTGAAAATAGAGATATACTGAAAATATTGTGGAAAAGAGGAGAAATTGCTCCTCTTTTCCACATTATTTTGTTACCTGTTGTCATAGTTTCATGCTAAAGCAGGGACCAGATTTTCACTTTGAGATAAGCGGTAATTCGAAATAAGCGAGTTCGAGATAACGAGGTTTGACTGTAATATATGTGGACACTCGAATCAGCTTGGTCAGAGTCAGCAGAGGTCAAGTTTACACTCGATACATGAAACAAATGCCCGCACCGAGTACCCTTAAGACCTTACAAAGAAACAACATCAGAACCATCGCCTTAGAACGGTCAAGGGTAATATGTACCGCGAGTTTAATCTGATTTTACTGGTCCTGAATCTTCACCTTAGGTTGAAGAAACTTGCAACTCTGCTTACTGTCCCAGCCGCGGGTGGAGCGATACTAAGCTCAATGATTCCAAAGAAATTTAAACAGAATATATGTAGAAAAAAAGAGTAAACTATACTTAAGCTAAGTACAGGAAGACGTTTACGGTTACCATACAGCACTTAAGCCTTTCGTATACTGTAAACTAAGATACGGTGGACTCTGACTTCTTTTGCCCCTACGGCCACAAGTCTATGGGACGCCGTTACCTTTACACTATACCTAACACCAATGTAGTAGAGATACATATAGTTTCTACAAAAAGGGGTGATTTTGAAATTTGAATCAAGAAACGCATCAAATAAAATCAAACAAAGCATAAAAGCAGACTTTGAAGTATAAACCTATTACCACCAAGTCATCAGGAAGGTGCAAGTAAACAACAAGAATGTACAGTCAAAACTCAATAGCTAGAATATCTATGGGACCATGGAAATTTGTTCAAGACATGGATAGTTCGAGCTACTGAGGGTTAATCATAGCGTCAGGTCAAGAGGCAAATGGGGATAATTTAGGAATGTATTTTCAAACTTCCCTGACATAATGGTCTAATGAGTATACACAACATATATTTTTGTTTTAAAATCAGAAAATTTTCCTAAATATCCCTAAATATTTGTTTTCTTGAGAATTTCCTAGTGACTCAAAACGAATTCGAATCAGCCACGGTAAACGAGCCATTGGTGTTCAAGTCATTGAAGTTTTATCGTATATATTTCCAGGAAATGATTTCACAGACGCCGATGCTGAACTTCTTGCCAAAGTTATTCAGGTATGTTGAACAGTAAGAAAATGCATGTCAGAAACCTGATTTTTGTTTTTTACAAAGCTGGTCGTACCATCATGTATTCTTACATTCTAGTCCCGGCTTTGGAGATATCTGAGTATTATGTTTTACACCCCAAGCTTTGCACCTCGGTGTCGTTGGCTCTTTTGATCGTTTTAATTAATATTTTGCTTCGATGTTGCGAATGACATCAATAATACGGATATTGAAACTGTTGAGTTCAATGTTTGACGTGGCGAGTATTGCTAAAGCTAAATGGATAAAACTTCAACGGGAATCTTTGACCGAAACGTATTTGTGGTTGTCAGGCTATAGAGGAAAAAAGTACTACTTGTTTAGGATAGTCAATATTAACAAGTCGGTGAAAAAGGGCAGTTTCTCAAAGGTGAAAAGGGTTGATTTTTACAGAACGCTGTTTAGGATTGCTTCGTTTGACCTATATTCGAGCATCGGTATCCAGTTGTAGGTCAAGCTCTCCCTCTCGACCCGGAAAACATTGAAAGACATTTTCTAAAGCCTTTTCTCTTACCTTGTTTACCAGTATCTATTGAATATTTCAAGAAGTTCTTGGACGTCTAGTTTCTGTTAATTTGGAATAAAAAAATAAAAGAACCCCAGCTAGCATTCTTTATAAATATATAGCGGGCCGTTATCGGCCCGTCAGTTACCCTGACGGGCCGATAACGGCCCACTATATATTTATAAAGAATGCTAGTACAGCAATGTAGTTAGCGAGGCTGTATACGCACCGGCTTAAGCGATATTTCATTTATGGACTCAAGAATGCTTTAAGTTGTAGGTACTCATTAGAAGGGCCTCACCATGGCGCTTCTAATAAGTATCCACAACATATGCTTGTATGGAGAAATAAGAGCGCTTATTCTAGAACTATCATCAAACACTCTTCCTTTACAAGTCTTCTAAAGTACTACTATCTATGTTTTATGGAGTAATAAGTAAATATATCCCAGGAATATCATCAAATACTTCTCCTTAACAAGGCTTCTAAAGTACTACAACCTATGTTTTATGGAGAAATAAGTAAATATATCCCAGGAATATCATCAAATACTTCTTAACAAGGCTTCTAAAGTACTACAAAGTGTGTTTTATGGAGAAATAAGAAAATATATCCCAGGAATATTATCAAATACTTCTCCTTAACAAGTCTTGTAGTGTGTTCTTTGTTTCCAAAGGCAATCTTTTTGACGTTTATTTTACTACACTGCAGCTGGTATTAGTGCCGTGTGGCGGCGATAGAACGTCTCCCCGTACTTTACCATAGTGCAGATTATATTTCATTTCCTTTGGGATCATTGGGCCTATTGTGGTATATTTGAAAATGGAGTTCTGCTTATGTATACGCTAGAGGGCGTAAGCAGTGTTGCAATCTTCATTACTGCTTATGAAGAGTCTCAATAAAACCGAAACTCCCATTTTCTGATCTGTAGTGTGTTCTTTGTTTCCAAAGGCAATCTTTTTTACTTTTATTTTACTACACTGCAGCTGGTATTAGTGCCGTGTGGCGGCGGTAGAACGTCTCCCCGTACTTTACCAAAGTGCAGATTATATTTCATTTCCTTTGGGATCATTGGGCCTATTGTGGTGTATTTGAAAATGGAGTTCTGCTTATGTATACGCTAGAGGGCGTAAGCAGTGTTGCAATCTTCATTACTGCTTATGAGGAGTCTCAATAAAACCGAAACTCCCATTTTCTGATCTGTAGTGTGTTCTTTGTTTCCAAAGGCAATCTTTTTTACTTTTATTTTACTACACTGCAGCTGGTATTGGTCCCGTGTGGCGGCGGTAGAACGTCTCCCCGTATTTTACTATAGTGCAGATTATATTTCATTTCCTTTGGGATCATTGGGCCTATTGTGGTGTATTTGAAAATGGAGTTCTGCTTATGTATACGCTAGAGGGCGTAAGCAGTGTTGCAATCTTCATTACTGCTTATGAAGAGTCTCAATAAAACAGAGACTCCCATTTTCGATCTGTAGTGTGTCCTTTGTTTCCAAAGGCAATCTTTTTGACGTTTATTCTAAAGTACTACAACGTATGTTTTTAACGGAGATATAAGAAAATTATCCTAGAATTACCACCAAATGCAAGTCCTCTGAAGTACGTGTTTTCGTGTCTCTGTAGGAACACCCTGAACTACAGACGGTTGATCTCAGCCATAACAAGTTTGGAGATACCGCCTCTCGGCTCTTTGAAGATATGATAGGTAAGTTCAAACTTATACTGGAGTATTTCGTTATCATATTGTGTCTAAAACGAAAAAGGCATTCTGATATATACGCAAAAATATGTGGATACCCAAAAAATGCCATATCACGAAGCACTGCCTTCTTGAGGCACCAAAAAAGGAGAGGTGAGGAACAGACAATAACAAAAAAAATCGTCACATATGAAACTGCCGACGCACAAACAAAGAAGAACTGCAACAGAGGAACCGCCTTGGAAACAGTCAGTAATAAAACGGCTTGGAAAACAAGTACAGACGCAAACAGTCTGAAGGTTGCGAATTATATGTATTAAGGACCATTTTCTCCTTACTTAATTTAACTATCCAACTTTGCTGACCGAAATTGACCGAGCATATGCATTGAATGTAGGAGAAGAATTTTGAAATCATAAAATACATATGTATGAATTATATTTTTAAAATCAAATATGCGTCTTTACGAACAGAAAATTCTCTTTACCTTCTTTTTGTCTACTTTTTAGAATCACAAACATCATGAATCAGCCTTTTTGGATACAAAACGACCTTACGACTTTGCGGCTAGAGCGGACTTGGATCAGCCTGCTTAACGGGTAGTCAGGTCAGACTGTAAACTGGTCGCTAATATTATATGTGGCCCGAAAGCATTCTATGTTTGAACAGTGTAGAATCTAGACTGCACGGATTGAAGGCTTATCTGGGTCTTTCCTGGTCGCATATGTCACCAAGGCGATTTCTGTACCGATATTATTAACATTGTACAGACAGTTGTTGGTTATTCCGATGGGTACTGAAATTGCACCCTTTGATGCAAATTGTTTTTAACGGATGAAAACAGTTAACTGAAAAACGCACAAATTCTTGCCACTCCCACATTATGCGTCCACTTACATACGCATTGTGATTCTTTCATCTACATTTGGTTTATTCCGATTATGTTTCAGCTGAGAGTTCATCGATACAGTCTCTAGATTTGAGCTGGAATCAGTTTAGAACTAAAGGTGCCAAATATATAGCAAAAGGATTAAAGGTAACAAAAATACCACATTTCTTCATTGTTTGTTTTACTTTTGGCTTACCTGTAGTATCTGAAAAATAGTCCATCTGTGCTCCTGTCACGAATTCTTGTTGTATATCAGATTGCATGTACGAAACGTATTTCCATCCACAAATGAACAGCAGTAACAGAAAGTCTAAACTTGGGTTTATATATTCATAATCAGAGCAGCATGGTTCAAAGTACCGCGGGTTTTAAAAGAGGAAGGAACTCGATAAACATGCTAAGGTATGATAATAACTGATTTCTTGCACATCATTCTTCTAAAAATGGGTATGCTCTATAAGTAGGACTTTGCTCCTTATTGACGCAAATTCTTCCCTTTAGAGTAGAGCCCTTTTCAGATGGGAGGCAAACAATTTTGACAGTTGTTGCCCTTGAAAATGTATATGTTCCCTTTAACATTGCTCCCCAACTTCAGAAAACGTACCATCGTACATGTGCGCCAAGCGAAGATTCCGGTCAACCTGCGCATTGCGCTATCTGATCAGAATCTTTACTGGCTGCATTTGTGATATCCAAGGATGCAATGTTTGTTTCCATGTGGACAACGAAGACTGATCAGACTGCGCGGATGCGCATGCTGATTTGTGTCTTCGTTTGGTGCATATGCAAGAAGGTAAGTTTTCTGACGTTACGGCTTATTTGCAGGAAAATGTGTATATGAAGATATTGGATTTCTCATGGAATGGCTGTGGCGACCAAGGAGCTATTGAATTCTCTAAAACATTGAAAGTTAACAACATACTCACCTCATTGGATCTCACTGCCTGTAGAATAAGTCACGATGGCTTCATTAAACTAATAACAGCACTCAGTTTGAACGAATCTCTTCTACATCTTAAGGTAAAGCTTAACCCTTTCACCCTTGAATTTATGAAGTCGGCCCGTTCATCTTTGAATTTGGACATATCCATTGACGAAAATAGAGATGATGGGCATAAAGCAGAAACTTACAAATGACAAACTTACATAAAATATAAAAGAAGTTTATATACAATCAAAACATGATATAATAAATAAATGTGCGATTACCCAGATAATGCTAAGAAAATAAACCACTTCCTCCCGAGGCATTCAGAATAGTACTAAGGAATGTAAATAAATTCTAAATGGAATGACCCTTGAAAGCAATGAACACACTTTGAAACCGGAAAACAGCTTCAGTGTTAAGGTCTCTGGGCTAGACTAGCTAGTTGTGGTCCTCATATAAGGTTTGACGAATCATGATTACATATGACCAGGAAATATCAACTACATTATAGTGAAGTGCGGTGAGACGTATTACGGCCGTCATATAGCACACGATATTACTGATAAAGAGTTTTCTAGGTGTTTTACTGCTTTATGTACCTCTGTGGCTTTTTCTTTATACTCAGGCTCAATAAGGGAAATGCAATATTTTGTCAGGTCGTACGTATGCCGGTTAACTACCTTTTTCAAATTAATTTTCTATACCTTGTATGTAGATGACAAACCCTAAGTACATGAGCATCGTTATGGGAAAAGCGCCTATATAGCATATGCCAACAGCAAAGGTTCTGGCAATCTTACGTATCTGCGCAGTTTTGCTGGAATCTGTGCTGTTCGCTTATGTAGGCAATGGGCCAAATGAAAACATTAGCCAAAGAACTAAACATTTAGCCTCGCTACGGAGCTGGGAATGTGCACTTAATGATAGATTCGATGGAATGTCCGAAGAGTCTTTTTCAAGCAGCGAGAATCACAAATGTCGATCATAAACTCGTTTTGACTTTTGTTTTGATATTCTGTTCTTATTACAGATTGGAAAGAACAATATACCGGAAGAATTTGCAGAAGCAGCACTCTCGTTACTAAGGTCATATCCTGCACTAAAGTTAGAGACCCTTGATTTGACGGTAGGCAGTTTTACAATGCAGTCAAACCTCTGTGAACCGACACTTGATTAAACGAAAATTGTCGTTATAATAATAATTTGACTGGCACGAAACCTTGCTTTAAGAGCTGACAATTAACCAGACATTATGCACGAACATTGCATTTAATACTTCACGAAACATACATTTTAAATATTTATAAGAATTGCGTCAAGGAGGCGATTCTAGCAAATATCCATATGTTCGGTGAGGAAATAAGAATAACACAAACACTTTCTTATATATCATTCTGCTGTGTTTAAAGTTTCTTTGCAACCCCAAAATAAATAAGAGCTCAGGAACTGATACAACCAGATCCATATCAAGCTCCCAACACCAAAGGGAAAGACAGACAAATACAACAAAGCATCAAAATGAACAGATGGCAGCAGAGTCGGCAACTCTTTTCCAAAACCGTGGGATCTCTAATACATAAACGTAACTGTATATAAAACCGACTTACAAAATTGTTGAAAGAAAAATATTACACTGTGAAACACTACATAACAATTAACAAAAAGTGACAAAATTCCTTAATTACAAATCCTTAATTTAATTTTCTTTACTGCAGACAATTGGCAAGAAATGTCAAATCCTGTTTTCTGGAAAAAAAAAAACAAAAAAAAAAAAAAACAAGAAAAATATTTCAAAAACGTCGTCTGCTGCAAAATTTTACCCACAGTGCTAAGCATTAATGTGTTTAATTAATGCCGCATACTAATTCGTGTTATTGACTTATTATTGTCCAATTTTCTATTTTATTCAGGATTGTACGTTTAGTCCCAAATTCCAAGATCATGTAGATAATTTAAATGACTTACACCGACATTTAAACGTTCTTTACGGTTATGCTGAAAATTACGGAAAAAACAAAACGGATTCTTCAGCAGATATTCTACGAGAAGGCTTTGAGTGTTTGAGGGATTACTGCAAAGACAATAATGTGTCATTAGTTGAACTGTTTGAGAAATTTGATACAGATAGTTCAATGAGTGTATCACTACAAGAATTTCAGGATGGACTTAAGGTAAGAGCTCGTCAAACTCGCCTTCACTATACGCTATCTGTGCGCTTTTATCCTTATCAAATTTTAAATTTATACACATGATTATTTTGATAAAGAAATTAGGCAATGTCTTATAAAATGTCAAGTGTCATATGAAAAAATATAAATGAGCCTTCAGTGTTTGTATGTCGGCTATTGCCATTTTGCCGTCGTGTATTGTCATAATTTGTTTTGCAACTTAAGTTCATATTTTTTTCAACTAAATTGATGTCGTATAAGGTCAGTGACGTCATACGTGATACTCCAAACGTATACATACATACATTTTCACGTACAAAATAATTAAGATATACATAATTATATGAAAACAAATGCTGCATCCCAAGCTTGTATTTATATATAGTTACAGAACTGCAAACATGGGATTATTGTTCATTTGCAAGAAATGTCACTAGTGATACGAGTATAATTCTTTTAAAAGACTATATTGTTGCGAGCTTATTTTACTGTAGCCTTAAAAACAGGCTTACGCTCCACAAAACGTTTGCAGTTGACCGTTACAATTCGGAATTTCTGTTTGTAGTTCCTCGCTGTTTGTTCTTTCGGTATTTGCTGAGGTACTGTTTTATATAGTCATTGTATGTTCTCTGGACGAGTGAAATAAAGTATATATGATGGTACACAACCTTCTGGAGGAATCAGTATCACCATCAAAGGCAATACTTAGTTACATATTTTTATCATGTGCCCGATATCATGCAAATTACTACTCCTGCGCATTCGCGAAAAGCATTGTAAGAATTTATACAAATGATGGTATCTTTTCTACTTAAAATATTTTTTAAATCATGTTTCGATTTTATTTCTATTCTAGGAGGCAGGGGTACCTCTGTCTCTTTACAAGATTGAACTCTTCGCACAGGCATTGGATCAAGACGGGGATGGAGAAGTTGATTATAGGTAAATCATTTACAATAGTTTTTAATAAAAGTCAAAAAGGATTTAAGTTTGCTGTCTGTGATTCAGCTGTTCTGATTAATGTAATTAACTATTATATTCGGTCACCTTAACCCCAGTACCATACTTGTCTGAAAATGGCGGTGTCTGTTACTAACTGTTAAAGTGCAATCAGCAGACACATGTCATTCTTGTTAGGATTTATATAATCAAAAAAATGAAATAAAGCTATTCGCTTAATTTCATTCTTGATTGCATATGTCCTGATAAGAATGACATGTGTCTGCTGATTCCAATGTTGAATGCAACATTGAAAATATTCCAGACACTTTTACAGAGTTACTGAGATTTGATGTTTTGCTCATTTGCCTTTTATTGATGTTCAAGAGGAAATAACGACGCTGCTTATGAATACTTTTTTGTGTTTTAAAAGCTTACTTTGTCAGTATTAAAGTAGTCTATGAAGAAATTAATCGTTTTCCTTCAAATTTACGTGTCGCGCTGTAATACAGATACATTTCACAATAAATTTGATTTTTAAATACAAGTTTAACAAGAAAAAAAATGAATACAATTTAAAAACAAAATTTAGATGAAAATTAATCTTAATTCCACTTTAACGTCTTATTTTATTACAAATTTTTTTAGATGGTATTATTCAACCACTTATTGTTTTTGTAAGGTTATTTCCAACAAAGTTCTTTTTGTTTTTATTTTTAATATCAACATGTTTTATTTTGAATTAAAGCATATTAGTTAATTTTAAAAATTAAAGCTTGAGTAATCAAAAAATCTAAAAGGTTGCTTTTTGAAACAAAGAACACACTAAAGAGCAAAAATCGTAGACTTGGTTTTATTAAGTCTCTTCATATGCAGTGTAGTATACGTACTCCCCTAGCACTGACTTAAAGACATAAAAACAGGATGTGTCTCGTTCGTATCACTGATAAGAGATTAGGCACAACAAAACCTAGTACCATAGACAGATAGGGCCCCGCCCAATAGGGGAATTTAGTACTGGCTTATTTATCTGATCTACAGTTCTAAAGAATTCATTACTCTATAAAAGGCCTTTTTTCCACCCTTTATTGGGATCTATAATCACCTCTTTATGATATGTTTTGCATAGCGCATAGATAGGGACAATAAAATCACTGTCCTTAAACGGTATTCAGTTTTTAAAGTAACCAGAATAAAAATATATTCTGCACTATGGTGAGGTACATTATATTTATAAAGTTTAAAGACTCAATACCAATAGAACATTTATTATTTTGCTTAAAGTTACCAGTCCGGATTAAAATTAGGTTATTTGATATAGTTTTTTTTTAATTTAAAAAGGAACCACTGACATCATAGATTCAAACATTGTAGTATAGCTTTTTCATAATTTATAAAAGTGACGCAATGTATAATTTATCATGACTTTTTAAACGCCAGATCTTCTAGACACCCGCTACAGACGTTACTCTCTAGTTAGTACCGTCCCTTTGCTTATTCGTTTATATGCCTTGAACAAATAATCTTTTCTATTACAATATTATTTATGTGGTGATCTCTGAACTGATTAAAGAGTTTTATGTCTATTAAATAAGTCGATTTTAAGTACCAAAATAGAAGTAAACAGCATGAAAAACGCCCACTCATAAGACACTAACCTTCTCAAGGCACAGAAAGTAGACGTAACAAATATGAGACACGTAAATAAATGACCAATGAAACGAATCATTTGACAAGAAAGCGCGCATAAAAGAAACTATCAAAAGCGGATTCTCTATTGTTAAGTCAATTCCTGAACTGAACAGTTATGTAATTTGTAGTACTGCTTTCGCCTACTAGCAAATTTCTTCATGTCTCAATGTCTCGATATTCTGTTTTCAAATTATTTAGCACAAAACCCACACAATACAAAGCACGACACGATCCTAGGGAGCCCATGGATTGTGTGATTTGTTACGTCTCAATGATTCAGTAAGCATTCTACATAAATCTATAGCGGGCCGTTATCGGCCCATCAGAATAGCTGACGGGACAATAAGGGGCGGGTGTGGATTTATGAATAATGCTAACTGGAGATATGCTGCAAGAAGAGTAAACATCAGTTGGAGAATAAAATTTCTTGAAATGAATTTATCATTGTTAGGAAAAATACAGATGATGGGACTCGTTCAACTTGAAGTTTTCAAGTTTTGTGAAATAAAATGTAAATGACCTGTCATAGAAATCGGATCATTCTGTTATAATTCCGGTTTTATACCAATTTGTAAACTTTACGTATCACTCTCTGTGGGCGAATTCAGCTGATGTATGTTTTTTATGTTTTTTCTCCAGAAAATATGCTTTGTCATTTCATACAAATTGTCTCCTAAGGAGACAATTTGCATGAAGTGCAAATGCGTAGTTTCTGGAGAAAAAAAAATAAACCAATATTTCAAAATGTCGTCTGTTAATTTTTTTACCCTTAGTGCTAAGCGTTAAATTTTCTTTAAGTGAAATTGTTCGAGCTATAAAGGTGAAACCACAGGTAGGCGAATGTCTTGAGATTAGGGCAATGGTTTGAAATGTTATGTAATGAGGTGTGGTTATGGTGACGCGTTTATTGCCACGTTGTTCTTTAGGCTGCATTATCTCGTATTTTCACTTGGTTGGGAACAAATAGTCAGTCCCAAATACCTGAAACTTTGCATGTTGGTTATTTGATATTTTACTTATGGAAGGTATTTGGGAAGTTCATAATGATACACATAGACAGCTCTATGCTTATCTGTCTGCTTTCAAATTTATGTACATTTTTGTTGCGTGTTATTGTCTGTTTTCATTGTTTTTTACGGTAAATATCCTAAAATTTCGAACACTATTCCATACTTTTTTCCCCTAAATTCTGCTTTTTATGTGAACGTTCTTAAAAACTTGCTAGATGTGCATGTGTGACCTTCAGGAGGAGAATGATCTGGGTCTACAAAATTTGCACATGCCGTTTTGTCAGAAACGTTGGTGTATGAAATTTTAGGCCATTTACCGTATACACTTTTGTGGTACCATCTTGACAGGTGCGATACAGACACCCAGTGTTTCCTTTTTCCGTCTGTCAACATTTGCTTTAACCCTAGCGTTCAAGAACATCTCTGAATACTGACACATATACTCACCTTGCCTGGCCTATATTGTCTCCCTAGTATGGGTTCAAACAATGCAGTAACATTGTCCTTGAAACTTTTCATTGGGTTGGTGTAATCCATGAATTTTCATTTTACTTGAGTCACAACTCTTATCAGGGTTGTGACTCAAGTAAAATGAAAATTCATGCAGTAACATTGTATTTAAATGGCACATGCTTTCTCAATAACATGGGTTCAAACACTGCAATGTCATCTTATGTCCCTGACATATATTTCACGGTCGAATCATTTTGTCATTTTACGTCAGTCTTTGCATTTAGCTTCACTTCACCTACAATCATCAAACCTGGCATACACTTCCTCTCTAACAGGGACAAGCACTGTGGCATAATTTTATAACCCTGACCTATATTTCATAGTCTACTGACTTTGTCATGTTTTGCGCCAGCTCTAGCAACTAGCCTTATTCCTGTTTAACCGTCTGCCCTACGACCTTCAAATATGACACACACTACCTCCTTAAAAGGGACATGGACACTGCAGTATCACTTTATTACCCTGACGTACATTACACTATCCAATGATTTTGTCAGTTCGTTTGCGGGTTCGACCCCCGCCGGGTCGGCAACATTCTTTCGTGGAGATTGATCATGAAATATTTTCTACGGTCATTCTCTCCCTTCCGCTGATTCAAGAAGGGCAGTTGTCAGTTTCTGGCAAAAATGTGCACAAGTACTGGTTAACCGCTTAGAGGACTAAGCCTGTCCAGTTAACTGTGGTTAGCTAAACTAATCGCGCTCGGCATTACTCTTTGGGTTGACTGGGCCGTAAAACCTCAACATAAAAAAAAATAAATAAATAACGATCTGAATGTTCAGGTTTTCTGACGTTACGTTCATATTGTGCTAATGCATTAAGCGTTTTAAGTATAAGGTCTGGGCCCACTTGTTCAAAGCTAACGACATCGTTAGTTAACGATTCGTTTAAATTTACATCGAGTGATACGCAAATATGCTGAAATTTTTTGCTGAAAAAAATGTGAGTAGCTTTTGCAGTGCAAAAGCTACTCACACTTTTTCAGCAAAAAATATCAGAATATTGTATATTGAATCCGCTAAAACAGTTAACGAAATGACCCTTAATGAGCTCGTTAAGCTAACGACGCTTTGAACAACTGGGCCCTGTTTGTTTACCAAAGAGTTAAGCATTGATATAATGAGAATTTTATTTTAGTAATCTCTTCGACATGCAATATGGTACAGTAGATTGTCTCCTTAAAGAACTGTAATATAGAAACTAGCGTAAGCGCTTAATAAAACGATCACCATAATTTTATGAGCCCCAACGTCAGAAAATGTACCGAAAGACATGCGCGCCCAGCGAAAATTCAGATCAGCCTGCATAGGCGCATTTTGGAAAACGAAGGCGGCGAAGTCTCTTCATGTGGAGAACGAAGACTCTGATCCTACTGCGCGAATGTGCAGACTGATTTAAGTCTCCGTTGAGCTCACATGTCGGAAGGTACGTTTTCTTACGTAATGCATATAAAAAAAACTAGTATGAAGGGGATTTCCATGGATAATATATTTATTTATCTTCCGGACAGAGAAAAGAACACTTTTTGTCAAATAACTATAACTCCTTACTTATACGTTGGTTAATAAGAAATTTAGGAAGAGCTTTTTGGTATCTTGGTTTTGGCATCGGCGTGGTTTTTGTAGTGTGGTGTCGGGTTCATACTTTTGTTAACGATTAACATTCAAGTGCACTAGACTAGACTAATCACCGATATCCCTTGATGGATTTATCTGATGTTTAGTCTGTTGAAACAAACGTTTTACTCCATACAAGCCACATCACCTCAGTGACACGGAGGGACCTAGAGTTCTGTTCAGTGCATGCCAGAGATCCCCCTCCCCAGCGGGCACATGACATTTATACAAAGTCGCATCCTCATCGATGAACAGTCATGCGACGTTGCATCGACATTGATGTATAAACGTCATGTGCCTGCTGGGCCCGTGACGTTGTGGTCAAGGTCATAAACTTACAATATATTCATATGATTATAGAAATTCCTGTATTTTATGCACACAATGAAGACCCTGATCAGACGCCGCATTCTGCGTTCTGGGTCTACACTGTTTGGTAATGTTCTTTTTATGGGGCGCTAGGTATAAATGGGTTAGCTTGGAAGATATGTAAAAGTGGTTGCGGTCGTGGTACTAAGCCGTAATCCAAACTCATAAATCTATAAATGAATGACGAATCAGAACGTTCAGACCAACAGACATGGACCCCAGAATAAAGGGTATAATCAGGCGTTCGCGGATAGTAAGCATTACTTGGTAAGCAAGCTTCACCCACCATACCCATAGGCCTGAACGAAAGAAATATCGGTAGAAGCGTATGTCCGGGATTTGGGAAGTCTACTTATGGCGCGTCACTGGCAAAAAATTCAGAAACAATTCTGGAAACTGCCACATTGTAGTGATTGACCAGATCAGGATGTCTCCCATAGAACTTCTTAAGTGTTGCTACCAGTTTGGTTTTTTATACTCCTGGCTCAACAACTTTGTAGTGAGCACTTTCCCACGCTCCTTGAAGTCCTGATAATTTGAACAGGCTCTGGCATAACGGATTAACTGCGAAACGTAAACGCCGTATGCTGGTGCAGAAGGGATATTACTGCTCAGGAATAATTGTTCAGCAGTTCATTATGATATACATGTTGATTATCAGATTTTGGAATTAGCCTTTGTTTCTTCACTTCTTCTTCCGCTTTTGCAACTTGTAGTTCAGATTATACTCATACTGTGGCGCTGTGGTCACGAAAACATACCTATATAATTTTGACCCCCTTAAACCCCACTTTTATATAGTAAAACTGGGGTTTACAGGGGTATACATTATTTTTCTTATTTCTCTCAAAAAACATAGATTGTGGGTACTCGTTAGAACCGCCTCGCCGAGGCGGTTCTAACGAGTACCCACAATCTATTTTTGAGCAGAAATATGAAAACTTTCAGAGGTTTTTATCTGAAAATTTTCAGTTTTTGGAGGTGAAATTTTCTACATATTTGCATAGGCGTGTTTTCGTAATGGTGGTCGCGCATTTTTACTTTCTCGTAAACGCTCATCTGTTCCCGGTAGTAACTGTAAGAATTCTGCAAGCTAGCGATAACACGGAGGAGAGACAAAGAGAGAGAGAGAGAGAGAGAGCATCACAAAAAACGTGCCTATATAATTTTGACCCCCTTAAACCCCACTTTTATTCAGTAAAACTGGGGTTTACAGGGGTATATATTATTTTTCTTATTTCTGCTCTAAAACATAGATTCTCGGTACTCGTAAGAGGCGGTTCTAACGAGTACCCACAATCTATTTTTGAGCAGAAATATGAAAAATATCAGAGGTTTTTATCTGAAAATGTTCAGTTTTTGGAGGTGAAATTTTCTACATATTTGCATAGGCGTGTTTTCGTAATGGTGGTCGCGCATTTTTACTTTCTCGTAAACGCTCATCTGTTCCCGGTAGTAACTGTAAGAATTCTGCAAGCTAGCGATAACACGGAGGAGAGACAGAGAGAGAGAAAGAGAGAGTCAGAGAGAGAGAGAGAGATTCCGAAAAAGAAAGGTTAGTGTCAGAATTTGTTAACAACTTCCATCAGCTAGACCGTAGTTCAGCATCTAAAATAATAATTCCACATAGGCACCAAACTGTGAATGAATGGGAGGCGTAAAATTGGTTTAGTTTTTGTCTGATTTTGCTGCATCGTGACTTCGAACGGACTTCCAGTTCGTGAAAGCTGAATCTGGGTGGCCCTAACTCGTCGCTCAAAAGAAATTATATAATTTCAATAGCTATAAGCGCAAATTCCTTCTTTGATATTAAAAGAAACACGGCTTATTTAAATCAACAAGTTGTTCATGTGAGTATTTATTCCCATACCATTCCATAAAAAAAGTGGTTGGGGTGTCTGATTTAATAGTACAGCTATCTAAAAATATTCTGTTTATAGATGTTGGCTCAAAATTGCCATTATAAAACTGTTACACTCTAAAAAATGTCAACTAAAATATTTCTTGTATTTGTAATTCAGTCAGACAAATATAGATAAAGTCATGCTAGCGTCAATGCGACGGCAACTGGTGCCTCGACTATCCACAGGAATTCGGAAACGCATAATGCATAATAGAATGTTCAAATGCCAATTTAAAGACAAAAGTTGCTAACCAGAATGTGCATGTTGCATATCCGGAGACATTACTTCGATAGGGGAAGGTTCGTAATGCGAAATGCGGTTTCAACAATGCAAATTGAGATTGCACATTGAATAATTAAGTTTTTTACCTAAATACTGGTCCACAGGACAACCCATTGTAAACTGAATGAAGTGTATGTCAGGCTATGTGATTTAGATATTCCAAGAGTAATAAGGCTGAAGTATTTGCAGACAGTAGAGACCCTGATCAGATGCCGCATTTCGGCATCTGATTTGGGTCTGCACTGTTTGCCAATTATCCTTTTAGTGGTCTCAGACTACAATGGGTTAAAAAAAAAAGGTAAGACAAAAGTCCAGGGAGTGCCACAATCACAAACCGCAGCCCTTCCCAGACACCAAGAGGAAGAAGAAACCGACAAATCCAAACAAGCACAAATCGAACAAACGTACGAAAAGCACTTAGATTAGCTCTCTCTTCCCCAAGCGAGGTAAACGCAATACTAAAAGGACTGAAAACCACAAGAACAAAATGACACACAGAAAGACATACAAAAAATCGCCTCGTAGAATAAACCACAAAGCAACAAAGAGTAAGACTAACACCGGGACCGGTCAGTAGAGTAAACCACCTGGGGGTTTAAAGCACTTTTACAGCTAGCTAACTTCACCCTGGGTCCCGATGCTACTCTTAATTCAGAAATTCATAAAAATTCGGTTCGCATAAAGGCTCCCAACTCAGTCAATGCATCAAAGCGAAAGCGAATGCATTAAGCCTATCGCTTGTTTAGCTTTCCAGTCATATAAATTTCACATTCTGATGCCCATAGCTGTTGCTATTGTTGCTCAAATGATATTCAACTATACTCGGTTAGACCCGATATGCTGAATGCAAATTCCTATACGTAAACCGAAAGAAAAGTAAAACGAGAACACATTAGTGCTCATATTGAAATAGAACATACAGTCGACTCTCGTTATCTCGAATTCTAAGGGACTCTCTGAAATACTTCGAGATATCCGTAGTTCGACATACCAGATTTGCAGAATTGAGGAAAAAATAATTTGATTAACCACATTTAACAAACTGATAGGTAATTGGACTTTTAAAGTTAGAGATCTATTGAAAATATTGTTGAAAAGAGGAGAAATTGCTCCTTAGGAGCAATTTCTCCTCTTTTCTACAATATTTTCCATCTGTTGTTAGGTTTTCATGTATAGGCAGGGACCAGATTTTCACTTCGAGATAAGCGGTTATTCGAGATAAGCGAGGTCGAGATAACGAGAGTCAACTGTATACTCGGTTAGACCCGATATGCTGAATGCAAATTCCTGTACGTAAACCGAAAGAAAAGTAAAACGAGCACATTAGTGCTCATATTGAAATAGCACATATTTTATTAACCTATACCATTACCACTCTCTGGGCTGATTTAGCAGACGATAAATTGGTATTTTTTGTATCTTTTTCCAGAAAACAGGATTTGATATTTCATGCAAACTGAGGAGATTATTTGCAGGTAATGTCAAATCCTGTTTCCTGGGGAAAATAAGAAAAAATATTTCAAAGTCGTCTGCTGAAAATTTCACTAAGTGTGTTAGGTGTTAAAATATTTATTTTTTGTTTCTTATTTATTCTAATAAATACGCAAGATCATAAGATAGGATTAACTGGTGTTAGTACAACTCACCCATATTTATTCATAGTACAACTGCTATAAAACAACATGGAAATAATGAGACGTAATGTCTGAAAATACGTATCTGTTGACATGTGCGCCCAACAAAAACTCAAATCAGCCTGGGCATCCGCGAAGTCTGGTCAGAGCTTTCGTTATCCGCATGAAGAAACTTTGCATATTTGGGTGTCCAAAATACGTCCGATGAAGGTTCTGATCCGACTGCGCAAATATATATATAATTGCCATTTACATTAAGAAAACACGCCTATTCAAATATATTGAAAATTTCACCACCATAAACTGAATTTTTTTTCTGATAAAAATTCCAATATTTTTTCATATTTCTGCTCAAAACATAGATTGTGGGTACACGTTAGAACAGCCTCTGCAAGATGGTTCTAACGAGTACCCAGAGTCTATGTTTTTGAGCAGAAATAAGAAAAATAATGTATACCCCTGTAAACCCCAGTTTTACCATATAACAATGGGGTTTAAGGGGTTCAAATTCATATAGGCGTGTTTTCGTGGTGTAAATAGAGCTTTGTTTGACTACACGGTTGTTTAGCTTTCACGTATTTTGTTGTTGTTTTTTCTATCCCAGCAATAGTAGCAGCGAGAGTTTGTGATGTACATAGAAAACTGCCATGAAACATCCATGTAGCAAACAAGCGAATTTACAATAAAATTTACTGATCATATATATTCATTTTATTTTTTCAGTGAAATGGTTTTACAGATGAAAGCAATGGTGTGATACAAACTATAACCTTGAACCAAACTACAGTCCGACTGCTCAAACTTTCTTGCCAACAACCACTGAACCCGGAAAAATGACAGTTATTAAAAGTAATTTCCAGAACTTGCCAACTGTTTGGAATTTAGAAAGTTCCATTTTTCATTGTTATTGCATGCACTGCTGTCTTTAAGGGGGAATAATTACAACTCCTCATGTTTGTACACATTTCACGCAATTCGATTGGTTGAAGGAATAGTTGTACACTCAATAAAGTCCAGAGCAGGGATCTATCAGATCTACTTTCCTTCCGCCGTCTCAAAAGATTGACATTTTTGGCAACATGTGTTACATTTTGATGTTAAAGTTGGAATTATAAGGAATTAATAATTATTTTTGCGGATTTTATCGATGCGTAAACACCGGCGATCCACTCACAAAATTATCATTTGCGGATTTTATCGATGCGTAAACACCGGCGAATTACTTACAAACTTATCATTTGCGGATTTCATTTGGTGATTCGCCGGTGTTTATGCATCGATAAAATCCACAAAAATAAAATGCAATTTTATATTGATATCCTTGGTATATCTTCCGCCATTTTCGCACAAAAGAGACAACATTTGTGGGGCGGTCATTTGTGGCTTCCTGTTTGCCTTCCTGTACAAGAAGTACTTTGTGGAAAGAGGTCTACTCTTAGTGGGACGAGTTTGCTCTTCTTGGGAGCAAATTCTTTCCCTTTGTAGTAGATCCCTATTCAGAAGTGAGACAAAACAGAGTTTTGATTGAGTTGCCTCCCCTGAAATTGTATCCATTCCCTTAAGTTTGAGATCAGTTAACCTTGAGACATTGCATATTTCTATTACCATGGAGGCATTATTTATTTTAAGGGGAATGGATACTTTCAGGAGAGGCAACTCTGTCGAAAGTGTTTTGTCTCTCTTCCGAAAAGTAATATACTCTAAAAGGAAAGAATTTGCTCCAATGGGGAACAAATTCTTTTCTTTTAGAGTAGATCCCTTCTCAGGGGGAGCAAATTCTTTCCTTTTTGAGTAGGTTCTTTTTCAGGGGGAGCATATTCATTTTAGAATAGACCCTTTTCAGAGGGGAAGCTGTACAGGAAAGCAAATAAGTTACAAAAGTTCTCCTATGTAAAAAATGGTAGAAAATCTACCAGGTGTATTCATTTACCTTAGACCATGTCATGAGTTCTTGGGTCCTATAGCTAATATACGAGACTAATATGCATGTCCACGAGTCTCAGCCTGTTCGCCAAATGGGAGGCAGCAGTGAATTAACTCCCCTGAGTACTCTCTGTAAACAACTACGTCCCTGTATGTTAAATCATTAAATGAAAAGTATTTTTTCAGAGAAAACAAGACTATCCATTTCGTTCAAACTCGCTATTTTGGAGACAATCTGAATTTAATTTCACGTCTTATTTTGAGTGAAAAATAAGAAAAACATTCTAAAGTATTGTCTGATTTGATAAATTGTCGTCAGCTTAAAGTTTAAGTTTTACACATTTGGAACCTTCTTAATAAGCTTGCACAAAGCTGTCCTTTAACAGTAGTTGGTCTGATAAATAAAACATGTCTTCAACATTAATTCTAAAGTTTTAAGCACAAATATAAAAGGCAGTGCTTATTCTGTAAGCGGATAACACCCGCATTATTTTGAAAACGTAAGTAATTAAAAACATTTTATTAAACGATTTGGGGGAAAAAGGCATCTAGTTATGTACACGGACACATTTAGATTTTGTTCCCAGAAATTAGGAAAAATGTTAAAAACCAAAACACCAGGCAATTGTTGGTAGCTTACATATTGTTTTATTGCGCCAAAATTTTATTCTGACTGTGTTCATTGTAGATTTTATAACAAATACACATTCATGTATGGTCTCAATGTACGTATTCATTTTATACTCCTGTGTGTGTGTGTGTGTGTGTGTGTGTGTGTGTGTGTGTGTGTGTGTGCGCGCGCGTGAGTGTGTGTGTGTGTGTGTCCATTTTGTTTGGCATGCCCATATTTCCTGAAGGTTTTAAGAACGTTATTCTTGGAGTAAAAAATAATAATATAACCTGTGTATCTGAAGTAGAATTTTGCTACGAAGAGAACAGGTACAGAGAAACTACCTAATTCCTCATGGTAACAGTGTCAGCCCAAACCCGCCTCCCATGTCAAGCAAGTGGGCACACAACGTTAAAATGACGCCGTATCAACGTCGATGCGACGTGATCACGTCGCATCGACGTTGATACGACGTCATTTTGATGTTGTGTGCATCCTGGGTGCAGAGTCTTCGTCGTTTGCGTACGCAATAACGTAACGGAGTCGAAGGAACGAAAGTGGGAATATGTCTGTTCAGTACCGAGTTTTCGAACATGATATTTTCTAAGTTTGTATGTACAAGACATGAGCTTTTTACTGATAGTATAATGTAAGTTCTACAACCGTGCTCTAAAAAGTAAACAGATGAACTCAGGAACTGATACAATCAGATCCACATCAAGCCCCAAACACCAAAGGAAAAGACAGACATATACAATTAAGCAGCCACAAAATGAATAGATGGCAAGCAGTTGGCAACTCTTTCCCAACAAGAGCATCATACACCCGTGCCAACTAATAAGATGTAGCCATTATACTGACTCCTGTACAATTCAGTGCTCCGGATGTAAACTGTAAGCGGAGTTAGTTGGAAACCAAAATTTTACCAAAATTTTCAAAGGGGAATATCTCTGCCAATATGTGGTGGACTGTAACCTCGAAATAATATGCGCTGCTCCACATCATCGTGTAACTATTTACAAAGCTTCAGCTTAATTGGATGGAAAAAACAGAAGTTAGCCGGAAACAAAAAACTTACAGAAACTTTCAAAGGGGGCATAACTCTGCTAATATTTAATGTACTGTAACCTCGAAATAATATGCGCTGCTCCACACCATGTCCTATCAATTAAATTAAGTTTCAGCTTGATCGGATGTAAACTGTAGGAGGAGTTAGCCGGAAACGAAAAGTTTACAGAAATTTTCAAAGAGGCATAGCTCTGATAATATTTGATGTACCGTAACCTCGAAATAATATGCACTACTCTACATCATAGTGTAACTATTTACAAAGTTTCGGCTTGATCGGATGTAAACTATGGGAGGAGTTAGCCGGAAACGAAAAGTTTACAGAATTTTCAAAAGGGCATAGCTCTGATAATATTTGGATGTACTTTAACCTCGAAGCGATATGCACTGCTCCACATTATGGTCTAACTACATGTATAAATCAAGTGTCCGCTTGATCGGATGTAAACTGTAGGAGTTAGTCGGAAGCAAAAGAAAAAAAATACATAAATTTCAAAAGGGGTGAAACTCTGTTAGTGTTTGGTGGATTCTAAGCTCGAAATAATATGCGCTGCTCAACATCACGGTCTAACTAAACATTAAGTTTCAGCTTGATCAAATGTAAACTGTAGGAGGAGTTAGCCGGAAAATAAAAGTTTACAGAAATTTTCAAAGGAGCATAACTCTGCTAATGTTTGATGGACTGTAATCCCGAACAAACATTCGCTGCTCCACACCATGGTTAAACTATAAATCAAATTTCAGCTTGACTGAATATAAACTGTAGGAGGAGTTAGCCGAAAACAAAAAGTTTACAGAAATTTTCAAAGGAGCAAAACTCTGCTAATATTTAGTGGACTGTAACCCCGAAATAATATGCGCTGCTCTACATCATGTTCTATCTATAAAAAAAGTTTAAGCTTGATCATAGGAGGAGTTAGCCGGAAACGAAAAGTTTACAGAAATTTTCAAAGGGACATAGCTCTGCTAATATTTGTTGGACTGTAACCTCGAAAAAAATATGTGCTGTTCCATATCATGGTCTTACTACAAATCGTTTCAGCTTGATCGGATGTAAATTGTAGGAGAAATTAGCCGGAAACGAAAACTTTTCAGAAAACGTACCTTCGGACATGAACGCCTAGCAACAATTCAGGTCAGTCTGCGCATTCGTGCAGTCTGATCAATATCTTCACAGGGCGCATTTTGTATAGCAAAGGATTTGATGAGACTGCACGGATGCGCAGGTTGATTTGAGTCCTCGTTTGGGCGCGTATGTCAGAAAGTATGTTTTCTCGTGTTGCGTCATAAATATATACAGTCGACTCTCGTTATCTCGAAGTCCAAGGGACTCTCTGAAATACCTCATGATATCCGAATCTCGACATATCAGATTTGCAGAATTGAGGAAAAAAGATAAATCAAACAACCACATTTCACAAATGAATATGTAATTTGACTCCTGAAAATAGAGATATACTAAAAATATTGTGGAAAAGAGGAGAATTTCTCCTTTTTTCCACATTATTTTGTTACCTGTTGTCATAGTTTCTTGTTAAAACAGGGACCAGATTTTCACTTCGAGATAAGCGGTAATTCGAAATAAGCGAGTTCGAGATAACGAGGTTCGACTGTTATGTGCAAACTTAATTTACAGTCTAGGCTTACTGGGAGTTTTCTGACAAGGCCAACAGTGTTTTCTGACGTTGCGGATCAAATCTGTCAAATCTTCCAGCGCGCTGCGCTATTTGTTTGTATGGTCGTGTAAACATTGACAAGTTACAACACCTTTTGACCGAGAACAGTTTGAATTTAGACGAAAGACACTGTATTCATTCTAACTGAAGTAGCTTTTCAATGAGAGGGCTTGCATTTGTTGAACACCAGAAACACAGAGTTGTCAGTTACATAGTGCATGTATGGCCACCGATGTGTTTTTGTCTTCCTAGCAGTGTTAAGTGAACTGAAAGGAAACAGAAACATTGTTGAACACATACATTCAAAATTACCATTATTTTAACCCATTTATGCCGTATGTCGCACAAAAGGTACATTGGCAAACAGTGTATACCCAGATCAGACGCGGCATCTGATCAGGTCTACACTGTTTGCATTTAATACAGGACTCTCTTTAAAACATGATACATGTAATAATAAAAACTAAACAGACACTCCTTCTGTTGGAAACGGACCAGTCCAAAAACTTCAGGTAAAAGAGTCCACTCGCCATAAATGAGTTTGTGTTGAGGTTTTAAGGCCCAGTCAACCCAATGGGGTCATGTCGAGCGTGGTCAGTTTACCTAGCCACACGTTTACTGGGCAGGCTTAGTCCTCTAAGCGGTAAACCAGTATTGTGCACATTCTTTCGCCAGAAACTGACAACTGCCCTTCTTGAATCAGCGGAAGGGAGAGAATATTCGACCGTAGAAAATATTTCATGATCAATCTCCAAGAAAGAATGTTGTCGACCTCGGCGGGGGTTTAACCCGCGACCTCCTGGTCTCCAGTCGGACGGCGCATCCAACCGAGTCACCGAGGCCGGCACATAAATGAGTTAATGAGCCTAGGTGAAATATATTTTTCTTATAAAACTTTTTTAACAAAAGACACTGATATTTTTCTTATTTCTTCACAAAAACATGTGTTGTGATAACTCATTAGTAGTGAAGTACGCACCATATTTTTTTCTTGTGTGGAGAAATAAGAACATATGAGCCAGTGCACGACAAAACGTACAACAAGATCTGTGCGATCAGTGAAGACTCAGATCAGCCTGCGCATCCGCGCAGTCTGATCAGAGTCTTCGCTGATCGCATGTTCCTTCTAAAGTCTCCAGGCTATCCAAAGAGGGTTAACCCTTCTCTTGCTGAACACGACATGCCCTGTCTTAGCAAACGGTGTAGATCCAGATCTGTTGGTTTCTGAAGAAACACGACATGCCTTGTTTTAGCAAACAGTGTTGATCCAGATCAGTTGGCTTCTAAACTGATCTGAATCTGCACTGTTTGTCATTAAATTTGTGAATTTCTATGAAAAACCCGGATCAAGTAGTCTGATTGGCTGGAAATTAGAAGTGGGTGTGGCATTTTAATTTATTCAGCAAGGCAAGGATTAAAATGAACCCTTGCCAAACTGGGTGGATGTACAGGCTGATCAGTCTTTGCTGATCACACAGGTCTTACTGTAGGTTTTGTTGTGCGCTAGCTCATAACTTTCTTGATAACCCTCTTATCTAGAGCAATGGCAGCCATGGCATTTCAACATAAAGCATGTGAGATGCGGAAGAGTTTAGCTTTTAACCCTTCTCGTGCTGAATAAATTAAGATGCCACGCCCACTTCTAATTTCCAGCCAATCAGATTATTTGATCCGGGTTTTTGATAGAAATTCATGTATTTAATGACAAACAGTGCAGATCCAGATCAGTTTAGAATCCAACTGATCTGGATCAACACTGTTTGCTAAAAAAGGGCATGTCGTGTTCAGCAAGAGAAGGGTTAAATGGATGCATGAATTAAAAAGGTTGCTAAAAAGTAATCAACTCCTCTCGATAAAAATACTTATATAATTCATAAGTTCTTAATTTAAAGTTTAAAGGAAAATGAAGAAAATGCCAATGGACACGATCACAATGTAATTTTGCTCAATAAAAATTATTTCCTATTTTTAAGTGAGAACCAGCGTCCGACAACAGGAGACTTCTGCCCGCCAGATACTGTGTGGGGTAACCATTCTCGGTAAATTTAAAAGTAGATAAACAGGTGATCTATATATGAAAAGCTGTCTGAAACAATTGACAAATCCTAAAAATTCGTCAAGCTCGCATCTTAAGACATCCTTACTCCAGACAATATTCACGAATATCAGTGCAATAACCTTATGTCATTATAATGGTTACATTTTAATCTGTACGTACCTTCCATCTATGACCACACTCGTTGCACAGCACAAACGTCGTCATGGGTTCATCCGAACATAGAATCTGTACCTAAGGGTAGAAAAGAAACATCAGTAATGAAAATACTTGCATTATTCAAGCACAGCAGTCATTTCAACAGTTTGTACTTTCGTTTTGTATTCTGGTTTTAATGTCTGGAAATGCTTGAGATGATAAGGGTGTGTTTTCGCGCGAGTAACTAAACAGCAATATATGAATACATAAATTTGAAAGCGAGGTTCAAAAATGTCAATATATTAAGGAATAGAAAAAAACAAACGAAAATGATCTCTCAGGCAATAACTATGTTTATATTATATTATTACTACTGGGTAAATAATATCCTCTGGGATGTAACGTTCACCGACAGAGTTACATATAGCTAGTTAACTCTTTCGGTGCCAAATGTCAGACGACATATGTTGTCTGTTTTTTTATTGTTTATATATATATATATATATATATATATATATATATATATATATATATAGATATATATATATATATATATATATATATATATATATGTATATATATATATTTTATTTTAACAAATATCGTTTGGAAAGACGTTTATATGTAAAGTTGAAAGAGTGAATGTCAAACAGCGTAGATCCAGATGAGACAGCTCATTGAGCCGTCTCATCTGGATCTGTGCTGTTTGCAAAAGCCTATTATTATCGCCTGTGAGTGAAAGAGTTAAAGGTGTTGTCAGGAAAAGTACAGTATCAGCCAAGGACTGCATAATGTTATAGAATGTGCATTTGTTTCTTTCTCATTAATCTATATATACACAAAGTAAATAAGTGAACTCAGAAACTGATACAATCAGATCCACATGAAATTCTCAAATTCAAATGGAAAGACAGACAAATACAATTAAACAGCCACAATGAGAACAGACGGCAGGCACAGTTCGCAACCCTTTCCAAAAAAAGGTGGCAACATGTTACCCAAACTTAACTGAATATCTTTAACTTACATAACTGTTAGGAAAAAAAAAAACATTTGTACGTGAATCACTACAGAGCATTTAACAAAACGTAACACAATGAAATCACTGCCTTGGAACGGTCAGTAATAAACTACTGGTGGTGGGGTTGGGGGATTAAGCTATCTTTACGGGATCCCAACCCTCGCCCTAAGTTTCAATAGTGGTAAAACATAAATTTGTTTGGTCTTCTACTTCAGCAACAAATAAATGATAGTTAAAGCCTATGAAGCACTGATAAGGACTCAACAGATAAAACGTGTTCTCACACTTGAAAATCTCTGGGGTGTCAAACAACACCACTGGAATACGAAAACCACCAGTTGAACCCCGGTCGGCTTGAAAACTAACATAAAAAGTTCCGTCCCAGGCCATTTTAAATGAATAGTTTTAAGTCGGGGCCTCAAAAGTCTGAACCCCGACTCTACGGCGTAAAATTAAAGAGGTAAGCAAAGTGGTCAACCCCGACTGGGTCAACCGTTAACCATGCAGGCTGTTTTATGACACCAATGTTATACCCTTTCGTTTATAACATATTACCAAAAGTTTTCAGAAAATTCAGGTTTCCCTACAATTTCTAAACGTATACACTGGGTCATCATAACATTCAGATTCCGATAGGCCTTGTAGCAGAAGTGTTTATGGTCTGGTATCGCATTCAGAAACCAAGTCGTAGTTTCAATGATAACACTAAGAAAAAGCTTTCCGAAGTTTATGATACCGACATCCCTGTTGGAGAAGTTTGGCAATTACAAGCATTGAAATCAGCCAAATGACTAGACAGTCATGCAAACCGAATAAGTGGAGAAATGTAAACACCATAAGACGTGACACGAGGAGCGTCGCTATCCAAAAAACGGGAAAGTAACTATGCCAAAGTCAAAATCATCGCGTTTTTTCATTTAAATGAAATAAAACCGTTTGAAATTGATAAATGCATATCTAAACATGGGGCTTCGGTATCGGTAGAATTAGTTGTTCAACTGCAGTTCAGTAAGATAAATTGATGGATCTATTACCTGGTTGTAGGTGCAGTTTCTCTTCTCACATCGTCCACATTTAAACAGATCTGTATTAGCGCCTCCTGTTTTGGCCATCTGATAATCATTAATAGCTTCTTTGGTGAACTTTGCTCGTAATTCTTTCACGCTATCGCTGGCCATCTCCTGAGGAAATATTTGAAGTAGAAATGCCGTATTCGATCTAATTACCGCACATACCCCTATAAGAGCAGTCTCGGACCCATCAATACCCATATCGATATTTCAATTGGCATTGAAGTAGGTATAAAAATAATATGATCATAAAACAATTTCGAAAAACAAAGCTAGTTTTTTTTTTTTGTTTGTTTTTTTGTTTTGTTTTTTCCTGAATAAGTTTGGTATTTAATTGATTTTAACGAGGACGTGCATTAACAGGCTCTATTAATGGAGTACAGTTCAACAATGGTTGCCATTTTTCTTCGACGAACGGCTTCATTCACAAAACGGTGTTTGGAAACTCCACCGAAATTTGTAAAGTATGCGATCAATATTCAACAAAGGTGGTTAAAAAACAATTACGTGTATATAGTACTAACTTTTCATGATGTTTGATGTATTGTTCACAAATAACACTTATATGTGGGTGTTTATTGCGGATAATTTTCACTTTCTACTCGATTGATTCTCGCACATTCCAGACGAAAACCGGTAACCGGTAAAAATCATAGCCACGACATCATCATATCGATAAAATAGGTATTTAGCACTATAGTAACCAGTCCGGGTATTGATGGGTCCGAGGAGCAGTTAAGAAATTCCGTAGTCTTCAGATTACAGCCAGTGTATGTTTTCTTTACTTCTTTATAAGGGCATATGTTGTGGTACTTTTGAATTGCATCGACCTGTCGATGCAATTCAAATGAGTATCCACAACATATGCCTTTATAAAGAAAATCAGAAAAAAAATCGCATAGTCATCATCAAATAAATCCTTTTCTGATCTTTTATATTGTGTATCCTAAGTAGGTAGATACATATTTTAACACAACTGAGTGTTCCCAGTAATTCTGAAAAACCTAAGCGCACGGTGCGGTAATTAGGTAGAGGTATACCCTGAACAGTCGGCGTCTATTAAGGGTCTACACTGTCTTCTCGGGCCTGACTGTCCCAGATTAAAATTTTAACACTAATTATTCGCAAACCTTAACTCTCTACCATACTTACCTTAAAATTGAACAAGTGCATTGATGTCTCAAAAATTGCTGGTAAAGTAACAAACAGCCCAGTTCCCTGATCATGCTTGACTTTTTCTACAGCTCATTGAAACTGTTATATGCATTAACCCTTTCCACTCTGAGTTTATACAAGAGTGCCAAGATGGCCCTGTATCGCTCACCTGATTACCAGACAAGTTTCAAAAAAAGGTAAGAGAAAAGTCCAGGGAGTGCCACAATCACAAACCGTAGCCCTTCCCAGACCCCAAGAGGAAGAGGAAACCGACAAATCCAAACAAGCACAAATCGAACAAACGTACGAAAAGCACTAAGATTAGCTCTCTCTTCCCTAAGCGAGGTAATCGCAATACTAAAAGGACTGAAAAACACAAGAACAAAATGACACACGAAAAGACATACAACAAACCGCCTCGTAGAAAAAACCACAAAGCAACAAAGAGTAAGACTAACACCGGGACTACAGCCTTAGAACGGTCAGTAGAGCAAACCACCGGGGGTTTAAAGCACTTTTACAGCTAGTCAACTTCACCCTGGGTCCCGATGCTACTCTTAATACAGAAATACATAAAAATTCGGTTCGCATAAAGGCTACCAACTCAGTCAATGCATCAAAGCAAAAACATAAAAATCAAATTAATCACTATAATAAACAAAGACGAGTACTCATTGCTAATTCTACTGTATGCCAAAGTAAATGAAAACCAATAGTTGAACCACGGCTGGCCAAGCCAAAGACATATCGTCAAGCCCCAACCCACTGGTTAAAGTTTTACGAAGAGACCGTCATTGAGTCGGAGGCCCGAACCGGCGTCGTGCAATAAAAGAGTGAAGCATAGCCATCAACAATGATTGGGTCGACAACTAGGCATGCAGTCTGTCGCATAATATCCAGACTATAGCCAATTCTTTTATAACGGTTAATAAGTTTTATGAATTACTCCGAAAAGTTAGATTTACCTACAATTTTTCTAAATCTGTACACTAAGTCACCGTAAAATTCGGGTTCCGATATACCTTGTTGCAGAAGTGTTTTCAGACTGACGCTATATTTTTCTAACAAGGCACTGTGTCTGCGATAAAATTTCGAAAACGCCTTACGAAGTTTAAAATAACGATAGCCCTGCCTAAGAAGTTTGGCAGTAAGGGCTTTATTACGGTAGTTAAAGTCATTCAGATTTGAAGAAGCTCTGGCGAATCTAATAAGTTGAGATATGTATACCCCATATGAGGTACGCCGGGGGACATCGCCATCCAGAAAAGGGAAATTGACAACATCAAAATCAAAATCGTCCCGTTTATCATAAATTTTGGTGGAAACTATACCATTAGATATACATAGATTCAAATCCAAAAAAGGTGCCTCGGTGTCGGAAGACTTTGCTCTATTTAATTGGAGTTCTGTAGGGTATATCCGGTCCACCACTTGGTCAAAGTAAATATTGTCAATATTTAATAAAGATGATGGCCTTTTGGTTCAAGAGAAGTTCAAAATAGATTTTCAAGATGGTGGCCATCTTGGATTTCCAATCAGAACAATTTTAGCTACTTTTTGATTTACAGGTCACCTCGATACTTCCAATGAAGTTTCGTTTCAATTGGCCCTTTTGTTCAGAAGAAAAAATTCAAAATAAATTTTCAACGTGGCTGCTAGGGCGACCTCTTGAATTTCAGATCAGAATGATTTTAGCTATTTTAATCTATAAATCACCCTGATACTTCCTACTAAGTTTCGAGTCAACTGGCCTTTCTGTTTAGGAGAATAAGTTCAAAATAGATTTTCAAGATGGCAACTATAACCGCTATATTCGATTTCCGATCAAAACAAATTTAGATAGTTTTGATCTACAAGTCACCCAGATACTTCCTACCAAGTTTCAAGTCAGTTGTCTTTTCGGTTCAGGAGAAAAAGCGCAAATTAGAGTTCCAAGATGGCGGCCATAGCGGAACAATTTTAGCTATTTTTTATCTACAAGCTTGATGCTTTCTACAAAGTTTCGAGTCAGTTGGCCAGGAGAAGCGAAAAATAGGTTTCAAAGATGACGGTTATGGTGGCCATCTTGGACTTCGGATCAGAATAATTTTAGCTATTTTTAATCCACAAGTCATCCTGGTACTTTCTACCAGGTTTCGAGTCGTTTGACCTTTCGGTTCAGGAGAAGAAACGCAAACAGATTTTCGAGGTGGCGGCAATCTTGGATTTCCGATCGGAACAATTTTAGCTATTTTTAATTTATTAGTCACCCTGATGCTTCCTACCAAATTTAAAGTCAATTGGCCTTTTTGTTCAGGACAAGAAGCGAAAAATAGATTTTTAAGAACATTTTAAGAAAAATCATTACAATCCGAAGTCCAAGATGGCCGCCGTGGCGACCATCTTGGACTTCGGATTGAAATGTTTTTAGCCAAATTCGATCTACAAGTCGTCTCTATGCTTCCTACCAAGTTTCAAGTCAACTGGTCTTTCGGTTCTAGAGAAGAAGCAAAACATACAAGATGGCGGCCATGGTGGTCATCTGGGATGTTCGATCAGAACGATTTCAGCTATTTTTGATCTACAAAAGTCATCCCGATGCTTCCTACCAAGTAGCCAGACAATTGGCCTTTCGGTTCAGGAGAAGAAGCGAAAAATAAATTTTCAAGATGGCAGCCAAGGCGGCCATCTTGGCTTTCCGATCAGATTAATTTTAGCTTATTTTGATCTACTATTCACCTCGATGCTTCCTACATATTTTCAAGTCCGTTCAGGAGAAGAAAAGAAAAATAGATCTTCAAGATGGCCACAATGGCAGCCAGCTTGGATTTCCGATCGGAACGATTTAAGCTATTTTTAATCTACAAGTGACCCACAGTTCAAGTGAACTGGCATTTCGGTACAGGAGAGGAAGTGAAAACTAGAGTTCCAAGATAGCCGCCACAGCGGCTATCTTGGATTTCCGATCAGAATGATTTAGTTATTTCTGATCTACAAGTCCACCCCAATGCTTCCTACCAAGCTTCAACTCAATTGGCCTTTCGGTTCAGGAGAAGAAGCGAAAAATAGATTTTCAAGATGGCCGCTATGGCAGCCATTTTGGATTTCCGATCGGAACGATTTCAGCTTATTGTGATCTACACGTCAACTTGACATTTCCTACCAAGTTTCAAGTCAATTGGCATTTCGGTACTGGAGAAGAAGCGAAAAATAGATTTTCAAAGTGGTCGCCACAGTGCCCATCTTGGATTCCAATCGGTAAGATTTTAGCTATTTTTTATTTACAAGTCACATCGATGCTTCCTGCCAAGTTTCAATTCAAATGGTCTTTCGGTTCAGGAGCAGAAGCGAAAAATAGATTTTCAAGATGGCTGCCACTTGGATTTCTGTTCGAAAAATTTTTAGCTATTTTTGATCTACAAGTCACCCGATGCTTCCTATCAAGTTTCAAGTCAACTGGCCTTTCGGTTTAGGAAGAAGAAGCGAAAAATAGATTTTCAAGTTGGCGGCCATCTTGGATTTGGATCGGAATGGTTTTAGTTATTTTTTATCTACAAGTCGCCCCGATGCCTACAAGTCACCCCGATGCTTCCTACCAAGTTTCGAGTCAATTGGCCCAGCGGTGCAGAAGGAGTACGCTTTTAAAGCAATTATTGACGCCGCACGAGGCACGACGGACGACGCAAGACGCACGACGGACATTGACCGATGGTTCCCAGTCAATTCGTACTCAAATCAACTCGTACTCAAGTCAACTCGCTCTTATTTTGGTCAATTCGTACTCATCGACTTGGTCAATTCGTACTCATTTGGTCAATTCATACTCACTGTTTGGTCAATTCGTCCTCATTTTGGTCAATTCGTCCTCATTTTGTCAACTCGTACTCATGTTTATTGGTCAATTCGAACTCATTTTGGGACCTCTATTTTGGGACGCAAACAAACGGAGGCAAAATAAAATATACTTAACGCCATTAAAACGCAAAATTAAGAGCATTTGAAAATGTTTGAGTTAGAGATTTTAGGTCCGACACGATTCTTAGTAATAGGGTTATATTCAGGGACGTGGCTCAAATTAGACTTTATTTGCAGAAGTCAAGAAAATTTGAATTTTGCATATCTCGGGTGTATAGACGGACCAAATTCACCTGTCGCGTTGACCTTGATATTCACTATTCATCAGGGCCCAGTTGTTCAAAGCTAACAACGTCGTTAGTTAACGATTCGTTAAAATTTACATCGAGTGATACGCAAATATGCTGAAATTTTTTGCTGAAAAAATGTGAGTAGCAGTGCAAAAGCTACTCACATTTTTTCAGCAAAAAATATCATAATATTGTATATTGAATCTGCTAAAACAGTTAACGAAATGATCCTTAACGAGCTCGTTAAGCTAACGACGCTTTGAACAACTGGGCCCTGGATGCGTCTACTGTATAATCGCCCACCTATAGAGGTGATACTTGTTGACACAGTAAGTCTAAACATAGATATTACAATCAAATAATCAAAGCGACAGGTCAATTAGGTCGGCTTATAAAAATGTTGAAAATAAATACAACAATCTTTAATTTACACGGTTTTATTATTGTGTCAATAGCAAGTTGTCCATATAACAAATAAAACACGAATCATATAACATAATACAATCAATACAAAAGTTAACTAGATATCCCCAGCTAGTCATCTTTTAAAATCTATATATGACCAATATCAGCCGATTATGGTGCTATAGTTTTAGGAAGATTGCTATCTGGGTTATACGTAGATGCTGAAGTAATCAAACTTTTCGTTGTTCACGATAACCAGACTATTCATAGCTAGCATGAATTCTATACCTGGCCAATATCGGCCCAACAGCAATGCTGTCTGGCCGAGATCCGTCCAATATAGATTTAAAAAGAATGCTATTTCCAGCTAGCATTAAATCTATATCTTACAGATATCGGCCCAACAACAATCCGGTCGGGTAGATAGGGTCCGATATAAAGTTTGGAATAATGCCATCTGGTTACATGTACAATATTTAGCATATTATAGAAGCCAAAGTAATCAAAATTTGCAAAGTTCACGGTGAAAAGTGTTTTGCCAGTTAGCTTTCTACTTAAATCTATATCTGGCCGATATCGGCCCAACAGCAAACCTGTCGGGTAGATAACGGTCCGATAGAGATTTAAGAAGACTGTTATCTAGTACAAACTTTTCACAGGTCACGAGAATGTTATCTTGGTTACAATATTTTAACACACTGTTGGTCCATGGATTCCAGACACCGCCTTCAGCAACCATGAAGTGGACAGATCCCCGTTGCTATACTGCTGCCAGCATCTGAATATTCACGTCTGCATGGCTCTGTCCCTGGAATCGTCGCACTTTTCCGTCAGATACCAGTTGAACCTGCATGCCGGCGATTCTGGCCTCTCAGTGAAGGAGGTCAATGAGCACATAAAGGGATGGTGTCCCCTTCGCTCTGTAGTTCAGCCGCCTGTGCCAACCTGTAACAGAAATTCAAAAAGTATACCAAGTGGGCACATGACGTTTGCACAACGTCGCATTAATGTCCATGCAATAGCATCGACGTTGATGCAACGTTGCCTCGACGCTGTGGGTCCGCTGGAATAATAAGCTTTGTAAATACTTGAGAGCAATGAATTAAGGAATAATCAAACGAAATTATGACTATTATTTTTTATCTACATCATATTCTTAAAATACTATACAGGGTATCTTATTCTGAGCTCCTACGTATGTCGATAATATACCAGTTACCACCTCGGTTACCTCGGTTTCAGGTTTACATTTACAAAGAAAAAATGTGTTTATGAGTATAGTAAATAGGTAATTTTTTTACCTTCCACATCATTGTTGGTTCGAGTCGACTGTCCGTAGACAGACCAATTCTCTAGCTCCCACATAGAAGATCCAAACCACGTGTGTCTGATGTACCTAGTAAGTCCGCTGAAATGGTGATCTGTGCCAGGTCTACCAGAGTCTCGGAAGTCGGCCTCTGTATGCTCGACCGGAAGGAACGGTAAACACAATTTTCAGTTTTTGGTGGTGAAATTTTCAATTGAACACACACACACACACACACACACACACACACACACACACACATATTAAAGCTTTCCCAACTTAAAAAGATTATATTTTAATGCTGTCGATTATCTACCATTGAGTAGCGGCTATCAAATTGGTCCAAACTGTTACATTCCTAATAGTTTGCAAATTATGCAGTAGACAATCGCCGCAATAATCTATTGTATTAAATACATGTACTTTTGTTATATTTCTGTGCACAAGATAATTATGTAACGCAATCAAAAGAAAACAAAATTAATTGGTATTTAAAGGAAGTAAATTATTACTGTTTTTCTTTCTTTCATTCTTCTTCTATTAAAATGTTTAAAAGTTAATTTGTTCGAATTTCTCATTTCTTTATTGTCTGGATATAGCTGGAAGTTTTTCTTTCTTGATTTTCTTCGGAATAAGTCGATTTTAATGTGAGATCAAAGAAAAACAACTTTTATTGCCAATTAATGAAAATAACTACTTGATTAATAACTTTGTTTTCATTTTTCTTAGATTAAATTCTTAAAAGTTAATTTATTCGAATTTCTCAATTCTTCATTTTCCGTTATATTTCGAAAATGAAGGATCAAAGGAAAACAACTTTAATTGGCAATTAATGAAAATGATTACTAGCTAGCTTAAGAACTTATGTTTTGTTTTTTATGTTAAATTTTGAAGTTTTACTTTCTTTCTATCTTTCTTTCAAAGATTAAATTCTAGAAAAGTGAATTGATGCGAATTTCTCATGTAATATTTCTTTTCTGTTATAGTTGGATGTTTTCTGTATGTTTTTCTTTCTATATTTCCTTCGTAATTAGTCAATTTTAATATGAGAAAGAACTGACCAAAATGAGAACGAATTGACCAAAATGAGTACGAACCGTCCAAATGAGTACGAATTGACCGAAGAAAAATTCTATGAGTACGAACTGACCGAAAAATGAGTACGGGTTGACCAAAATGAGAACGAATTGACTTGAGTACGAATTGACTTGAGAACGAATTGACTTCGTACCTTGACCGATCACAATAGCTCACCATGAGCACTTCGTACTCAGGTGAGCTAAAAATGGAATTTTCCTTCACTGAATTTGGACACGCCTACCGTTACAAATAGGGATGTTAGTCAAAATAATCAAAACAGAACGGCAAACAGTGTAAATCCAGATTAGACGGCTCGTGACGAGCCATCTCATCTGGATTTACACTGTTTGCATAGGTATCTGATTTGGTATACGGGACTGAAAGGGTTGAAAGGGTCTTACCTCTGCTGTCATTTTGGCTATAGTTTCAGGTGGAATTATACCTCGTAAAACGTTCTCTTTCAAAGCTGGATGTTTTGTATCTTTCAAGTTAGCCACACGACTTCTTACTCTGTTCTTATATTTGGACTCTGTATTTTTAAATTCACTGAATATATCTGCTTGAAGTTAAAGAAAACATAATTTCCGATCTAGAATATACTATCAAAGACTGGCATTTTACTTGATCAACGTGGATATAGTTGACTTAATAATATTCTCTTTTGACTTCATCATACCTAGCTAGTGCAGTTTTTTTTTTTTTTTTTTTTTTATTTTCCATGGGATAATTTAACCCGGATAATTTAACCCGTTCTGGTATCTGAAAATCGAATTTCGGTTCATCCTGTGCTAGGGGGAGGGGGCGTATGTAACCCCGCAAATTACAATGCTGTCATATGAAGAGTTAATTAAATTGAGACATCTATATATGTTCTTTCTTTTATGTTGTCTTTGTTTCAAAGGGCAAACTTTTTTGTAGATTTTTATTAGCTCTCATGGCAGTTATCTCAGACTACATTAACTAATATGTTGTGCAAATTGTGAAAATACAAGATAGATCCGGCGAAGGACATTTGACCGGATTGAAAGGACATTTGAGCGGAAAAATAGACATTTGTGCGGCAAAAAAGTTGACATTTGAGCGAAATGAAAAATTGCCCTTTTGAGCGGATTACCTGTTTACCTGTGAGTGGATGCCCCTTCCGTTAGGCAGGTCAAAGATTGCTCAGTTCAGCTACGAGTCAACCTTAGCCTGTAGCTCCCTACTCACTACGGGGAGGTGAAAGAAGGACTTGAGCAGGATGTATTGTTTTAGCACTAAAATCATAAAGCACTGAAGTCTGTTAAAACTATGTACAAGCTTTCTAAAACATTATTTACACGTCTGTCCGTTACCCAAAGTCATTTACTCATTTGTACGGGCTCTGTATACTCATTTGTACGGGCTCTGTATCTGTAGCCCAAGGTTCTGACATATTCCTTTCTAGTGATTTCCCCATCTGTGTATTTCTGATACAATTCACAGGCAAACTTATTTCTCTTCTTCTCCTTCCATTTACCTGTAATCCGTTAATTCTTTTTCGCTCAATGGTCCACTTGAAAAAAGTTCAAATGTCCACTTATGACCTTTTGGGCTTTACACTCAAATGTCTATCGCCCGATAGATCGTTTGATCGACAGACAGACAGGTAGATTCTTTGCTTTTGTGAGTAAGGTGTTTCAATATACATCGGAATAAAACATATTATGGTGAAAGGATACTAGTCCCAGCAGGCACATAACGTTGAAACAATGTCGAGTCAACGTTGATTCAACGTCATGACGTTGAATCAACGTCATGACGTTGAATCAACGTTGAATCGACGTTGTTTTAATGTTGTGTGCATGCTGCGTGGGTAGATACTCCACCATTGTTTTACAAGAGAGACAACTTTTGAGACCTCATGATTGCTTTATTGCATATGAACTTCCTTCTGAAAAGGGGTCTACTCTATAAGGAAAGAATTTGCCCCCAATGAGAGCAAATTGTTTCCTTTTAGAGTAAACCCATTTTCAGAAGGGAGGCAAAAGCAATTTTGACAGAGTTGCCTGACTTGAAAAAGTGTACCTCGTCCCATTAACTGGGCCCTAAAAAGCAACGTATCTCGTATGCGTACGGTATTGAACCTTTATAACACATTACGAAAACATGCCTATTCAAATATACTGAAAATTTTGCCACCAAAAAATGAAAAATTTCAGATAAAAAAAATCTTGATATTTTTCATACTTCTGCTCAAAACATAGATTGTGGGTACACGTTCGAACCGCCTCCTTGAGGCGGTTCTGGCGAGTACCCACAATCTATGTTTTGAGCAGAAATAAGAAAAATAATGCAGACACCTGTAAACCCCAGCTTTACAATATAAAGGTGGGGTTTAAGGGGGCCAAAATTTTATAGGCATGTTTTCGTGATGAGAAGATATTAACTGCTTTTCTCACGTCAGCCAAGTTCTTCCTGAATATTCCAGTCCAGGTTTAGACTCGCCCCAAAATTTGCACGCCTGCGATTGAAGTGTACCAGAAAAAAAAACAATTATTTGAAATATAATGAACTAGCGGATGGCTTTAAAGATAACTGACAAGAATTTTCCTGCTAGCCGTTGCAAGGCGGTTTGTCTGGTGTAGCTCTGGTGGTTTCATCTGTGCTATTTGTTTTGTCATTCTTCGTTCCTCCTTTTTCCTTTCGGTCCTCAGAAAGGCTGTACTTTCTAATTGTGACATTCCCTATTTATCCTCACTTATATTATTTCTCCTATTTACATTCCTATATATTCGGTTTTCAAATGCATATTCTGCTGAGAATCGTTTTCCTGTGCACTGGTTTCGAACATCATAACTTCGTCATAAATGATATTGTAAGGATATTCTGTTCTATTAACTCGGCCAACTCCATTGGATCTTTTGACTGAACTGAGTGAATTCCAGATTCTACAATGAAGAATATACATTGCATTACGAAAACACGCCTATTCAAATATATAGAAAGTCTCATCTCCAAAAACTGAAAAGTTTCAGATAAAAAAATTGATATTTTTCATATATCTGCTCAAAACATAGATTGTGGTACTCGTTAGAACCGCCTCGGCGAGGCGGTTCTAACGAGTACCCACAATCTATGTTTTTGAGCAAAAATAAGAAAAATAATGTATACCACTATTAAAACCCGTTTTACTATAAAAAAGTGGGGTTTAAGGGGGTCAAAATTATAAAGGCATATTTTCGTGATGCAAATGCATATTCTGCTGAGATTTGATTTCCTGTGCACTGGTTTCGAAACATCATAACTACGTCATAAATGTATAGTGTAAGGATATTCTGTTCTATTAACTCGGCTAACTCCATTGGATCTTTTGAATGAATTCCAGATTCTACAAGGAAGAATATACATTGCATTACGAAAACACGCCTATTCAAATATATAGAAAATTTCACCTCCAAAAACTGAAAAATTCAGATAAAAAACTCTAATATTTTTCACATTTCTGCTCAAAATATAGATTGTGGGTACACGTTAGAACCGCCTCGTCGAGCGGTTCTAACGTGCACCCACAATCTATGTTCTCGAGCAGAAATAAGAAAAGTAATGTTTACCCCTGTAAACCCCAGTTTTACTGTATAAAAGTGGGGTTTAATGGGGGCAAAATTATATAGGCATGTTTTCGTGATGCTAATAGTCTGATGATACATATGTATCAATATACCCGTTTATACATTATCATTGGATCCAAACCGATTTTCTGCAGGCTTTTTCCGCGAGCAAATTTTATAATTATTTTGTAGGCCGTATATATAGAGAAAAAGAGAGCTGATTTATTTATTTTTACACTTCAATAAGGAGATTCGGATATGCATTTTACCCTTTTTTTTTAGGATTTCTGTTTATAACATGCACGTCTAATGCAAAATCAATATGTTCTAATACATATTTTGCTCCATGAAAAATTATACATATTATCCTAAAAACACGGGAAAACGACGACCAACCAACCCAAGACCTTTCCATAAACTCGCGGTCTGTGTTCTGAAATAAAACGTACCTTTCTCTACGATTTTGCATTAAAATCAAAATCAAATGACGTCGCCAGGACAACGGTCAGTGGAGATGATTAACAACAAAGCCACTGCGTTCTAATTTCCTTAGTATTGTAACACTTAAACATTGATAAGTGCATGTACTTGTACCTTGGGGTATAGAGTAATGATAAAACTGAAAAACACACTTACCATCAGACTTCAATGCATTACATAGCAATTCACGACATTTTGATCTTATAAATTCGGTTGAATTGGGGTCTGGTTCCCTCGGCCCTGGTTCCTCATCTGTAGATTCCGCGTTGTCTGGTTCACCGATTTTGTCGTCCAGCTTGTCTTTACTTCTCCCACTCTTTCGGCTCTTTGAAGCTTTCTTCGATTCTGATCTACTGTTGGAGTCTTAAACAGAAGTAAATGTTCGAATTTAAAGAGAATTGAGACAGAATTGTTGATTTTAGAAGGAATAACCCAGTTAGCATTCTACGTAAATCTACATCGGGCCGTCATCGGCCCGTCAGCTACCCTGACGGGCCGATGACGGTCCGATGTAGATTTACGTAGAATGCTGACTGGGAATTAACCCTTTAAAGCAACACACACACACAACACACACACACACACACACACACACACACACACACGGATCTAAAAACAGCTAAGGGGTTGTTATCTGGGCCAGCTTTGCTATTTTCGGCCAGTTAGGCCTCATCAGAGACCCTAAAATAATCTTTTAAAAATCCCGGGTTGGGCTCAATGAACACAAAGGACCAGAAAATATAAACTTCACTATAGTGAAGTACGAGGAGAAGTCAGATAAAACCTATCAGTACTGTACTTGCTGGTATAAACACTTCACTGATAGCCTGCTCCATGTGTCAGCTACCTGTTACACAGACTGATAATCTCTGAGCTGGGCCATAGCATTTCCTACAAGATTGCATGTGCACCCAGCGAAGACTCAAATCAACCTGCACAGGCTGATCGGAGTTTTTACCTGAAGACGCTCTAGCTCTTTGGCTACCCAAAGAGTGTACTGTGAAGACTGTGTAGATGCACAGACTGATCTGTCTTCACTGGGCGCACATGCAGTTTTGTGCGAAATGCTATGCCCCGGCTCAATTGTTATTTCTATTTTAGATTGTGAGGCTAGGGTTCTCTTTTATTCCTCTTTAGATAGCCTGGAGGCTATAGAAGGTATATGCGATCAGCGAAGACTCTGATCAGATTGCGCGGATGTGCAGGCTGATCTGAGTCTTCGCTGGTCGCAAAAGTCTTACCTGATGGGTGTGCGTTTCCTTGGTGTCTCCTTATATACATTTTGTCAGCCCAAGGGCATACTTACAGTTCCTGAGCCAGTATTACCATACATAATATAACAGACATCTTTACTGTATTGTCTTTTTTTTATTATTTCTATTCTTCCCCTCTCCCCGTGTCTGAATTAACGGTCATTTTTGGGTCGAATGTTTACAATCGAGCCACAGTATATAAACACTTAAATTTCAAGTTTTTTTGTCCACGTGATTAGCATTGACCAATGAAATCAAACCGCGCGTTTGTACAAATCCAGGTAATGGTTATTCATAGCATTGTTTTGTCTTGTCACTGTGATGTCAGAGTGCCGTGTAAAGAGGGTTAAATGTAAAACCTGGACTAGGACATTGGCAAACAGTGCAAACCCAGATCTCATGCCGCAGAACGTGGCGTCTGCTCAGGATCTGCATGTTCTGCGGCGTCCAATCTGGATCTGCACTGTTTGCTGGAAGTTAAGGATTAATGAAACAGTTTTAAGTCCCCTGGGCCATTTTCCCAGCCTATACTCAGAGAAATCGACCCAGCAGTGCTTTGACTTATGAATGTCGGTACTTTATCTTGCCAGTATAAGCTCTTCATTCATACCGTCCACCCTGTCTCATCATCTTCATAGCTCCAGGTAAAAGGAGGTATCCACATATTTTTCTTATTTTTTCATAAAAATATATGTTGTGAATACTGCTTAGAAGTGCTTCGGCGAGGCATTTTAATGAGTACCCACAACATATTTTGTTATGGAGAATAAAACAATATCAATATTTTTTTCTGTCAGAAAACGCCTTATCTCGAGATATGATCCTTTTAGCTCACCTGGGCCGAAGACTCCGGGCGGTTTATAGGATGGTAGTCCATCCGTCCGTTGTCCGTCCGTCAGCACCTTTGATCAGGTATATCTCCGCAGTCTGCATGCTGGTTTCAATCATTTCTCATATGTAGCATGCCTCTGGTAGAGGAGGAATGATGACAAGTTTTTCATTGAAATCAAATGAAAATCTTGGTTGCTATGGCAAACACATGGTCCCATAGACTTACAATGGGAAAAAATGCCAGTTATCTGTTTGACTTTGTCATCACCACAGCTCGTTCAGTTTATGTCGGATCTTCCTAAAATTGGTAAGTAAATTGAACATGGATAAAATCTTGGAAGAGTTCGAAATCTGGCCAGATCGGATCATATGCCTTAGATTTACGTTCCCTTGATTGCTGAAAAAGCCTATTTGACTATATCATCAGCAGTTTTGATCAGATCATCCTGAAACTTGCAGACAAGATGAACAAAGATGAAGTCGAAAACTATCCAGATCAGATTATTCATTTTAGAATCACATCTCCTTGATCGCTAAAAACACCTATTTTCGATCTTGCCATCAACATAATTCTTTCAGTTTTGATGAGATCTTCTTAAAACTAACACGCCTGAAAAAAAAAAAAAAACGCTCAGATGAATTCGAAAACTGGCCAAGTCGACTTATTAAGTTTTGTCCCCTCGGTTGCTGAAAATGCGTATTTTTGACCTTGTCATCAGCATAAGTCCTTTAGTTTTTATTGGTTGTAGACACTGAGTCACCTTGACCTACTTTTCAACACAGGCGAGTGTTAAAACCCGCCAAGGTCCTCTTGTTTTTATACTTTGAGCGCTTTTAAATTTAAATCCTGGGCCCAGTTGTTCAAAACTAACGATGTCGTTAGTTAACGATTCGTTAAAATTTACATCGAGTGATACGCAAAAGCTACTCACATTTTTTTCAGCAAAAAATATTAGAATATTGTGTATTGAATCCGCTAAAACAGTTAACGAAATGACCCTTAACGAGCTCGTTAAGCTAACGACGCTTTGAACAACTGAGCCCTGGTTTTGTTGTTAACGCACAACAGACATCAAACTATGCAATCCGTGTTTTACCTGATAAAAGTTTCTTCCATCGTTTAATGAGCTGTTTGGATAATGTAATGGCTTCTTCATTGTTGGTAGCCTTCCTGAAGTTGTTCACTGTCATACCAATTCTGGTTTTCTGAAACAATGCGTCTGAGATCAACATATCAAAATTGTATTGCAGAAGATCATCAAGCCGATATACACAAAGGCAAAATTAGAAATATTCAGTCAGACAGACATTGACCCAAAATAAATAGGGTGTAATCAGGCGTCCATGGGAAGTAAGCATTTATGGTAAACACGCTTCGCTCACCATGTCTATGAGCCTTAACAGAGACTAAGGAAAATACGGGAACTAATGTTCAGGAAGTAGAAAGTCTGTTTATGACTTGGCTGTTGCAATAACATCAGATATACGAGCGTAAGTCTGGAAATAGCCACATTGTAGTGATTGACAAGGTCATGATGCCTCCAAACACTTATCCATATACAACTATATTAGCTGCTTTTTAGCTACTCTGTTCAACCTGTAATAATCTGCTGCGCCGATCGCTATAATCAAAATCTCTGAACAGATTATGTAGGCTGTTCTTGGATTTTGCTGTCCGCAGACTGATGCCCCGACTATCCATTTCATCATCCGTGGCTTTAATATTTACGCTCACAGTCAGTTCGTGTCAATCAAAAACATTTTAGACAAGTTTTCATTTTTATCACTTCTTGTACATCTATTTTCTAAGTTACCCAGCGGGCACCTAACGTTAACAAAGCGTCGATTCAACGTTGATTCAACGTCAAGGATTCATCCTGACGCTGAATCAACGTTGAGTCGACGTTATTTCAACGTTGTATGCCTTTTGGAAAGGTTCATATGACGGACTCATAGCTGCAGATAAGGCACTTTCTTCAACCGAAAAGTATTGATATTTTTCTCATCACTGAGACTCTTCTAATGAGTATCCACAACATACGTTTTCGTGGAGAAAAAAGAAAATAATATCTTGATACCACCATCTCCTCGCCCCCTATCTGGAGCTAAGCTTCGCATTCATATTCTGGCATTACATTGCACTTTGTGGTCCCCGGTGGGCTCATAGAAATATCTTGAAAATCTTTTAATCCTTAAAGCGCCAATCACAACAGCAGCAGACAACAATTTGATATTTTTTTCAGAGAAAACAAGTCTTGACATTTCATGTGAATAGAATCACATGAAATGTCAAGACATGTTTTCTCTGAAAAAATAAAAACAAAACAATTAGAATGTCGTCTGCTACAAATTGTGCTTGGCGTTGTAAGGGTTAACAGATGTCCAAACAGAAGGTTGGAATAGTTTGTTTTTAATTTACTTCCCAGCAGGCACACAAAGTTGAAAACAAAACGTCGATTTAACGTTGAATCAATGTTAAATTGACGTTGTGTCAACGTCGTGTATCTGCTGGTTTCATATTTACCCTTATTACCTTATACATTCCGGCCCCGAGGTTATAAACTTTTTTCATGCTCAACTCAGCTGAGCAAGAATTTTTTCATACTAATAAATCTCAAATTATTAACAATGCCACATTCTTTCTTGCTGCTAATAAATATGAAAATGCCTTCTCTGCTAATAAATATTAAAATGCCAACTATATTTATTAGCAGAGAAATTTTCATGCTCAGCAGAGTTGAGAACGAAAAAAAGTTTTATAAACTCGGGGCCGGGTAGACAAACATGAGCAAAAATATAAGTGAAGATACCCAGGAAATGCCAAAACCACGAAGTAAAACGCGGCGACTGATCAGGAACTACACTGTTTGCCATTTATCCACTAGTTTTAGACACATCAACAACGAATAAAACGGACCACGAAGTCAGACGTTGATGTCATCCATCCAGAACCGCAATGTTGCTTAGCTTCGTGAAAAGCCAGTCATACATCCTGCTTCGCCATAAAAATCATAAAACATTACGAAAACACGCCTATTCAAATATATAGAAAATTTCACCTCCAAACACTGAAAATTTTTAGATAAAAAACACTGATATTTTTCATATTTCTGCTCAAAACATAGATTGTGGGTATTCGTTAGAACCGCCTCGCCGATGCGGTTCTAACGAGTACCCACAATCTATGTTTTGAGCAGAAATAAGAGAAACATTATACCCCTGTAAACCCGTTTTACTATATAAAAGTGGGGTTTAAGGGAGTCCAAATTATATAGGTATGTTTTCGTGATGAAGCCTACTTCCATAGTAAGACTGTAGAACCGATATATATGCCTAATATGTTACATATACAAGAATACCTTCAGTGTTTCTAGACTCACGGAACCATCTTGCAGGGCTGTCAACAGATCCAGGGCTGAACTATGATCCTGAAATAGAAATCATGCTTACTAAGGAAAAAAGCACTGTGCCAGAGCCTTGGTTTTCCTTGATACAGACTTCAATACACGGGACTTATTAAGGAGAACTATCTGATGCCAATTTTGGGATAATTTTCTACAGTTCTCCATAAAAAGATACATTTTTGGGTATTCGTTAAATTCACCTCTGCGAGGTAAATCCAATGAGTACTCACAATATATGTTTTATAGGGAAATAATAATAATTATCCTAGAATTATTAATAAATACTCCTCCTCAACAAGTTAACTAGCAATATCAAACGAATCTGAAAGCGGGTAGCGAACTGACCAGACTGCGTGGGTGCATGTTGATTCAGGTTCTTGGGCGCTCTCGTCTAGGACAATGACATCAACAGACCAACAAAATATTTTGAAACTTATATCGAACGTTGGTCGTTCTCGGAACTGGTTTTTACCCTATCTCTCAGTCGAGTGTTCCAATGAGAAACGTGGCAGTAAACATGTGGAAGCAATGGTTGTGTAGACATATAAATTGCAATGTGAGAAAAGGATACCTCTGAAATGTGCATGTGCCAAACCAAGACTCAAACCAGCCTGCGCATCCGCGCAGTCTAGTCAGTCTTTGTTGTCTTTGTTGTCCGTATCAAGAAACTTTGCACCCTTGGCTATCCAAAATGCATCCAGTGAAGATTCTGATCAGACTTGCGCGAATGCGCAGACTGATCAGAATCTTCGCTGGGCGCACATATCCGAAGGTACGTTTTCTAACGTGGCGGCACATGTATATTGTTCCTGCTGTTCGTGCTATGTTTGTGTACTTTTGGTGGTTCTTGTCCAGTGATGCGATAAAAATAATTATCCCCTCCCCCTCTTTCCCTAAATTTAAGAATTCCTCTTGTCCATCTTTATACAGTGAATCCTCGTTATAACGATATTATTTACTCCTAAAGACGTTGCTACTAAAATAAATTTGCTGTTGTAAAGAATCCTTAAACGCAGCAGAATGTTAAAGGCTCCATATTCCTCAAAAATAGACATTTTTATCCAAGAAAGGTTCAATAAATTGTTATACGGTATTAGTATGATCATAAAATGTGGCACCTGACAGCCTGTCAAATTTCAGTCTCTTGTTTTTGAACTGGATCAAAAATGAAATGATGTCTAATCGCATCTCTGAATTAATGTTTCAGAGATACGATAAAAAATCATTTCATTTCCAGAACAAGAGACTAACTGAAAAATTACAGGCTGCAAGGTGCCCCATTTTATGATTGTATTAATACCATATATCAATTTATTAAACCTTTCTTCGATAATAAAATGTCTATTTTTGAGGAATATGGTGCCTATAAGTAAGAAAGGGTTGGTTTTATTCTTATTTTCTCATGGAACGTACATTTGGAATATGTTAGAATTACCTCAATGGGGCGATTCTAACAAATATCCTGAACATATGTTTCTTGAAGTATTAAATACAATGTTCTTGCATAACTTCTGATTAACCGACACCTCTTGATTGAAGATTTCGTGCCAGTCAAATTATCATTACATGTATAACGAATTTTGTCGTTGTACCGAGTGCCGGTGTAAAGAGGGTTCGCTGTACCAAAAGCGGGCCAACTGATGTAAAAGTACGTGCATATCATTCCTATGTGCATGTGAGACATGTGAAGCCTATATCTGTGGAAAATAAGAAAAATATCATGAATTTGTCGTCTGCTAAATTTGCCCAGAGCGTGGTAAATGTGGACTCTTTCACTGCCATAGGCGATAATAATAGGCTTTTGCAAACAGCGTAGACCCAGATGAGACGGCTCATCAGGATCTACGCTGTTTGACATTCGATCTTTCAACTTTACATATAACTTATTTCCAATTGATAGTTAGTTAATAAACAAAGCAAACAACAAATGTCTGACATTTGGCGCCGAAAGAGTTAAAAGAGATGAAGGAAGGAACTAAATAAGATTATCAGTACCATTATACTTACAGTCGTCTTACCCGCGATCATTTTTTCAAGTTTGTGTCCAATCCTTATTACTTCCTTTTCAGTAGCCATCTTTTCTCGTTTGTTTATATTGAGAAATACCACTGACCTACATTATTCCAATGTTTTCGGGGAAACGAAAGTAAAATAGCTACTACCTGTTACCTAGTCTATTTTTACTTTCACATTTAATTCTTCGACTAAAAGATGTAAACGATCTGCACAGGTCTACCGTACCTCTAAAACTGTTTGCATGTGCACCATACCATGGTAAAAGAGACCTATTAATTTGTTTAGACTGACCATTGTTATTCCATATAGTGTATTATACAGAATGAGTCTCGGACTGCGGACTGATGTGCTTGTACGCTGGCTGATATCCCTCCATTTTTCTCATGAGTCGCCTTTACTGTTACTACTACTTTTACACACGACAAATTCACGATATTTTTCTTATTTTCCCCATAAAACAGGATTAAAGACAATTTGCATGAAACGTCAAAATTTTCTGGGAGAAATAAGAAAACTACTTCAATATGTCGTCTGCTGAAAACTTTACCCAGAGTGCTAAGCTTTAAAGCACTTAAATTGCAGCAGACGACATTCTAATTTATTATTATTATTATTTCATAGAAAATAAGACTTGGCATGTCATGTGAATCGCCTGCAAGGCAGACGATAGACTTGGTGAATCGTCTGCAAGCACACGATTCGCATGAAATGTCAAGCCCTATTTTCTAAAGAAAAAAAAATCAAAATGCCTGCTGCAGTTATAATTGGCGCTTTAAGGGTGTGGGGGCGATGCGGGGGGGTGGGGTGGGGTGAAGGGACAATACAGATATTTCAGGGAGAAGTTACATGATTTTAGCGGTTCAATATCCCATCACCTATGAGAAAACACATATTACTGGTACTCAAGTTCTGCCCCGAGCAAATTGCACACCCAGGATCTCTGGAACAATCGGTAAGCAAGGGCTACTATGCTACGAGCATTCCTGTCTAAACCCTATTAAATGTGCTGGTCTGTCTAATGCAATATACATGACTCTTGTTATCTCGACATCACTTATCTCCAAGTGAAAATCTAGTCCCTGTTTAAACATGAAAATCTAACAACAGAACAAAAATTGTGGAAAAGAGGAGAAATTGCATTTTCTCCTCTTTTTCCACAATATTTTCAATACATCTCTAACTTCAGGGGTCAACTTGCATATTCATTTGTGAAATGTAGTTGTTCGATTTATTTTTTTTCCTAAATTCTGCAAATCGGATATGCAAAAGTACGGATATCTCGAAGTATTTCAGAGAGTCCCTTGGACTTCGAGATAACGAGTCGACTGTAAGTACAGAAAAAGGTTATGATAAAGCTGCATTACTGTGGACTGATTGGGAATTCCGCAAAAAATGCCATGAAGTTGTTACTGTTCAGAATGCATCTATACATTACGAAAACAACTCTATTCAAATATATAGAAAATTTCACCTCCAAAAACTGAAAAATATTCAGATAAAAAACTCTGATATTTTTCATATTTCTGCTCAAAACATAGATTGTGGGCACTCGTTAGAACCGCCTCGGCGAGGCGGTTCTAACGAGTACCCACAATCTATGTTTTTGAGCAGAAATAAGAAAAATAATGTATACCCTGTAAACCCCAGTTTTACTATATAAAAGTGGGGTTTAAGGGGGGTCAAAATTATATAGGCATGTTTTCGTGATGATACTAAATCTGCTGCGCTACGTACATTCCATACCTAAATAACAGTGCCGCGTGCAAACAGCAATGGTCGAGGGTGGTCTTCATGTGTGTGCAACTTGACAAGGCTGTCACCGTGCTCAATATCTGAACTCTGTTAATTCTAACTACGGTATGGAAAGTTCTAACAAGACCGCAAGTACCTATCAACATATAGAAATCCATTAAAATCGCCTCGGCGAAGTCCAGAAACGTGATTTACGTGAGTGATGTTGTGTGTTTACTGTGCAGATGTTCATGTGAAGCATGCTTTCCCTGTGTACATGCATCTTAAGAGGTACTTAATCCTTAAAATGCCAAGAAAATCTGCATCTGAAAAATGTCGTCTGTTTATGTCGTCTGCTGCATCTTCTTGTAAACTTTTCAAAAATACTTTTTGCATATCGGCAAACAGTATGGGCCCAGATCAGACTGCTCCTAGAGGAGCAGTCTGATCTGGGCCCACACTGTTTGCAACAATGAATTTTAAAGTAACCGGCAGAAGACAAAGCAGACGACAATTGTTGTATTTGGCATCTTAAGGGTTAAGTACTTTTGCTTAAACTGGCTCAGGCTTTCAAGTGCCCTCCATCGAAAAAGTAGAGATAAAGTGACTCAAAATTTTGAAAAAGTAGGGTAAACGTAGGAATTTCGATCATGAAAAGTAAGGATAGTAGGGACGTTCTGAGTGTTTTCAGACTTAGAAAACGATATAATAAGCAAACGAAGCTTTCTCAGAACAACAACACTATATTACCATGAAAAGGAAATATCAAAATAAATGTTCCAAAAAAGGAGTTCCAATTGAAGTAAAAACATTTTATAAACTTTTCATTGTGGCGGCTCAGATTAAATTGATCTGATTTTTCAAAACTTCGAGCGAGCGAAGCGAGCGAAGAAAAAATTACAAATTTTGGTAGCTTCAAACATTTTTGAACTAAAAAAAAGTAGGAGCACAAAAAAGCTAGGAAAAGTAGGGCCCGCTTGAACGCCTGCTGGCTGTAAGCACAGAAATCTATATAAAAATACAAAGTAAATATACAGAGCCAGGAAAGGCCACCGTGCATCTCAAATACAGCCCTCGGGCCTCCCACGTCGTCATTTTTCACAACTGATTATACATACACTATATCAACCAAAAATATCAAAATTTTAATTTGCTCAAGCTAGTTATCTAAGCAGAGCTGTTCATGTGATACCAAAAGCAAAACAGCAAATAACTGACCATGGCGAGTGTAACAGCTCAATGGGAATCACCTCATCAGGATCCACACTGTTTGATCAGGGCGGGTGTACAAATTAACACAAACAGGAAGTTATAAATCTTTCTATATATTCATGATAATGAAATGACAATGTACAATGATGACCTATACAAAATCTAACAGAAAAGAACACAATAACTTCATTTCCTTGTATTCAAAATGAGCCCTTCTATATAGCTCTACATAAGATGGATTTTTTTCCAACCAAAAAAAAAAAAAAAAAAAAATGATATTTTTTTTTATTTCTTCATGAAAACATATGTTGTGGGTACTCATTAGAAATGCCTTGCCGAGGCACTTTTAATGAGTACCCACAATATATGTTTTCTTGGAAATTTACCAGATAACCCTCTTTTCTACACCTATACTTCCAGGCACAGGGACTTGTTGTTTACAGAAACATCAATCCCCTTTGATGTGAACAAATAAATGCATTAAACTATTTTCTGTGCCCTTAATGATTTTTAACCCATATTAGACTGAATAATAACCTTCCCCCCACCCCCACCCCACCCCCATCCCCACTATATATTGGAAGAGTCAAATTTCAATTGTAGGTATGTCAGGCTGTGATTTAGATATTCCTAGAGAAAAAATGGCTAAACTACTTGCAAACAGTGGAGACCCAGATCAGATGCCGCATTCTGCAGCATCTGATCAGGGTCTCCACTGTTTGCCAATTATGCTTTTTGGGGGTCTCCAGACTAAAATGGGTTAAGACTCAGCATTATTTCTACAAAAAATATAAATGTTCTGTGCATGTCACATTTGCTTATAAAAAGTCAAACATGTTCAAAATAGAGTATAAATAGCGCTTTCAAACAAAATAAGCTTGCTACATGCAAACAAACTTACAACTGTCTAAGGAATATAATTCTTGAAAACAAAGTGGGCCAAGTCAAGGGAAAAAGTGCCTTCGAGCATGCTCAAAAATGTGCAGACTCACATCATCCTGCACATGCCTACCGTCTCATCCGGGCATTTACTCTCCAATGAAACATTCTATAGTATCCAATGATTCTGTTTGTGGACAGAGAAGGTATTAATCTGGTCCTTCCCTGTCAATATGTGCCCCAAGGCACGTTTTCACAAATCCTGTTAATGATGATAATTTGAAGTTTTTCATTCCTTTCGACATTATTTAATTAACCCTTCTCTTGCTGAACACGACATGCCCTGTCTTAGCAAACAGTGTAGATCCAGATCAGTTGGCTTCTTCAGAAGCCAACTGATCTGGATATACACTGTTTGTCATTAAATATGTGAATTTCTATCAAAAACTCGGATCAAGTAATCTGATTGGCTGGAAATTAGAAGTGGGCGTGGCATCTTAATTTATTCAGCATGACAAGGGTTAAGACATCTCAAGATGATGAATAGGTGATAATGAAAAGCTCTGTGCACTGAAGCGCCATACAGTCATGAGGTGATTTTCGGCCTCCGACAGGAATCAAACCTAGGACCTTGTGATTTGAAGTCTGGAACACTCAGCCACCCAAACACTTAACCCTTGTCCTGCTGAATAAATTAATATGCCACACCCACTTCTAATTTCTAGCCAATCAGATTACTAGATCCGGATTGTTGCTATAAATTCACATAGTTAATGGCAAACAGTGCAGATCCAGATCAGTTGGCTTCTTCAGAAGCCAACTGATCTGGATCTACACTGTTTGCAATGGCAGGGTGTATCCGGTTTCAGCAGGACAGGGGTTAAAAAATGTGTAAATGGAGTTTTATTTGCAAGAGTATTATTTTCTATAATATTCATCAAGTTACTCTAGGATTCAACACTAGCAATATATTCTAATTCAGCTTTCATCCACACAAGCCTGCAAATCTACAGATAAGGGCCAGATAAGAGGACTGTCAGGTATAAAAATCTTTTTCTTATTTCTCCATGTAAACATATGTTATTAGTTGATTGACTGAGTTGAGGTTTTATGGCCCAGTCAACTCATTAGGGTCATGTCGAGCCAGTCAGTTTACCTAACCACACTTTTTCCTGGGCAGGCTAGCCCTCTAAGCAGTAAACAAGTATTTGTGCACATTCTCTCGCCAGAAACTAACAACTGCCTTTCTTGAATCAGCGGAATGGAGAGAATGATTGCAGAAAGTAATTCAAGATCAATCTACACAAAAGAATGTTGCCGGACCCGGCAGGAATTGAACCCCCAGCTTCCAGATCACCAGTCGAAAGTGCGCCTGACTGAGCCACCGAGGATGGTTCATATAGTGTTAGGACTCATTAGAAGTGCTTCGATGAGGCACTTCTAATGAGTACCCACTACATAGGTTTTAAGTGGTGAAATAAGAAAAATATCACTCCTTTTTGGTTGAAAAAAACAAACAAACAAAACACACCTTTTCTGAAGTGAGCATTCAACAACTGTACCAGAATAAAATCTGAAAATGCTATAAGGAACCACAATCCCTGATCAGACAGCGTATTAACTTCATTGATTCAGGGCAAAGATCAGATAGCACTGATGGACAGGCAGAATTGTGTCCAAGCTTGCTGCATCTCTCAAGGCAGTCTGCAAAAACCAACTTCACTACTATGAAGATTGACCACAGACAAGTCTGCCATTGCTCCTGATTAGCTGTTTTTTCAACCAAAAAGTATTGATATTTTTCTTATTTCTGCACAAAAACATATGTTGTGGGTACTCGTTAGAAGCGCCTCAGCTAGGAAGTGTGGGTACTCATTAGAAGCACCTTGGTGAGGCACTTCTAATGAGTACCTACAACATATGTTTTTGTTGAGAAATAAGAAAAGTATTTTCCTGACAACCCCTCTAATCTGGAACTATAAACCCTTCTTATCTTGAGCTACGATTCTATGAGATTACTATTTTGTACAAATACACAGCCAAGACCCTGGCTGGGCTCAATGGATGTACAGACTGGCATGTCAGTTCAGAGAAACAGCACAATACCAAGCATTAAAGAGACTTAAACATACTAAACTGCTTCCAGAGGCTGAATGAATCATCCCTTTTCATCTTATTTCATTTTCTTTCCTCCTATCAGAGGATGTGTTAAGGAGGAGTATTTGGTAATAATTCTGGGATATTTTTTCATAAATTTCTATAGAAACATATGTTGTGGGTACTCATTAGAAGTGCCTCACTGAGGTGCTTCTAATAAGTACCCACAAAGTATCTTTTATGGAGAACTGGAGAAAATTATTCCAGAATTATCAATTAATACTGCACCTGAACAAATCTGTCTAATTCATATACATAGAATGTCTTCACTGTTTACATTTTAAAAAAACTACTGGTTCCTGTGTTTCTGAGTTAACTCCATTTCTAACTCACTACTGGTTCCCATATATTTCTACCTCACTCAGTTAAGATGAATGGATACACCTTAAAAAAACAGCGCCCTAAGCTGGAAGGTTTTACCTCGCTTTTCAAAAAGAAAACTACTCCAGCAGAAAAGAATTTACTTCCCTGACACATGAATCCTTTCACAAAGGGGTAACTCTTAAAGGAATTAATTGGGGTCTCCTCATCCAACGTAACTCTATTTCATTGTCTACATTTAAATTTTGCCACACACACACAAAAAAAAAAAAAAAAAAAAAAATGGTACTGAAAAGACCCATCTAACACAGGAGCATTCAGGTAAACTAGTCAGAATTTACAACATTTGTTTGTTTAAGTTGAGGTTTTACATACCAGTCAACCAATTAGGTTCATGTTGAGCATGGTCAGTTTACCAATCCACACTTTTTCTAGGCATGCTTAGTCCTCTAAGTAGTTAACCAATACTTGTCACATTCTTTTGACAAAAACTGACACCTGCCCTTCTAGAATCAGCAAAAGGAGAGATTGATCATAGAAAATATTTCATGATCAATCTCCAAGAAAAAACGTTGCCCTAGACCTGGCGAGGATCTTACCACCTGATCACCAGTCGGAAGTGCATCTGACTGTATCTATGAAGCTGGCCAGAATTTACAACATGAGAAGCAATTAAGGAAACTAGATATACATGTAGTTGGTAGATTTTCCACCATCAATGCAAAGATTTGCAACTATTGTGACTTCCTGTTTGCTTTTCTGCGAGCTTATTCCCTTCTAAAACAAAGGGGTCTACTCTACAAGGAAGCACAGTCTTTCTTTTTAGAGCAGACTCCTTTTCAGAAGGGAGCAAATTGAAACTGACAAAGTTGCCTTCCCTGAAGAATATTCATTCCCCTTAGATCAGCCAGTAAAAGTGGAGACAAAGAGTTTCTGGAGAAAATCTGCTACAACAAAATAACAATAGCAATACAAGTCCTTGGCCATTTATCTTAACAGCAATATAACAATAGCAATATGAGTCCCAGGCCATTTATCTTAGAAATGCTTACACTTTGCATGCTGGGTAAAAAATTCACCTAACCATATTTTGAAATATTTTTCTTATTTTTCCTAGAAAACAGGATCAGACACTTCATGCAAACTGTCTCCTTAGGAGACAGTTTGCATGAAGTGTTTGATCCTATTTTCTAGGAAAAATAAGAAAAAATAAGAAACATAAGAAAATGTCATCAGTTTGTTGTCTGCTGAATTTGCCCGTAACATGGTTAGTGTTAAATATATCAGTAACCTGACAATTCTGGAAAGCAGAGAAGGAAAACTAAATATGACAGCTGTGATCACCAACCCATCTATATACTGTATTTACTTTAGATATTCAGACAGATACTGGCCGCGTCAAGCCAAAAATATATTCAAACATGCGCAAAATGCGTAGAACCAGATCATCCTGTGTATGCGCAAAGTATCATCTGGACCTTTGCTCTCCATTCATACATTCTATAGTATCCACTAATTCTGTTAGCGGACAGTGAAGGCATTGATAAGACTGCACAGATGCGCAGGCTGATCAGGGCCTTTGCTGTCTGCATATGCCCGAAGACATGTTTTCTCAGTGTGCGGCCCAACTCTTTACCATACATATTCTACATTTGAACATGTTCTACATCTGAACATGTTCTACATTTGAACAACTCCAGCTTGAATCTTAATTTGAGCCACAACATCTGAAAACTTACCTTCAGGCATGTGAATCCAGTGAAGATTAAGATCAGCCTATGCATCCGTGCAGTCTGATCAGAATCGTCACTGGGCGCATTTTGGATAGCCAACTATACAAAGTTTCTTCATGCAGACAACAAAGATTCTGATCAGACTGCACAGATGCACATGCTAATTTGAGTCTTTGAAGGGTGCACATGTCAGAAGGTATGTTTTCCCTCACTGAAGCATAGGCTAAATGATATTATTATTGCAAACAACATTCACATTTAATATTTTACACACAAAAATGCAAAGACATTTTTTATGAAAAGCTGCAAGTAGCTTGTAACCCACGAAAGTTTACAGAAAAAAAATATCAGCTTCCAATTTTCATGTCAAAATATTTACCTCATTCTTAATTTTTCCCAGAAATCAGGTTTTGACATTTCATGTAAATTGTCTCCTTGGAGACAATTTGCATGAAATGTCAGAACCTGTTTTCTGGGTAAAAATAAGAAAAACATTTCAATATGTCATCTGCTGAAAATTTTGTCCTGCATGCTAAGCATTAATACATCTACTGGGTCCCCCAGTGCTAGTGCAAGAACTATCATTCAGTACTTATATTTTTTAACGCTTAGCACTATGGATAAAATTTTCATCAGACAACATATCAGAATATTTTTCCCAGAAAACAGGTTTTGACATTTCATGCAAATTGTCTCCATTGGAGACAATGTGCATAAAATTTCAAATTCCGTTTTCTTGGAAAAATAAGACAAATATCGTCAATTTGTCATCTGCTAAATTAGCCCAGAGAGTGATAAAGGTTTATGTATTTTTTCAAACATACATGTACATATATAAGTTGTGATGCTTGTATTTTAACCCTTAAAGTGCCAATCACAACTGCAGCAGACGACAATTTTTTTTAATTGTTTTTATTTTTCAGAGAAAACAAGTCTTCACATTTCATGTGAATCGTCTGCCAAGCAGATGATTCACATGAAATGTCAAGACTTGTTTTCTCTGAAAAAAAAAAATTTGAATGTAGTCTGCTATAAATTGTGCTTGGTGCTTTAAGGGTTACCAGTCATTATGGTGATGATGGTTTGGTGTTTTACATTCCTGTCAACATTATTTAAATCATACCAAGACAATATTTCTACAGTTATAACATTTGAATAAATACAAGTAACAAACTTGAGCAACTGAGAGAAGACAGCGATATATCTGGTCATAGACGTGCGGACCAGCCTGCAAACTGCACAGGGTTGCACTGTTCTATCTACAGAGTAAGAACCAGCAGATATCCAGATTAAACTGTACAGTTACTGGCCTTCTCCGTCTCACTTTACTCACCAAAGTCAAAGCTCCTGATGAGCAAAGTTTTAACTGTTAAAGTGCCTTTGTAGCAGACAGCACCCCATGTTGTTTTTTTTTGTTGTTGTTTTTTTATTTGTCCAAGAAAATAAGGCATGATATTTCATGTGAATCAGATGATTCACATGAAATATCAAGCCTTATTTTCATGAATAAATTTAAGAAAAAACAACAAAAAAAAAAAAACAACATTGTACAATGTCATCTGCTGGTAAGAGTTATGGTAAAAAATGTTGGATATTGTTTTACTAAAGGCTAGGCTTGGCTAGGATTGACATTTCCTGTGAATCAGCTGCAAAGCAGATGATTCTCATTAAATATAATGCCATATTTTCTTGGAAAAATAAGAAAAGTGTTTAGAATTTTGTCTGCTACTATGAGGTTAACCCACAAATCAGATTCGTCTGCTTTTTCTGGGAGCTGAATATTCCCCTCTCTCTCTGTAAATGGTCTCAGAAATCTTTAATAACCACGTGAGGACTGGCTGTCAATGACATTAACAAAACTGAAAATAAAAGAACAAAAACTGAGTTAATATATTATATATTTAAAATGAGGTTGATTATAAAGCATCAATAATCTTTAATCATCTTCTCTGGATAAAAATAAAATAAAAAATCCTTTTTTATGAGAAAAAATAGGAAAATCAACAATTCTATCTTAATGTCCTACAACAATATACTTTAGTAGGGATTAAATAGGATAAACCCCATTCTGAAGCCATTCATGCACACACACACACACACACATATCCCCCACCCACCCCTCTCTCTCACACACACACACACACACACACACACACACACACACACACACACACACACACACACACACACACACACACACACACACACACACACACACACACACACATCCAAAGATACCTTTTCTCACTTTGCAGCTAATCTGAATAAATGCAAATCTTACCTTCCATCTATTACCACACTCATTACAGAGAACAAATGTTGTCATAGGTTCATCAGCGCTTCTTGTCTGGACCTGGAAATGAGAAATCAAAACACAAGTTTATCATTGCACGTATTTTCTTGAGTATTTTTGACTAGATTATACCATATGCACCCCATTTATTCAGACAGAGAGGCCTGTGCAAACAGTGTACACCCAGATCAGCTTCTGCAGTGATATCTGATCTAGTTCTATGCTGTTTGCCACACATCCAGCAATTTTTAGACAAATCAACAGTTGGTAAAATGGACATGTTCTAATTTTAGAAGAATAGCTCCAGATAAGGCACTTTTTTCCACCGTTAACGGTGTCGATATTCTTATTTCACCATGAAAACATCTTGTTGGTACTCATTAGAAGCACCTGGCTGAAGCACTTCTAATTAGAACCCACATGTTTTCATTAGTTTTTATAACTTTCATTGAAGTATGAACAACATCGGGTCATGAGCAAAGGAAGTGATCCCCAGAAGGCATACATGTCATATCTCACACTGTGAGATAAAACCTCACAGAATTCGGTCCATCTGGAAGGCAATTCGCCTAAAAAATTCAAATCTCACAGAATTTTCAGACCATTTTACAATAGATTTTATGAAGAAATAAACATAAATCACACACTGTTGTGGTTTTCTCAAGTTTCTTACAAGAAAAAAAGACTTTAGACTATACTGGGGGAGCTTCAAAGTGATGTTAAAGAAAATCTCACAGAATATTGTCAAATCTCCCTTAAAATTTTGCCTTATCTCACAGATTTTAGTCCACAGCTTATGGCATGTATGAGAAGGGGTTCATGTAAACTTTGCTTGCTACCCAATGTTGTTCAAACTTCAATTAACGTTGCTTAATTACTTTAATTTATATCATTTTCCATCCATTTTTTTTGATGAAAAAATCTGGTTTGAGGGCCAAAATGTTAACAAAAAAACAATTGCATGCAATTTTTCTATTAACATGTTGATGTCATAATGTGTCATAACTGTAAAGAGGTTAACCAGTACTTGCTCAATTTCTTTACCAGCAACTGCCTGCCTTGCATCAGTGCAAGGGAGACAAGACCTGTCACCAGACAGGATAGCTAGCCTGAACTAAATCAAATAAAAAAGGATTTACATATGATGAAATTGTAAAAACTTTGTTGCAAAACTTAACATAAATTTCTAGGTCTGAGACCTTGACCTCTAGGTCATAAGCAGGGGTGGGGATAGTGCCAAATAAACTTTCTGACCAATATCTATAATCATGCCAAATATAAAGTAAATCCATACAAGAATTTAGAAATGAAGAGCTCTTAAAAACTTTGATGCAAAACTTAAACATAAATTTCTGGGTCTGTGACCTTGACCTCTAGGTTATGAGCAGGGGTGTGAACACTGCCTTACAAAATTTTGGACCAACATCTAAAATCATACCAAATATAAACAAAATCCATCTCAGGATTTAGAAAATATAAGATCTTAAAATCCTCGATACAAAACTTAAACATAAATTTCTAAGTCTGTGACCTTGACCTCTAGGTCATAAGCAGGGGTGGGGATAGAGCCAAAATCCATGCAAGGATTTAGAAATGTAGAGATCTTAAAAACTTTGTTGCAAAACTTTAACATAAGTTTCTAAGTCTAAGACCTTGACCTCTAGGTCATAAGCAGGGGTGGGGATAGAGCCAAAATCCATGCAAGGATTTAGAAATGTAGAGATCTTAAAAACTTTGTTGCAAAACTTTAACATAAGTTTCTAAGTCTAAGACCTTGACCTCTAGGTCATAAGCATGGGCGGGGATAATGCTGAGTAAAACTTTGGACCATATCTTTAATCATTCCAAATATAAAGTAAATCCATGCAAGGATTTAGAAATGAAGAGATCTTAAAAACTTTGACGCAAAACTTTAACATAAAATTTCTCAGTCTGTGACCTTGACCTCTTGGTAATAAGCACTGACTGTTTTGGGGTTTAACGACACGTCAACCCTTGTGGGTCATTTTGTGTCGTCTCCCAGAGAAAGAGAGAAAAAAGATAGAAGAGACAGTAGAGGAGATGAAAGAGAGGGACAGGGAAGAGAAAGGAACAGGAATGAAAGTGAAGAAGCAGAAGAATAGAAACATTCCCCCTCTACCCTTACCTGCTACAAGGATAGCAGGCCTTGCCCAACTGTAAGCCAACATCAGATTGACGCCCTGGTGATGCAAGATACGACACCTTCGCACCACCCGACCACACCCTGGTCATAAGCACGGGTGTGGATAGTGACAAATGAAATTTTGGACCAATATCTATAATTAACCAATGGATGTTCCATTGTCTCTATGTAAATAAAACTAAGGTTAAATCTCAATAACCGAAAATTATACCATAGCTGGACCATGGGATAATTTTCAGATTTGAAAATTAACCCATGGTTTTATTTATAGATCTCACAGGTGTACTTTAGAATGATTGTCAACTCATCAGTGCACCTTAACCTTTTTCACTCTCTGGGCTAATTCCACAGGCGATGACAAGTTGATATTGTCCCCAAAAAAACAGGTTTTTGTTTTCTGGGAAAAATAAGAAAAATGTTTCAAAATGTTGCATGTTGAATTTTGTTTCAGCAGATGATTTGAACATTTTCATATTTTTTCCTAGAAAACAGAATTTGACATTTCATGCAAATTGTCTCCAAATGTCAAATGTTTATTGGAAAAAAATAAACTATCACCAATATGTTGTCTGCTGAAAATGTCCAGAGTGCTAACCATCAATTTTCAGCAGATGACATTTTTTAAATAGTTTTCTTATTTTTTTTCTCAGGTAACTGGATTTGACATTTCATGTACATTGTCTCAACTAGAGACAGTTTGCATGAAATGTCAAATTCTGTTGGCTGGAAAAACTAAGAAAGTATCATCAATATATTGTCTGCTGATATTATCCAGAGAGTGGTAAAGGTTAGAGGAACTTCAAATTTACTTCTGCACTGAGCAACTTTCTATTTAAAAATGACATTTTTTGTTGAATAAAACACATGAAACCAGACAGTCTGTCTGGAGTATATTATAATGACCAAAGCTACAGCTGACCAACCAGATTGCAACAAAGTTTGACCAAATTAAGATGCTGATGTAATTTCTTGTGATTGACAAGATTGCAACCAATCAGATTTTAGCAGTAGTGCCTCAGTTAGTTTAATTCACAAAAGGTGGGGTGTTTCATCCTTTTTAGTACACAAGGTCAATTGGTACAGCATTTCATCAGACTGCCTGTTACCACTTTACCATAAAAATATAAAAAAGAGAAATAAAAGTAAAAAAGTAGAAAAAGATATACTAAATAAATAAAAGTATAGTTTTTGTAAGAAAAAAAACAAAAACAGTCCCATACATTGGTTAAAACAGATAAACCATGTTATTGTCTTGGTTTTGGGAATACTGTAAATTATATCATAATTTGGTGACCTTTCACTGTCTGACCCGAACTCGGCTCCCCCTCGTTTGGGGTCAGACAGTGAAAGGTCACCAAACTATGGTATAATTTACAGTATACCCAAAACCTCGACAATAACCATGGTTTATCTATAACTTATATCAAATATATCGTAAATCCATACAAGGATTTAGAAATGAAGAGATCTTAAAAACTTTGTTGCAAAACTTTAACATAAAATTTCTAAGTCTGTGACCTTGACCACTAGGTCATAAGCAGGGGTGGGGAAAAAGCCCTATAAATTTTTGGACCAACATCTATAATTATACCAAATATAAATATCACATTTAGAAAATATAAGGTCTTAAAAACTTCAACATAAAACTTTAACATTTTTGTTAATGCTGCCGCCGTCGATGCCAATGCCAACACTGACACCAACGCCGGGGTTAGTGCAACAGCTCTTCCTGTATTTCGTACAGGCAAGCTAAAAATGGCCGTAGAAAGGATTTCATCAACAATCTCCATCAAAGTTATGAGGCCAAGCTGGGGTTCGAACTTGCACACCCTGGACCTGATGTCAGACGCCTTACTGACTGCGCTATGGAGCCTGGCTATTACAACCGGACAAAACTACACTACAAACTCTTTATAACATGACTAGTTATAACATGGTTTTGGATATAACAAGATTCAAAGAGGGATCCCAAAAATGTATAGATTATATTGAAAAATGACCATAAATGGCTATTTTTCAATATAATCTATATTTTTTTTTTTTTTTTTTTTTTTTGATTTGGGTTTTACGGCCCTTTCAAGAATATTTCACTTATATCGAGCCGATCGTTCATCGAAGGTGGGCGAAAACCGGAGAACCCGGAGAAAAACCACCTGACCATCCGTAAGCAGAACTTGGCTTTCCCACATATGACTCGAGCGAGGCTCGAACCACAGCGATGAGAAACTTAATGGATTAAGAGTCAACTCTCTTATCCACTAGGCTACGGGGGCCCGCCAATATAATCTATACATTTTTGTTTGGATATAACATGGTTGTTTAACTTACAGTTTCTGCTATGGACCCCAACAAGTCATAGGTCTAGATAAGAGTGAGTATCAGGTTAATAGTTTTCTTATTACTCGACGAAAACATTATGTGGGTACTCATTAGAAGTGCCTGAGCGAGGCACTTCTAATGAGTACCCACAACATATGCTTTTGTGGAAAAATAAGACAAATATGGATACTTTTTTGTGGAAAAAAAGCGCCTTATCAAGAGCTATGAATTATAGTGTTATAAAGAGGTTGTAGTGTACCTGAATGGCTTACCTGGTTGTATGTACAATTTTTTTTCCCACATTTGCCGCATTTAAAGAGATCTGTTACTGTTCCACCTGTCTTGGCCATCTGATGGTCATTGATAGCCTCTTTTGTATACTTGGCCCTTAAATCTTTCATACTATCACTCGCCATCTCCTGAAATATTTCAACCGGACCATGATACCAATCTCCTTCTCAAAAGGGGCCTATAAGGGAAGCAAATTCTTTCCTTTAAAGCAAGCCCCTTTTCAGCAGGAAGACAAAACAATTACAGTCGACTCTCGTTATCTCGAATTCCAAGGGCTCTCTAAAATACTTTGAGATATCCGTACTTCGACATATCAGATTTGCAGAATTGAGGAAAAACTAATTCGATTAACCACATTTAACAAATATATATGTAACTGGACTCTTGAAGTTAGAGATATATTGAAAATATTGTGGAAAAGAGGAGAAATTTCTCCTTAGGAGCAATTCTCCTCTTTTCCACAATATTTTTTTACATGTTGTTAGATTTTCATATTTAGGCAGGGACCAGATTTTCAATACAAGATAAGCGGTTATTCGAGATAAGCGAGGTCGAGATAGCGAGAGTCAACTGTATTATAGTTCAAGGGAGCAAATTCTTTCCTTTTATAGTAGGCCCCTTTTCAGAAAGGACACAAACAAGTTTTACCTCTGCCAGAAGTGTTTCCGGTAAACAGATAAGGGTTCTCATTAACTCCAGATATGGAGTCCTGGGCTCCTATTTTGTCACTCCTATTTTTCTTATTGATCGACTGAGTTGAGGTTTTACAGCCCAGTCAACCCATTAGGGTCTGTCGAGCATGGTCAGTTTACCTAACCACACTTTTCCTGGACAGGCTTAGTCCTCTAAGTGGTTAACCAGTACTTGTGCACAGTCCTTTGCCAGAAACTGATAATTGTCCTTCTTAAATCAGCAGAAGGGATAGAATGACCAAATTTCACTGTGGGACTACTACGTTTTGGAGAAAATGGCTGAAAGATACACCAGAAAGATTCTGCAATCAATATTTTGAAGGGAGACAAATTTTGTGGACAGGAAGCTGCCTCCCTTGTACCTGAAACCATTCAGAAACGGGGACAAATATTTCCATGTCAGGGTTACTTCCTAGGGATGTGTATCCATGCAGATAAAATTTTAAAATATCGTTCCTAGTCTGTCCAGAGAACAGGACGTCTCATTCAAAAAGTCTCCTCTGTAGAGGATTAGAATGAATTGCTTTGAAAAATAAGAAAACAATCAGAAAATTGTTGTCTGCTGATTTAGCTTATACAGCACCAAAGGCAGTGCTAGGCAAAGTGCAATTTAACTTAAACCTTAAAGCGCCAATCACAATTGCAGCAGACGACATTTTGAATTTTTTTTTTTTTTTTTTAATTTTTCAAAGAAAACAAGTCTTGACATTTCATGTGAATCGTCTGCTTGGCAGACGATTCACATGAAATATCAAGACTTTTTTCTTTGAAAAAATAAAAAAATAAAAATTCATCATAATCTACAAAGTTTGTTTGGCCCTTTAAGGGTTAACACATAGATATTTTTCTTATTTCTCCTCAGAAACATGTGGGTACCTCGGCCAGGCTCTTCTCATGAGTACCTACAAAATGTTTTCATGGAGAAATAAGAAAAATATTTATCAGATATACGGACAGTACTTACACTAACATTCAATCAAAAACAGAAAGTCCCAGGACTTGCTGGCATTTTAACTCTTAAAGTGCCAAGCAAAATAGCAGCAGGCAACATTCTATTTTTTTTTTTATTATTTTAAGAGAAAACTTGATATTTCATGTGAATCATCTGCTAGGCAAACTATTCACATGAAATGCCAAGTCTTTTCTCTGAAAAATAATAAAAAAATATTTCAAAATGTCGTCCGCTACAGTTATAATTGGTGGTTTAAAGCTCAGTTGGAAGTACAACTGAACATAAAATCTCATATTTTGTCATAATATTTATTAATATGTGAATTTATGTTTCTTTAAGGTTTTAAAATACCATTCAAATACTAAATGAAATATGAGTTCAGGTTAAATCTGCTCTATAAATGGCGGTGTATGTTTTATAGTTGGAAGTCCTGACTTCCAAGCATCAATATTTGGAAGTCCCACACCATTGTTTGGGAGTCTCTGAATGCCAGATTTCCCTCAAAGCAAACCCTAAAAGAATCCTCCCATCATCTAAGACTCTGTAAAGAATAATGTTCTTACCTCTGCTGTCATCTTAGCTATTCTGTCTGGTGGAATTAGGCCTCGTAAAACATTTTCTTTCAAAGCGGGATTTTTTGTATCTTTCAAATTCGCCACTCGACTTCGTACCCTGTTCTTGTATTTTGATTCTGTGTTGTTAAATTCTTCATATATATCTGACTCAAGTCAAGGACAACAAGCTAAACTAATGGACTGAAAAGTTGTAACAATCAAAGCACTGACAGCACTTGTGGGTCATTGTCTTTGAGTGTAGGTTTGGAAAATAGACCTGAACGGAAACCTAGACAGTTTCATTTAACCCTTAACTTCCTGAAATTTATGCAAACAGTGCAGACCCTGACCAGATGCCACATTCTGGGTCTGCACAGTTTGCCAGTGCCCCAGCACTCAGTTCAGTAGTTTTTTGGGTTTTTTTTAGTTGGAGTTCTGCGGCCAAGTCAACACTATTAAGGTCATGTCAGGCCGGTCAGTGACCTTATTCACACTATTTCCTTAGCAAGCTGTCCTCTAAGCCATTGTCCAGTATTTGTGCACATACTTTCGCCACTAACTGACAACTGCACTTTCTGAATTAGCATAAGCAGGAGAATGGCTCTAGAAATGATTTCATGATCAATCTTCACAAAAGTTATGTGGCCAAGCTGAGATTTGAACTTGCTACTACTGGATCTGAAGTCATATGTGCTACCGACTATGGAGCCCGGCTCAAACAGGCAGAAAATATACTAAAAGAGTCAATACTGGATGACATAGCTGCAACAGTGCTCAACACTAAATAGTAGCATCCTTTCAGACAAACTCCGTCAACTATAAACTACACAATATTGTAAAAAAAATTAAGAATCCGTGTAATAAGGTAAGGGTGTCCCATAACCTTGCGGCCGTAGAGATGGTGGGTGTTAGACCCCACTAGGTCTTGGGCTATAGCATATGAAATGAGGGGCTCAACCCTCTCCTTTTCTACTGAAACCAATTTATGTCAAGTGGACTCTTCTACCACAATTCTTTGTACTAGTCTATTTTCCAATAGCAGTGTGTCTGATTAGTTTTTATATCTACTATGTTTTATACGGTCCTGCATTCAATGCACTCTGTGGCATCTGTACTGAGTCTGCACTGTTAGCAAATTACACTTTTGTGGGGTTTCCCCGAATAAAATGGGTTAACCTTCCCAAAAAGGGTATCCATTTAATGCAGGATGAACAGTCAATGGTCAGAGTTGGGATCTACAGTCAAGCACTCAAAACATCTGGCTATGGCACCTCTCTTCATAATACAAATTTTTATATATTTATATGCAAAATCAAGATGATTTTGCATATAAATATATAAAAAATTGTATTTTTAAAATATAACAAATATAACAACACAAAGTAACATAAAAGAATAATGAAAGGATATTTTGTTCTATTAAACCAGCTAACTCTGCAGGGTCTGTAAAACCAAATTTCGTATCTGGAAAGAGAATAAAATACAGTGAGTCCTGAAAACAAATGGGACATCATGCACTGAACCATATTTGGACTACGCCATGCGAAATCTTCTGGTATATGCAGGCAGCGAAGGCTCTGATCAGCCTGCACATCCATGCAGTCCGATCAGGGCCTTCATTGTCCGCTAACAGAATCACTGGATACTACAGAATGTATGAGTGAAAAGTAAAGGTCCTCTGCACATACACAGGATGATCTGAGCCTGCAGATTTTGCACATGTTTGCAGGCACTTTTTCAACTGATGTGGCCCATTTAATTTTCATAACACTGCAAAGCTCATAAGCTCAAGATAAGAAGGCTCTCCAAGAAGAGCTAACTACATGCATTTTGTTTAACCCATATATGTTAACCCTTATCCTGCTGAACCCGGATATACCCTGCCTTTGCAAACGGTGTAGATCCAGATCAGTTGGCTTCTGAAGAAGCCAACTGATCTGGATCTGCACTATTAGCCATTAACTATGTTAATTTATATCAACAATCTGGATCAATTTATCTGACTGGCTGAAAATAGGAAGTGGGTGTGGCCTCTTAAATTATTCAGCATGACAAGGGTTAAGTAGATGCTTCTACCACAACTCTTTGGACCGGTCTATTTCCAATAGCAGGGTATCTAGTTAGTTTTTATAATTACTATGTTTTATAGAAATTCCTGATTTTCGTGTAAAAAGTGTACACCCTGATAAGATGCCACATTCTGCAGTGTCAGATCTGGGTCTGACCAATTTGCCAATTACCTCTTTGGAGTTTCCCCAACTAAAATAGGTTTAATTGTCTCAAACATTGGTACATTTGTAGTTGCCAAACAAGACTAAGGAAAATGGTTTAAATGGATATTTGAAATTTTTGAAGTTTCATTTTATTTAAAAATTCTAATTCAAATGTTAAAAATACAGGTATATGATTCTACTTTCTGCTCAAACTTATGAATAATAATTTCCATTTATATATCACTTGATAATAATGCTTATATTTTTTTTTTTTAATTTTAATGAAAAAAATAAAATAACTTTAATCATGACACCACGTAAGATATAATGTTAGTAAATATGTGTAAAAAAGTAAAAGATAAGTAATGTATGTAAATAAAAATGTGAAAGATAATACCCAGCTACTACTGTGTAACTGACTGATAAATCTGTCAAAAATTCACACAACTTGCCCATTAGCAATCCCAAACCAGATGTCCACAATATCAATGCATATATTAAGCTCAGTGAAAATCCATTGATCCATAACTTAGGCTATCATCCGGAAATGAAAATATGGATGTGTGGCAGGCAGATAACTGTGTCAAAAGTTGACAAAATTAGTCCATTAGCGATCCTAAACCAGGGCCCAGTTGTTCAAAGCTAACGATGTCGTTAGTTAAGGATTCGTTAAACTTTACATTGAGTGATATGCAAATATGCTGAAATTTTTTGCTGAAAAAATGTGAGTAGCTTTTGCAGTGCAAAAGCTACTCACATTTTTTCAGCAAAAAATATCAGAATATTGTATATTGAATCCGCTAAAACAGTTAACGAAATGATCCTTAACAAGCTCGTTCAGCTAACGCTTTGAACAACTGGGCCCAGGTCTCCACAATATTGATTCATATACCAAGTTTGGTGAAAATTAATTGATATTTACTCAAGTTATTTCCCGGAAATGAAAGAGGGACAGATAGACATACGACAGACGAATGGACAGACTGATACATGGGCATCCAACACGAAACCATTATACCCATTATAGTATTGTGTCGCTGGGTATAAAAAGTGAGAAAAAATATGTTACAAAACTAGAATTTTCTGATAAGTCAATCATGAAAATTCTTTCTGAACATCACTCATAAGAGGCAAAAGTAACTGATGATCGATTATAATTGATCACCAGATTAATACTAATAGTGTCTAATACTCACCCTCTGATTTTAAGGCATTACAAAGTAACTCCCTACATTTTAATCTTATTGGGTCACCAGTGTCAGGGGCCGATACAGACGGTCTTCTCTCATCTATTTTTTCTGGCTCTCCTTCTCTGGTGCTTTCTTCACTGGTATCTGGTTCCCCATTCTTGACTTCCATTTTCTCGTCACTTTTCTCGGCACTCTTTGATTCTTTCTTGGACTCTGATTTACTGTTAGAGTCTGTACAGAAACAAGAAATTCTCTTAACCTTTACCACTCTCTGAGCAAATTCAGCAGACAACAAACTGATGATACATTTCTTATTTTTCCGAGAAAATAGGCTTTAACATTTCATACAAATTGTTTCCTAAGACAATTGTCGAAGCCTATCTTCTGGAAAAAATAACAAGAATATTACAAAATGCTGTCTGCTGAATTTTTTACCCAGTATGCCAAGCATTAACACATTTAAGCCTAGCATCCCATAAAAGGGACATCGGCGAACAGTGTAGACCCAGATCAGATTCCACAGTATGTGGCATCTGATCAAGGTCTACATTGTTTGCATAATATTAAAAAATTTCTACAATACATGATAATAATAAAAGCTGACCAGACACCCCTTTTATAGGAAATGTTTGTTTGTTTGTGTTGAGGTTTTACGGCCCAGTCAACCCAATGGGGTCATGTCGAGCGCGGTCAGTTTACTTAACCACATGTTTACTGGGCAGGCTTAGTCCTCTAAGCGGTTAACCAGTATTGTGCACATTCTTTCGCCAGAAACTGACAACTGCCCTTCTTGAATCAGCGGAAGGGAGAGAGTGACCGTAGAAAATATTTCATGATTAATCTCCACGAAAGAATGTTGCCGACCTTGGCGGGGGTCGAACCCGCGACCTCCTGGTCTCCAGTTGGACGGCACATCCAACTGAGCCACCGAGGCCGGCATATAGGAATGAACCTATCCAAAGAATTAAAGTAGAAGAGTCCATTCGGCATAAATAGGTTAAAGGAAATTTACCTAGCAATATTTTTTTCCAAATCCTTATATATAATATTCATAGGACTTAACCCTTGTCTAAACCCAGATATGCTCTGCATTTGCAAACAGTGTAGATCCAGATCAGTTGGCTTCTTCAGAAGCCAACTGATCTGGATCTACACTGTTTGTCATTAATCATGTGAATTTGTATCAACAACCTGGATCAAGTAATCTAATTGGCTGAAAATTAGAGGTGGGTGTGGAATCTTAATTTCTTCAGCATGGCAAGGGTTAACATAGCTCTAGATATGGCACTGTTTTTCAACTAAAAATTACTGATCTTTTTCTTAATTCTTCATGAAAACATATATGGTGGGTATTCAACAGAACTGGGTGACCAAGGTGCTTCTTAAAAGTCAACACGCTTTCATGGAGAAATAATTACAATATTTACCTGAATACCTCTTATCTATAGTTACATAATGTGACTCTCATTAAGAAACATGGGTTTCTTGTAATAATGAAAAAAAATTACCTGGTAACAATTTTTTCCAACTCTTTATGAGACTTTTAGATAAATTAATGACTTCATCATTGCTGGTAGCCTTCCTGAAGTTGTTCACAGTCATACCAATTCTTGTTTTCTGAAACAAAAATAACAGCAACCTGAGTTTTCCTTCAGGGTTTAAAAATGAGGGCTCAAGGGACTACCTTATGTGGAAATAAGGGGTCTATCATAAGATTTAGGGATTTGCTGTTCTAAAGAGGTTAACAATTAAAGTGCTAAGTGCAACATGACACTTTGAAGTACTTTTTATCATTTTTCAAAGAATTTAGAAAATGAGCTTTGACAGTTCATTTGACATTTCACATGAAACTGATTTTTTTTTTGCATGGAAAATAAGACACTTCTCATGAAATGTCATTTCTTATTTTCTTTGCTAAACAAAAAATCAATTTTATAATGTTGTCTGCTACAAACTGCTTAGTGCCTTAATGGATAATTATTGCCAAAAATTGACATTTCTTCCCCTTTAGACCAGAAACAGAATAAAATACAAAGCCATACAGATAAATAAAATTAAATTGGGACTGATCAATATGCCTCACTCAGGACCTTACCCCTAACTTTTGATGGTCCAGAACCAGGTTTTGGGGGTATAAACTGCCAAAATGCGAGTCAGGGAAAACCCTGACAGCACCACATAAATAGACAATTTTCTTATTTCTCCATCAAAATGCTGTCATAGTTCCAGGTAAGACACACTTTTTTTTTCCCCAATCGAAAAGTACACTGGAGCCTCTTTAACCCTTATCATGCTTAAGATGCCACACCCACTTCTAATTTCCAGCCAATCAGATTACTTGATCCAGGTTTTTGATAGAAATTCACGTATTTAATGACAAACAGTGCAGATCCAGATCAGTTGGCTTCTTCAGAAGCCAACTGATCTGGATCTACACTGTTCGCTAAGACAGGGCATGTCATGTTCAGCAAGAGAAGGCTTAATTAAAAGATGGTTCATTATAAGACAGGTTCTGATATACGATGGTTTATATGTGTTCCGAAGTGCTGTTTCCAAACAAAATGTATAGATTTTAAAGATTTAAAGAAAAATATTCATTTAATTTCATGATTTGGCATTTCAGATATTTTCCATCTTATTAATACACCATATTCGACCTAATTACCGCACACACCCCTATAAGCACACAGTCAAGCAATTCCGTAGGCTTCAGATTGCAGTCTGTGTAATAATATCTACTTCTTTATAATAGGGTATGTTGTGGGTACCCATTTGAATTGCATCAACTTGTTGATGCAATTCAAATGAGTACCCACAACATATGCTTTTTATTAACTTGTCGAATTAATTCAAATGAGTACCCACAATATATGCTTTTATAAAGAAAATCAGAACACATATCACATAAGCATCATTAAATATGACCCTCAGGAAGTCCTCTGCTCATGTTTCTTTAAAGTGTGCCCTTATAAGGAAGATATTTTACTACATCTTTGCCAGTAACTTTGAAAAACTTAAGTGCACATTGCAGTAATTAGATTAAATATGGTAGTTATCTGAGGGTCCCAAAACTTTGAACACATTTTGCTTGGTTTGAATAATATGTGACACAGAACATTACAGCGATCAACCACTAATAAATCAAAACAAACAAAAAGGGAGTGTAGTATATGCAAGGGTGTGGAATTATTGAAATTTATTACTTGCTTGGAACGGTAAATGGTCAAAATCTACTTGTCCAACCAAGATCCGCTTGCCGAACATTGACATTTTTCTTATTTCTCAAAGACAACATATGTTATGGTACTCATTAGAAATGCCTCACTGAGGCACTTCTAATGAGTACCCACAACATGTTTCTTGGAGAAATAAGGAAATATATATCATAATCTGGATACTCTTCTCAGTTAGAGCTATGAAGTCTTTGAAATTTTTTACTTGTTCTCAGGAAAAGGGTTGTTGGACAAGTTGGGCATTGTACCGGTATTTCCACAGCCCTGGTTTACCATAATAACCCTAAATATTGGGACATACAACCCTGAGCAAACAGTGAAGACACACAGAATGCAGCATCTGATCAGACGCCACAGAATGCTGCATCTGATCAGGGTCTACACAGTTTGCCACACATCCAACACTATTTTAGACATATCACCAGATAGTAAAATAGACTTTTTCAAATCTAAGGATAAGTATGGTAAGGAGCAAAGGTGTCCCAATACTTAGGGTTAATATGGTATGTTAATTTGTATATACCTGAAGTGCTTCTAAATTCATAGGAATATCTTGTAAGGCTTTCAACAGGTCAGCAGCTGAACTATGATCCTGAAAACAAAACATGAAAGTGAAACAAACAATATATACACGTATATTCTGTCAAATCACATGTATTTTGTGCTTTTGACATTGTGATAAACCTAAAAAAAAATCGGAGCAAAGATTGGACTCCTCAGTGGCTTCGTCATCTATGAACACACAAAAGAACAAGCACCACAAGCAACTGTGATAGTCATGATCAGATATATGTATTTACATGTAAGGCGTAAATCAATTATGTATTTTGTTAGTTTGAGTTGAGATCTAACAGCCCTGACAACAACAAAGAGCAGGAATGAGAATCATTTTAGTGAAGAAAGCTGACACCCATATACCCACTTCTAAAAACACCAGATATGAATACATGTACATCAGACTGAATCTGCATTGTTTTGGAAATCTGGAAATTGATGAAAAAACTGAAATTTGCCAAAAGCTGATGATTCTCATCCCTGAAAGAGGGAAAGAGAAAAAGGGAATGGAATAGATCAGAAAAATGGCCCCAAAACCTGATCTTGCTTCAAAAAAAGCAAGAAGCTTCATGCCAAAAGCAACTCCCTGAATCAGAAAACTCCGGACTATATAATTATAATAGTCATGTTTGACAGACAGTATTAATGCACAGGGCCTGTGTAATAGGTGAAAATTCCGAATCACCTTTCCCCGGCCAGGTATTGGACAGGGGCTGCCTGCATGACCATGAGAGCCGAACACATTACTGCATCTCTATAACAGTTGACTTGTACCACAAGGCAGTACAAGTGTGTCATTGACCCTGGATACATGGTTGAAGGCCACTCAGAACGGACATATATATAAGTACTACTTTTGTTATCCACAGACTGTTGTACGGACTTACTTAAACTAATTGCTTTAAAGGAAATAAACTGAGAATCTAGAGAAATTCCAAAGAAAATGCATGAAACAAATTCAGGGTTTACCTGACAATGTTTCTGCTTGTATGGCTCTGCTTGGCATCTTGTCTCTGGAAGCTGTATTGCATAAAAGTCTGCTGAATATGTTTGTTAATATAACTAAGAAACCAAAATCTGTTGAATTTGAAATAGCGAAAAGGAAACTAGTCATAAGAGAATAAGAGAATCACCCCAAAAGAGTTTGTTTGTTTGTGTTGAGGTTTTACGGCCCAGTCAACCAAGTGGAGACATGTCGAGCGCGGTCAGCTTACCTAACCACACGTTTACTGGGCAGGCTTAGTCCTCTAAGCGGTTAACCAGTATTGTGCACATTCTTTCGCCAGAAACTGACAACTGCCCTTCTTGAATCAGCAGAAGGGAGAGACTGACCGTAAAAAATATTTCATGATCAATCTCTGCGAAAGAATGTTGCCGACCTCGGCGGGGGTTGAACCTGCGCCCTCCTGGTCTCCAGTCGGACGGCGCATCCAACTGAGCCACCGGCCCCCAAAAGAGTATGTTCACCCATATTCAAAGTATTCTTGAACAGTATGGGCTGCCATCAATATTTTATTTGATCAGCAACCCCTCTTCCAAACTAAAAGAAACATACACTTAACCAGAGAACGCACAAGGCGGTAGAGTGGTTTTGGAAGTCTGATATTGCAAACAAATCTTCTACAAAATATTTGTCTAAGGTGTTGCAAACTGGAAGCTGTCATCACATCTGGTCTACAGATAGAGATAATGTACTTGATAGCAGACGGGCACAAGTTAAGTGTAGGTTACTGACAGGAACATGCATTCTTCAAGCAACCCAACCTGCCTAAGCAGCACGCGGTGAATCCACCTGCCAACATGTTCTGTGGCTCCTGAAACCAGACAGCATTCTATCAGTAAATGTGAACTCTTTACGGCATAGAGGAAAGCTTACAGAGACAGGCTGTCAGCAGGTCATTTTATTACAGATTTATAAGTGCATTGCACATCTCTATGACCAAGAGTTTCTGACCCAGTTAACGTTAAGACGCATCACTGATTCTGCAATGACGACCTGGGGAAAGAGAGGCTGGGGATGCTGGAACAGTATACCAGGGAATATATATTCAAAATTCACGGGAGGCATGTCGTGGCCCTTAAACGGGCATCTGGACCAATCCTGAAGTAGAAGGGAGAGACAGCATATACAGTTGTAGTGTAAATAGGATAAGCCACAGCATATGTAAATCAAAGCCACTGACTGTTTTGAGCTCTCGCCAAATATTGACATTATAGCGAGCACAGCTCGCACCGCACAAAGCGCGTTCGCACGCGAACCAAGTGAGCTCTACGGTAAAGAATATGATCAAGGAAAAGTAACATACAACGATATATATACTTTCAGCAAAAATCACTCTGACCAATATTTTCTTCCTTTTTCTTCCCGGAGGTTGGCAGGACAAAATTTGAGTCTCACTAATAAGCGTCACCAAGTGACAATAAACGAGTGTCAATAAGTGTCACGAACATATTTTGCTGATTATTTTTATTATTTGTTATTGATTTACGTATATTTTTATATACTGATATTCATTCTTTAATGATGCTGCAAAGGACTTCTGAAGAGACTACAGATAGGTCTGTGCTATGCTCGCATTTAGGCTAAGCCTATTTTCATATTACCTCCCAGAGGGTGCACCTAAGAAAGAAGCGGTGGAACATTAAGAAACACAGACAATTAGGCTGCAAGTGAGTCATATAATTTGTCCTACACTAGTGCAAACTTACATTATGGCTCTGAGTAAGAAGTGCCTTTCTGCTAAAATACCAGTCCCAAGGCATTTTTTTTTTCTGCCAACATCTAGTCTTTTATTGCCACTCTGGATAGTGTGGAGTTTAACGGCCCATTCAACATTATTAAGGTCATGTTGAGCTGGTTTGTAAAACCACTTTTATTTTTCCTGGGTAGCTTTAGTCCTCTATGCAGTTAGCCAATACTTGCACATTCTTTCATCAGGAACTGCCGCCCTTCTTGAACCACAGGAACCCTGCCGCGGATGCCAATTTGTAAACACAAAAGGGGTTGAATCCAGAAGCACAAAGCATGCACCGTCATTTTTTATTTCCACTGGATGCTTTAGTGCAAACTGACACTAAAACACTACACTGGCCAGCCCTTTTCAGCTCGTGTTGTCAATTTCCGCAGATCGATAGAAAACGCAAAAAAGAAAACGCGCGAAAACCAATGACAATACTTACGGTGGTGTTGCTAGCGATCATTTTTTCAAGCTTTTTGCCAATTTTAAGCACCTCCTCTTCGGTAGGCATGTTGATGATAATGTTTATATGGGGATAGCAAGTGGTTTTATTATTTTATATATGGGAATAGGGTTTTATTGATTGATTTATATGGGAATTGTTCTCAAGGACTCGACCGGAAAATATCATTGCAATGAATTAAGTAGAGCGTGACGATTCTTATTGACTGAACAGACCGAAAGCGGCCGAAACGTTTCATATCTAAGCAAAAATGTTCTTGCATACCGGATAAAATTTCCGCAAATTATACCGGTGCAAGCAAATCTCACACACCCTGATCTGTCCTGTGGGAAAGATAAAAATTGAGAATTTTCACGTGTTTGATATCTGTCATGGGTGTGAGGACTGAAAGTGGGTTTTTTTGATTATGCGGTCACTTGATTGCAGACGCCCGCCATATCATTTCGAAAACATGCCTATTCAAATATACTGAAAATTTTACCACCAAAAAATGAAAATTTTCAGATAAAAAAATTCTGATATTTTTCCTATTTCTGCTCAAAACATAGATTGTAGGTACTCGTTAGAACCGCCTCGGCGAGGCGGTTCTAACGAGTACCACAATCTATGTTTTCGAGTAAAAATAAGGAAAATAATGTATACCCCTCTAAACCCCAGTTTTACTATATAAAAGTGGGGTTTAAGGGGGTCAAAATTATATAGGCGTGTTTTCGTGATGTTATGATGACAATACCGAGACGTTTAGTGACGTCATTCCGTTCAGTTACGTCAACCTTAACGACGGTGTCCTATATAACATGTGTTTGTCAAACACGTGAAAATTCTCGATTTTTATCTTTTCCGCGGAACAGAAAAAAAGGTATGTGAGATAAGATTTGCTAGCAACGGTGTACGCGAATTAGTGGAAAATCCCTATCCGGTATGCAAGCAAGGACGTTACGGTACGCCATCTTCACGGTTGACGTTACCAAACGTCACGGTATTGTTACCACAATATAGCGGACATTTGCAATCGAAGTGACTGCATTATCAAAAACCCACTTTCAGAAATGAAAGTTATGCAAGAAAAAGAATCTGTCATGGGTGCGAGGGGTAGATGAAAAATCCGTCCCTCGGGATCACAGTCTGACATCACTCAGCAAGCCTCGTGATGCCAGACAGTAAGCCTCGGGACGGATTTTTCTATCTATCTTTCACACCTATGATAGATTCTTATAATCTACCACAGTCGATAGATACAAAATACAAAAATAATTATTTCACGCCGATTTTCAAATATACCACTTTAGACTGAACGCTATTATAACGACAGAACAAGAGCCTGAAACTATACATCTAATAAAAGTAACAAAAAAAAAAAAAAAAAAAAAAAAAAAAAAACATCACAGCATGCAAGAGACAATGATGCATACCCATTTATTTTCAGGGAACACTGATCATTATTTTAGGGAACAAGGGAACGAGACTAACTTTGCGGTACAGGGAACATGAAACTTTTGAAAATCGTGGAACAAATGAACATGGCCGATTTTTTAGGGAACAAGGGAACGGTAACTGGACAAGTCGGCCCATGCAAACTCTCCCATAAAAATGTATATCAAATAAAGTGTCTATATTTCTTGTCAGTTGCGATTATCTAATTATAGGTCTAAGAGATTCAATGTTATGTTAGATGTAAGTCAGTTTAAGAAATATAAGAATTATCCTCAGTTCTCGGACGGGATTTACCCGTTTACCCAAAATTTTCGGATGATCTAATTCCTGACCATATTCGTCCTTAATTATGGGAAATTTTATTGAACTCCTGTTGTTAGTCATAAAAAACACTCCTGGGCGAGTGGTAAACAGTGAAGGCCCTGATCTGACATCACGTTCTCTGGCGTCAGATCTGGGTCTACATTGTTTGGTCAGGCCTGTCTATCCCAACTTAATATAAATACGGTAGATACTTAACAATGAAATGATAGATGTGCGGGCTGTAAACTATTGGCACAATTTATTTACTTGTACTGGAAAAGTACCAACTTTGCTATTTAATCTGTCCGCTTTATTTCTAATGAAAATATGCTGATGTTCGTGCTTTTGTGGTTTCATATGACGTTTGTTTGGTCAGTTTTTGTTCGTGCTCTCTCCGTCGTTTGGTGCCTCTGGAAGGTTATGCTTCGTGATTGCTGTATATCCTGAGAATATAATTAAATCCTTAATTTTTATGAAAATCTCAGTTAATGTTTTTATGAAAATCTCAGTTTATGTTTATGCATAAAGTTATCACGCTTATGCAACATGCAGTTATATACCAAACTTGTTTTTTACAGTAAAGACGCCAAAGGCTTGTGTTAAAAACCTTCTTAAAATGTTTTGGGCATACATTACATACATTTCATAGAGCTGTTAATGTATTCGATCCGGGTGATGGAAATATATATTGAAAGCACATATACGCGTTAGGGCATATCTAGCTTTATTGAAATCATGACAAAGAAGAACATCAATCTTATCAGTGGTATTTTACAAACCATATAAAATGAAGACACACAATGAAATACATGTATAGCAATGTACTAGCACAAGAGAGAGAGAGAGAGAGAGAGAGAGAGAGAGAGAGAGAGAGAGAGAGAGAATCCAAAAATAGAAAACATTATAACACATCAGACCAGCAGTGATGCAAGCCATTCTGTGCTCCCTACACTGTGGACAACTTATTTGTTGAGCCCATACACAATATAAGCACAAATCGATACAGTAAAACTACATGTACAAACTAGCCTGTGCATGCACACAATCTTGTCAATGTTTTTTGCTGTTCACATACAAGATCTGCAGGAAACATACGTGAGAAAACGTACCTTCGACACAACGGCACAGTCTAATCAGAATCTTTACTGGCACAGTTTGGATTATGAAGGATGCAAAGTTTCTTCCTGAGGACTAGGAAGGCTTTAATCAAACTGTGCGAATTAGCAGGCTCATTTGTCTTCGTTGGGAGTATTCATGTCAGAAGATACATTTCCCGGCTCACGTTTCGGTTCATACATTCCGACCTGAGCGCCGAGCGAAGACTGAAATCAGTCTGCGTATCCAGCTAATTCATTAAAGAGAATCACTGATTAACAGGGAGAAACTCGGACATGTGCGTCCAACAACTTAGATGAGTAGTTGCATACGAACAGTCTTATCAGAGACTTCAGTGTCCGCCTGTAGAAACCTTGGTTTCTGCACTATCCACTGTACACCCAACGAAGACTGATCGGACTGTGCAGATGCATATGTTGGTTATATTCTCCTTGGCGAGCATGTCGGTCGGAAAGAAACTTATTATTATTGTGACCACTATTTATAATAAAAATAACCTTTTCGGTTCCGATAGATGGAAAGATTAATGGACTTGATAAACCACAACGACACGCGTAAAGTCTTGTGATTAATTGACCGGATCAAAACTGAGAATTATCAATCATCTCACCGGCATGCGTTGATGTTTACAGTAGATAGATAGATAGATAGATAGATAGATAGATAGATAGATAGATAGATAGATAGATAGATAGATAGATAGATGTACGAATGCACAAAGATACAGAGACAGAGAGGAGGAGGATACTTTAAAATTACTGAGTAATACAGCTTGGCATATTATTAGGTACTTTCAATAAAAATAATATATTGAACACAATTATATAATTAATACAGTAGCGTATTGTGACTTTGGGGATGAACCGACTGTTTTAAGGCAATGATTATAAGCGGAGTCGACAAAATTTTAGTTAGAACAGAACAGAACAGAACAGATCTTTATTGAGAACTCCAAAGGGCTATAAAGCCCATCAGGACATAACATTTAACAGTGTGATGGCGAATATACACAATGACAGCATTTTACATACACAAATCTGTAGTAAGGCTCAGTACTAGTAAATATGTATTAATCCAAATGATTTGAAAAAATTAGTTATCTGAATAACTACCCAGAAAGGACAAGCCAAAGTGATTGGGGCTTCTCCCTACCTACTAAGGCTCACCTGTCTGGGTAGCTATTTTCAACAGTAGAGTAGAAATCTGTGTTGTTATAGACATCGTACTATCTATCCTTCAGACAAAATATTTGCAGACACTAATAAGACATAATATAGGAAATAGTAACATATGGAGAAGGTGTATACAGTTAAAATGATTTTATACTTTGATTTTATACTTTTGCTATGTAACCTGGAGCATGAGCTACCAAAGGATATGTACAAAAGTGTTTATTTATGAATAGAATAGAATAGAATAGATTTATTTCAAAATTCCCATAGGTGTTAAAGCTCTTGAGGATATAATACAAACATATACGATGGCATATGACATAGTCATTAAAGATACAATAGCATTTTCTGTTATTACCTGAAAAAACAACAACAATGCATTGTGTATATAATTAACATTATGGGGTAATCAACATTATGTGGAGAAGATGATATCTCACAAAACAAGGAAATCAGAAAATTAGAACAGTAGGTCGTGAACAAACTCAGTTGCACCAGCCGTTTCTTTCCAGACATCTTTAAGAATCTCATGCTACAGGAACGTGTGGCGGACCAATGTCCAGACAGCACGTCCCTGCTTTCTTTCTTCCTTATGCAAAACACACCCTGCACAGAACTGGCCACAATCTACCGTTCCAAAATCTAACACTACCAGTAGTTATCTAACACATAAGTTCTAGGCGAACATATCTTAATTTAACTCTGTACATAAAATAATAATAACAATAATAATAATCATAATAATAATAATTATTATTGTTATTCTAATAATAGCATTAATGTTCAACTCTCTTTTATATATATATATATATATATATATATATATATATATATATATATATATATATATATATATATATATATATATATATATATATATATATATATATATATATATATATATATACACACACATATATATATATTTTTTTTTCAAGTAATAAAGATTATTTCACAGTCTAAGGACACAGAATGACTGGCACACGATATGGCCTATCCACACCAACATGCCAAATGCCATTCCATCTACACAGTGCTGCTTATATGTACTCACTTAGATTATATTTCTAGACTAATTGCATTTTCATTTTTTTCTTTTTTCAAAGAATGAATAAAACATGAGGACACAGACTGACTGGCAAATTGTACGGCCTGTCCACACTCATCCGCCATTATGTCAGCCCATATCCACATGCTTTACATCATTAACTGAACTGCCTGTTATCCTTTATCTATTGATAAAAAAAAGTGGGGAGGGGGGCTGGGGTGGGAGAAAGAAAACAGAAGGCAAGAAAACAATGCAATGAGTACGTAATAATACTACAACAAACTAAATTTTAGATTCCAAACTCTGGCCGTCTTTTTAGCCCATGAAAAAATGATTGAGACAGAAATGCCATTAACCTTGCCTCTCTTTTCTTTTCTTCCTCTTCCCTTCCTTTTCCGCACCACCCAGGTCTTGTCGAAATGAAATACAAGACGCTTCAAGTGCGGACAGAAAAAAAAGGCTTTTTACTCAATCATAATCGACTGAACCAAGTAAATATATCTATATATGATTTTAAATGAATAACATACTTTATGACCAAAAAAGCCATTTACCAGTTTCCTCCACCGTAACCAAGTCTTGCCGAAACGAAATACAAGACTCTTCACGAGCGGACAGAAAATGGTCCTTTTTACTCCTTTTTACTCAATCATAATCAACTAATCAGTGTAAATCTATATAACCATACATGTGCTCACATACACACGTATATGCCCATATACATATACATATACACCCATATGCATATACGCATATCAGTTATATTTCTAATGAATATCTTCAGCACTTACTAACACAAAGCATAATCAAATTCCACTTATTATGGTAAATATTATTCCCAAAAGTTGATAATAACAGTTATATTTCAACTTTAGTTATTCTGTTTAAATTATCATCATGTATCAAATAAACATCAAAAAGCAATTGTTTTAGCATGGTCATCTCATCAAAAACATGCGAACGCTGCGTTAAGCTATTACATTGTAAGTATGGGTCGAGTTTGTCTTGGGCCGAGTTTGTCATGGACCGAGTTTGCTATGGACCGAGTTGTCCCAGAAATCGAGGGAACATGGTACCCCCGTAGGGTGGGTCTCAAAGATTGCACTAACCCGGCGTTGGCGTCGGCGTTAACATTCGTCAACAGATGCTAAAATTTATCTTAAAGTTTTTAAGAGGTCCTATTTTCCAAACCCTGTGTGGGATTGGGTTCATAGTTGATCATGATTAACCTGTTGGTTGATATTGGTCCGGCATACTCATCCTTTACTGTGTCCTTTTGATACTTAAAATCCAGTTTAAGCTTCCAATAGTTGTTCCTGCACAGGCTGATCAGTTGCCTTGCTGTACATTTGAAGATGCTTCGTATCCTCGGCTACCCGTATAGTGCCCTGCGAAGACTCTCATCAGGTTGCACGGATCACAGGCTGTTCTGTACCTTCGCTGGGTGCACATACAGTCTTAGAGACGTCAATCCGATTTAGTTTCAAAATTTAATGTTGGACTAAAATCTCTTCTGCAACAAGGCTTATCGGAACTCGAATTTTATGGCGACTTAGTGTATAAATTCAGAAAAATATATGCTTGCAATGACTTCAGTACCAAATTTCGTAAAATCATTCTTCGATATAAAAAAATTGGGTACAACATAAATGTTATACGACAGACTGCATACATGGTTGTTAACCCAATTACAGTTAATAACTTTGCTTCCCTCTTTAATTGCACGCCGGCGGGTTAGGCCTCAGATTCTATGATGGTTCCAGCGTAAAGGCTTACTTGAAATTTAATTTTGGGTAATGTTGGTTGGTACTTGATGCTCTATCTTTGGTCGGGCCCACTGAAGTCTAACTGTTGGTTTTCTTTTGCTCCAGCATTTCAGTTGTTTCGTGCTGTCGAGTCCTCATCGTTGTTTAATCTCTGTAATTAGTTGATTTTTTTTGTGTGTGTGTTCTCGGAGATGTAGCACTGATGAGTTAAGAAGCCTTCATGCGAACTGAACAGATTATGTGTCTAAACCGCGGCAGAAGTAAGGGCGAGGATTGTGGCCACGTAAAATCGATTTAACACCAGCTTTCCTCATACAGTGTATTTCGTTCACATACTATGCCCTGTTACAATGTATGTCGTTCATATACTGTGCCCTGTGGAACTCCGGACTAAATGACAGCTCCGTTTTTAGTCTATTTCAGATGGTTGGTGCCTGACTATCAATATCTGTAGTAGGGCCCATCGTGGTTGTGTTTGTGGTTTTCTTGTGTTCTGGCTTCAGATCACCATTGAGGCATTTGTTTCATCAAAAGGTTTGTGATGTTTCACAGATGAGGCAGAAGACTCATATGAACGTACCGAACTGAACGTATATTTGTATTTTGGAGGTGCATTGCGGTTAATGACGAGTTTTGAACATCGCAGTGTGCGTTTTTAACTGTTGGACGTTCCAAGGTGGTTCCTCTGATGCAGTTCGTTCGTGGGTATCTTAAACTATTCTGTTCTATTATATCTATTATGGTCGGATTCGGTTCATTATTATTGACCTTGTCATGCAAACGCTTTTGTGTTTGTTGTCATTAATTTTCCGCATAACTCAAGCGTCTTCTGGATAACTAGAAGGAGCATATTTTGGGAAAAAACTTATTTGAAATTTATCAATATTTCTACTTTTCAAAGTTCATTTGGCTTATTTTCTCAGAATGAGAAGTTCAAAAATAATCATCGCAGTTCTTCTGGGTATTTTAATCCGTTGGGCTGTTTCGCTGGCTGGATATTCCGGTAAATAGCTGATGTCACTAGTTTTCGCGACTCATTTTCTGTGGCGTGGCAGCATATTGACCAGTGCATACAGCTAGAAGGAACATTGCATATACAGTCTTAATATTTTTTCTTCTGTCAATCTGTATCTTTAATTTGTGTTGAGGTTTTACAACCCAATGCCAATGGGGTCTTGTCAAGTGCGGTCAGTATACCTAACCACACTTTTACTAGACGGGCGTAGTCCTCTAAGCAGTTTACCAGTATAGTTCACATCTTTTCACCAGAAACTGACCTTCAGTTGAGGGTGTATACCGTATTGAGAGATAGACTTCCCTTCTTGAATCAGTGGAAGGGAGAGTTTGACCATAGTAGTAATATTTTTATACCCTCCAAAATTTTGAGTGTCCATCCATCTGTCCGTCTGCACTTTCATCATTCATATTGCTCCGTAACTGATAATGTCCAAGATATTTCATGAAACTTCACACAAATGTAAAGCAGCCCATGTAAAGCACTACAAGACAAAGTGCAGAACACATGAACCATAACTGGACCTGGTTTGTGTACTTTTAGAGTTATTGCCCTTTGAACTTTAAACTTTCCATTTCTTTCATGTACTTGTGTTCACTCTTTAATGTGAAAATGGTTCAAGATATTATTATAAAATTTCTCGCAAATGTACAGCACCTTGAGCAATGATGAGACATTGAGAAAAGCTGTAACTCTGGATAACCTACTTTTGGAATTGCCACCCTTTGAACATAGTAGATATTGAAAATAGCCATTTCTACTATGTACTCATGTCTGCTCTATATTTTCACGAAACTTCACACAAATGTAAAGCACTATGAGGCGACTTGCAGGACACATAAACCATAACTCTGATTTGCCTACTTTTGGAGTTGTTACCCTTTGGATATTGAACATAGCCATTTCTACCATGTACTTGTGTCCACTCTGTTACTGTTAGTTGAAAAAAGGTTTGGGATATTATGAAATTTCTCACAAATGTAAAGAACCATAAGCACTGTACAGAACACAAAAGCCACCAGGGCTTCCATTAACGTCCAGACTCAGGAAGTCCCAGACTTCCTACCCCTCAAATTTGGAAGTCCTACAGGAAAATCTAGGAAGTCCCACTTTTTTCTGTGCTGCGGTGGTTTGCCCTTTCTTTAGTAGAATATAGGTTCTTATTTCAGTGTCACACAGAATCATCATGATATACACTTCTCTTAGATGTGTTTTAAAAATGTCCTTATCGCTTATTAAAATTCGATCGCATCTTTTTGGAAAGCCTGTACTTGTATGTCGAACCTTTGAGAAAGCGTCAACATTGGTACAACTTCGCATTCGTTTCAAAGCCCAGAGAAAGAAAAAAGAAAAGAAAATACATGAGAGAAAACACCCAAAACGTTTTCTTAAAAATAAACTTTGCTGAAATTATTTTGCAGAAATGATTAAATGAAATATTTGTTCGGATTGAAGCTGATCAACACGAGCGAACGAGTTGCTTACTTCACAAAAATTGCGGGAAAACGCGCCGACTCATGCAACTCGATGAAATACCAACAGCAAAACGTTCGTTTGCGGAGAAAAGCAAGCAAAACCATCGCAAATCGCCTATATTTAGACTTACTTTGCGTCTTTTCCGAAAGTTTTGTCGAAAAATATGTTTTCTTTTCATTTGAAAAATTGCTTTTGTTGTCATGACAAACATAAGCTTCTAAATTCGAATAGATTTCAGTTTGCGTTCTGTGCATAATTTATAGAATTTCACTCGGTAATTCCCAGAAGTGTTGAGGTGTTTTCAGACGACAAACGTTCTTAGCAAAATAATAATTTAAGATTTCGTAAATATTAAAAAATAATAATGACTTCATATAATTTCACCGAATATTTTCGGGTATCGCAGTTGAAAGTTTAATTATACAAACATCGATTAATCAACTCAGCACGCGTGACAAATACGCACAGTGATCACGCAGCCATCAAAAGGGTGCCGCGACGCTTGACATGGCTGTCAATCGGAAAGTGGGACGTCCTTAAAGCTCAGTCAACACAGGTAGCGAATTTCCGGTAAGTAGGCGGGGCAAACATCATACAACTCGTTAAAAGTGGGCGGGCTTTTTGACAATTTTTGGACGTCTCGGGTATCCATTTTGGACGGACAAAAGAAATTTCGGAAGTCCGCGGTACGTTCAATTTGGACTTCCGGTGGCAATCTCAGGGCGTAATATACGTCGTACATCCACTTAACAGAAGCCCTGAGCCACAACTCTGGTTCACCTACTTTTGGAGTTGCTGCGCTTTGAACATAGTATATATTTAAAATAGCCATTTGTACTATGTACTTGTGTCCACTGTATATTTTCACGAAACTTCACTTAAATATAAAGCACTATGAGTCAACTTGCAGAACACATAAACCCTAATTCTGATTTACCTACTTTTGGAGTTATTGCCCTTTGAACATTGAATATAGCCAAAATTAAACACATGTACATGCATCAGTGTTGGTAATATTTGGAGATAGACTAATGCACCCCTTTGATTTTATTTTTGACAGAGTTATGGCACTTGTTTGATGTAAGTGCAGTTGCGGGGCATGGTGCAGTGCTTGCAGTGCTTTTATTACTCTTTTACTAACACACCATATATACAAATTCTATTCCAATAATTCTCAAAAGAGGGTTAGATAGCATAAAAAGTTTACTTTTTCATGACATCTGTTCTAGAACGCAAATTACATTGATTTGAAGTACACCATTTTAGGTGAGTTTTTGGAATAAGTTTGCTGTGGGTAGCTAGTTGTGGGTTGAGACACTTCTATTGAGTATACACAACATAAGTGTTTGTTGAGTAATAAGAAAAAAAACTTTTTAGTTGAAAAATAGTGCATTGTCAAGCGTTATGCTTATTATTTTCTTCTTCAGGTGCTGGCAAGGGTCCAATGTATGGAGACTATGAAGCTCAGAGACACTGGATGGAAATAGCTGTAAATTTGCCCATTGATGAATGGTAATTATCACTCTCATACCGGTAGTTACAGAAAAGGAGCTTTTTTCAATCAAAAAATTGTCAATACTTTCATTATAAAAACTCTCCAGAATGCATCTGGAACTTTAATGATCAGCATGACGCTTCATAGCATCACATAAGAGAAACATTTGACAAATATTTATCTTACTTCTCCATGGGCATAAGAACTTGAGGAGTCTGTCAGTCACATAATATGGTGATTCAGATGAACACTGCAGTGTTTGTTGCATTCCTTAGGAGTGGCAGGTAAACAGAATACTTAAATTTTATCAGTCAATGCTTAAATCTTATCTGGAGCCTATTTTTTTATTTTTCCCCAGTACCTGCTCAGTCAGACTATTGGTATGTATTTTATATGTATATACATGTAATTTAGTGAATGCTTGCTGACCAATGCACCATGGAATGCTGAATGTGGCAGTACTATGTTGTGGAGTAGTCAGAGAACTTGTGTTTGTTTTGAAACCATCAATTTGTCTAGTTTCTATCACTTTAAATAGAAATCCTCATTGGCCAATCATTTGAATGGCCATAATATCTACCCTTACCCATCTTATTCTTGATCGTGGGATAAGCTGCCTAATGATCAATCAATGGGAAATTCTAGTCAACCCTGGTCCTGCTGGACCCAGATATGCCCTGCCTTTGCAAACAGTGTAGATCCAGATCAGTTGGCTTCTAAAGAAGCCAACTGATTTGGCTCTGCACTATTAGTCATTAAGTATGTGAATTTGTATCAACAACCTGATTGGCTGAAAATATTAGACTGGTTCCAGTTTCCAGTGACTAAATATTTTTATCTAATTTCTCCACAAAATTATATATAGTTGGTACTCATTAGAAGCACATCTCCAAGACCCTTTTGTTGAGAACCACAGCCTGTGTTTTCATAGAGGAATACAGTAAGAAAAAATATCAGCAACTTTCTTAGTTGGAAAAAAAATGCCTTATCTGGAGGTATGACAAACTGGCAAGCTGATCTGTATCTTTGCTGCTATGTTCATATATCAAGCTAAGAGGAGTATCAAGATATATAGTTTTCAGGGCCCAGTTGTTCAAAGCGTCGTTAGCTTAACGAGCTCGTTAAGGATCATTTCGTTAACTGTTTTAGCGAATTCAGTATACAATATTCTGATATTTTTTGCTGAAAAAATGTGAGTAGCTTTTGCACTGCAAAAGCTACTCACATTTTTTCAGCAAAAAATTTCAGCATATTTGCGTATCACTCGATGTAAATTTTAACGAATCGTTAACTAATGACGTCGTTAGCTTTGAACAACTGGGCCCTGATTTCTCCACAAAACATTATATGAGCCAGCGCACAAGAAAACCCACAATAAGACTTGTGTGAGCAGCAAAGACAGATCAGCCTGTACATCCACCTAGTATAGCAAGGGTTTTTGTTCATCCCTCTTTAGATAGCCAGGAGGCAATAGAAGGCACATGTGATCAGCAAAGACTCTGATCAGACTGCACGGATGCGCAGGCTGGTCTGAGTGTTTCTTGGTCGTGCAAGTCTTTGTAGGTTTTGTGGTGCGCTGGCTCATGTTGTTGGTACTCGTTAGAAACTTGCGGTTTAAATAGTGTTGCTATGGAAACCAAAAAACTTACAAATTTTTGTTTGTTAACTGAATGCCATTCATAGCTCCAGATAAGAGGAGGTATTGAGATAATAATTTTCTTATTTCTCTATGAAAAGATATGTTGTGGGTACTCATTAGAAGTGCCACACCAAGGCACTTCTAATGAGTCCCCACAACATTTGTTTTCATGGAGAAATAAATAAAATATTGAGAATTTTCTGTTGAAAAAAAATCCTTATCTGGAGTTATGTATCATGTATGTATTGTTTTTACCAGGTACCACAACAGCAGTAGAAATGACCTGATGTACTGGGGTCTAGATTATCCACCCCTGACGGCCTATCACAGCTGGATCTGTGGCAAAATGTATAAGTTTTGAAATTTATATGAGAAGTAGTTTTATAAGTACAAACCGGTGGCTCATTTGGATGCGCTGTCCGACTGGAGACCAGGAGGTCGCGGGTTCAACCCCCGCCGAGGTTGGCAACATTCTTTCGTTGAGGTTGATCGTGAAATATTTTCTACGGTCATTTTCTCCTTTCCGCTGATTCAAGAAGGGCAGTTGTCAGTTTCTGGCGAAAGAATGTGCACAATACTGGTTAACCGCTTATAGGACTAAGCCTGCCCAGTAAACGTGCGGTTAGGTAAACTGACCACGTTCGACATGACCCCATTGGGTTGACTGGGCCATAAAACCTCAACACAAACATAGCTTCAGATAAAAAGGGTATCCACATAATATTTTGTCTTATTTCTCCACTAACTATAATATTTTGTCTTATTTCTCCACTAAATCATATGTTATTGGTACTCATTAGTGAGGCACTTCTAATGAGTACCCACAACATATCTTTTCAAAGAGAAATAAGAAAAATATTAATACTTTTGGTAGGTGAGAAAAAGTTGTTCTTACTAGCCTGCGTTTAGGTCATACTAGACTTATACATTCTTATCTATTCAAACGAGAGGATCAGCCACTTGGGGTAAGCTGTAATGAGTCATTTACAATGAAGCACTTTCTGATCAACTGCATTGAATTCTGTCATGTGCAACGTCAGTTTTTCCAAACAAATGACTTGAGATGCTTGTTTCAAGATGTACCAGCTGATAACACACTTACCTTTTTAAAACACATTAATCTCTATAACAAAATATAACTTTTTTTAATTTTTAAATTTGTTCTAGTTTTACATTATTATTATAGCCATTTCATTACAAAACCAAGTACAGGTAAGTACACTATTTTGACGCAAATGACCCTCATGGGTTGACGCGTCGTTAAACCTGAACTTATCATCATCAATACTTTTGGTTGCAAAAAGCATCTTATCTGGAACTATGATTGTTTTAGAAGTGAACAATGGAGGAATTATGCCAGTCTGTACACGACAGCTTTTCACAGGGTCTTAACCCTTGCCTTGCTGAATAAATTAAGATGCTACGCCCACTTCTAATTTCCAACCAGTCAGATTACTTGATCTGGGTTTTTGATAGAAATTCACATATTTAATGACAAACAGTGCAGGTCCAGATCAGTTGGCTTCTGAAGAAGCCAACTGATCTGGATCTACACTGTTTGCTAAGACAGGGCATGTCATGTTCAGCAAGAGAAGGGTTAACTGTTCACATGAAGTAATTTGATTTCCAAGGAAATAAAAGATAAATATGGAGATACCCAAAGAAAGACAACAATTAAACTGCCAATCACAACAGTTGTCGCCTGCTTCATCATCTGCTTGTGATTTTAAAAGTCATTTTTGCAAACAGTGTGGACCCAGATCAGACTGCTCCTCTAGGAGCAGTCTGATCGGGGTCCACACTGTTTGCCTGTATGCAAAAATAGGTTTGAAAAATTTGCAAGAATATTCAGCAGACGACATAAACAGAAGACATTTTCAGATGCAGGTTTTCTTGGCATTTTATGGGTTAAGGGGACTGGATACAATTGGTAGGTTGTTTGACAGTGTTTACAAGGGAGAGCTTTTGTGACTTCCTATTTGCTCCCCTGCACACCATTTCCCCCACCTGCACATGAATCCCATTCTAAAAAGGTTCTATTCTAAAAGGAAAGAATTTGCTTCCTTTCCTTATAAATCATGGGAGTAAATGTTTCCTTTTAGAGTCAACCCTTTTCAATATTTAGTCTAATTTATCAGTAGAAAAGGGATTTTGATGGTGTAGGGGGCAATGATGGCCCCAGGTCAGCCTGTGCAATCTGATAGGGGACCAGTGTCATTTAGGGCTCTCTGGATAATATAGAATGTATCGTGAACAGTAAAGCCCTGACTATACTACATAGGTACACTTACTGTATACATGTACAATGTCCTGTTGTTTTTTTTGCATCTAATTGAGCAAGCATGAGCAATAAAGGTGTCTGTTTTTTCTATCCATCCATTCATCCAGACACATAGTTCTTGATAAGATGTTTTTTTCAATCCAAAAGTATTGATGGTTTTCTCATTTCTCCACAAAGTATGTTAGTGGGTATTCATTAGAAGCGCCCAAGTATTTTAAGAAACAACTGCATAAAAGAAAAAACATTTAGGCCAAAAAGTATGGAATAAAGTGTTTGTAATTTTAGGGCATTGGTGATTTGGGACATTTTTATGCCCCCGCCTATTTGAAGAAAAGTGGAAGGGCATTAAGTGTTACCCCTGTCCGTCCCGTACATACGTCCGTCCCATTTCGTGTCCGGGCCGTAACTCCTAAACCATATGGAATATATTTATGAAACTTTACAGGTGCATGCATGACATTGAGACGACATGTCATGAACAAGGAAGACAACTCTTGCTTGTTTGGTTTTTGAATTATCTGCCCTTGACTTAGTTCCATATAGTAAACCGTGTCCGGGCCATAACTCCTAAACCATATGGAATATATTTATGAAACTTAACAGGTGCATTCATGACCTTGAGACGATGTGTCGTGAAAAAGGAAGACAAATCTTGCTTGTTTGGTTTTTGAATTATCTGCCCTTGACTTAGTTCCATATAGTAAACCGTGTGTGGGCCATAACTTCTGAACCATATGGAATATATTTATGAAAATTTACAGATGCATGCATGACATTGAGGCGATGTGTAATGAACATGGAAGACAGCTCTTGCTTATTTGGTTTATAAATTATCTGCCCTTGACTAAGTTCCATATAGTAAACCCTGTGTGGGCCATATCAACCTTAATAATAACTTCATGCTGTACCTGTTACAATTACATATGTAACCTTTTTCTGAATGGCACTTTGGCAGGGGCATCCATGTCCTATGGACACTTTTCTATTTTATTTTTACACTGAAAGAAGTCTTCACAGTTGTAGGTACTCAATGGAATCACTTCACTGAGGCAGTTCTACTGAGTATCCACTATCCGCAATACACCACAATCTCTTTATAACACGATTGTTGGGATCCAAAGTGAAAACTTTGTTAGCTAAGTGATGGTGTTGTATCCAAACAAAATGGTCATATTTCTATATAATCTGTACATTTTTTGTTTCGATACAATACTTGTGGGGTCCATCTTTAAATCATCTGATATCTGAAGCATTTTATAAAGAGGATCCAGTGTACGTGTATTGGTGCAAAAATGATAAAACTATCTTCTGAATACTCACCTTAATGGAGATAAGTTGACTCTTGTTATCTCGAAATCCAAGGGATTCTCTGGAATACTTCGAGATATCCATACCTTTACATATCAGATTTGCGGAATTGAAGAAAACAATAAATCAAACAACCACATTTAATAAATGAATATGTATTTCGACTCCTGAAGTTAAGAGATATATTGAAAATATTGTGGAAAAGGAGCAATTTCTCCTCTTTTCCACAATATTTTGATACCTGTTGTTAGATTTCCATGTTGGAACAGGGACTAGATTTTCACTTCGAGATAAGTGGTTATTCGAGATAAGCGAGGTCGAGATAACGAGAGACTACTGTATGTTGTGGATACTCTTGCAGTGTTAGTGACATAGAGTCTGTTTGTCCATTTTCAGAGCAGAGTTGATCAACCCCGATTGGGTAGAGCTCAACCAGTCAAGAGGCTATGAGAGCTATGAACACAAGTTATTCATGAGATACACAGGTAAGGGTACATACTTCCAGATAGGACACCTTTTTGAAACCGAAAAGTATTGATATCATTCTTATTTCTGCATATAGAAGATCTTACACGAGTTGTCATTCCATATGAAATTTATGAAATGAGGAAATGACGACAAGTGTAAGCGACCGTTTATCATTTGACTGTTTCAAATGGAATTTTACAGCTTTAAAAGTTGGCAATACTGCAATAGAAAATATAACGTTGTCCTGGACAGCATCATGACATTATGTGCCAATAACCAAGAGTTGTTCTGTGTGTGGTTATACGATTTTTATGACATGACATTAGCCATTGTATAATAGCAATGCCATATGATGAAAAAACATTGAGGGTATTTGTTAGAAGTGCCTTGCTGAGGTGCTTATAATGAGTTCCCTTAACATATGTTGTTTTATGGAGAAATAAGAAAAATTAACCCTGAATTATCACAAAATACTCTTCCCTAAGTTCTGTGATACTGCAAACTTACTTTCATTGGCATGAATAATGGAGTTTGGCAAAATAGAACAGCGTACAGTGCTGGAAATATATCACTGTAAGCATGAATAATGGAGTATTAGAAAGAGATTAACCTTCACCACTCTCTTGTCTAATTCAACAGATCACAAATTGGTTATATTTTTCTTATTTTTCCTGAAAAACAGACTTTGACATTTCATGCCAATTGTCTGCACTGGAGATTGTTTGCATGAAGTGTCATGTCCTGTTTTCAGGGAAAATATTTCAATATGTCATCTGCTGAAAACTTTACCCGGAATGCTAAGCATTAAAAGAAGCTGTCACTTAACACATATACCCGTTGCACTTTTCCTAGTTCTATGTATTTTGTATTCTTGCCTATTTGTTGATACTGTATAGCATTATTTTGAAGCATCAGGGTTGCCAAGTCCTAACTTCAGATTATGATGGTCCTGGACACTAGATGTGAACTCAGTCCATGACACACAGCACACAGCTTTTCATTATCACCCCTTCATTGTCTCAGAATGACTTAAATAATGTTGAAAGAGGCGTAAAACACCAAATCGTCGTTACATTATTTCAGTTTTGGCTGCCGATATGCTGGTATATTTCCCAGCTGTCTACTGGATATTTGCTGCCAGGAAAATCTCACCGGCTGATACGAGTGCAGCTACCAATCTGGTATGTAGCAATGGTATTTTCCATTCTTTTAAACTTAAATAGAATTATACATGCAGCTCTAGATAAAAATATTTTCATAATAAATAAATAAATAAGTAAATTACAATGTAGCATAACTGGTGTTTTTAATCAGTATGTTTTAAAATTGTGACAATCTACTGTGGGATAGTTTCAGCAAATGGTCCAGTGTTGATATGAATATTCTAATTCTGTGCTGGAATCAGTTGAAACAAAATCTCCCTATTTCAGAAGCAAAATTTCCTATTTTAGAAGATCTCCAGTGATCAGTTGATATCAGGTTGGCAGGTCTGCTCAGCCATACTGGTTCTGAAGTTTCAAACAAGCCCATTTTACTAGGTGTTAATGTGTCTTAAAATGCTGGATGAGTTGCAACCAGTGTAGACACCTGATCTGATGCTGCATCATGCGGCATCTGATCTAGCTGTGCTCTGTCTGTTAAGGCATGTCTTTTCAAATACTTGGGTAAATGACATGGCATCACTAAAACATACCTATATAATTTTGACCCCCTTAAACCCCACTTTTATATAGTAAAACTGGGGTTTACAGGGGTATACATTATTTTTGTTATTTCTGCTAAAAAACAAAGATTGTGGGTACTCGATGAGGCAGTTCTAACGAGTACCCACAATCTGTGTTTTGGAGCAGAAATATGAAATATATCAGAATTTTTTATCTGAAAAATTGTCATTTTTTGGTGGTAAAATTTTCAATGTATTTGAATAGGCGTGTTTTCGTAATGAAAAATTCTCATAATGCTGTAGATGCTCACTATGATGGCCTGGGCCCAGTTGTTCAAAGCTAACGATGTCGTTAGTTAACGATTCGATAAAATTTACATCGAATGATACGCAAATATGCTGAAATTTTTTGCTGAAAAAATGTGAGTAGCTTTTGCATTGCAAAAGCTACTCACATTTTTTCAGCAAAAAATATCAGAATATTGTATATTGAATCCGCTAAAACAGTTAACGAAATGACCCGTAACAAGCTCGTTAAGCTAACGACGCTTTGAACAACTGGGCCCAGTTGTTCAAAACTAATGATGTTGTTAGTTAACATGTAGTTAAAACTTTGACCATTGAATATGGCATATACACTAATATTTTTTCGACAAAATTCCTGTGCATTAGATATTCCACTTATTAGTTTATGACTTATCATTATAATCGTTTCACTACAGAACCGTGTTAGTTCACCATATTGACGCAAATGACCCTCATGGGTTGATGCGTCGTTAAACCTGAACTCATCATCATCATCCACTTATTAGAACAGTTAACATTTTGACCACTAATGAGGTTGTTAAGCTAACTGGGCTCAGGTTATTAGAGAACATTCCAGTGAGAATCCTCAAGATAGCTGGTGCAAAAGTAATGAAACCAAAGTAATCATTGCCATGAGTTCATGTAATAGCCAGAATTTTAAAGGCCAGGCTATTAGAGTTTATTAATTTGAGTTCATTTAATGGCCTTAGGTCTTAATATTTTTAGTTAATTTATTGGCTTGACTTCTTAATAACTTGAGTTTATTTAATGGCCTGAGTTCTTAATAATTCAAGTTCATGTAATGGCCAGACTGAATAATTTGAGCTTCAGTGTGCATAGCTCCAGATAAGATGCTTTTTTTTTTCAACCAAAATGTATTAATGTTTTTCTTATTTCTCCATGAAAATGTATGTTGTTGGTACTTGTTAGCAGTGGCTTCGTGTGGCACTTCAAATGAACACCCACAATTAATATTTTCTTGGAGAACTAGGAAAAATCGTCTTTCTGCCACTCTTTAACTTGAGCTATGTTCAGCCTGTGAAAAAGATCTTTATGCCTACACAAGCACATTACAAAAAAGACGCCTATTCATATATAATTCAAATTTCACCCCAGAAACTGAAAATTTGTAGATAAAAAACTCTGATATTTTTCATATTTCTGCTCAAAACATAGATTGTGGCTACTCATTAGAACTGCCTCAGTGAGGCAGTTATAACGAGTCCCACAGTCTGTGTTTTTGAGCATAAATTTGAAAAATAATGTATACCCATGTAAACCCCAGTTTTACTGTTTAAAAGTTGGGTTTAAGGGGGTCAAAATTATATAGGCATGTTTTTGTGATGAAACGGTTTTCTCCGGACCACCTCTGCTCATTGATATGTTTTACAATACCAAAAGTTTCTGCATGTGGACAGTGACAACCTTGATCAGACCATTTAAGTGTGCAAGCTGATCTGGGCATTTGCTATCCATATATGTGGTAAGACATTTTTCTAATGGCCACACATTTTCTTTTATGATTTATTATTCAGGAGAAAGGCTTCCTACTTATGTTGCTGTATCCAGGACTTATACTGATAGATCATGGACATTTCCAGTATCCTTTGACAACTGTGCTCTCATATTGCTTCAGTATTATGGAATCATTGAGAGACTTAAACACATTGTGAAAAAAAGACAGGCTTTCTGTATGCAGATCAGCCTTGATCATGTGATAACCAGTCATGTGACAAACAGGTGTTTCTTAAAGATACTTAAAAAAAAAGCATTTTAAAGTATGTATAGTTTGCACAGGATCCTATCATATCTGATAATGTAAGACTGAGGACATGCTGAAAACTGACTAGGATTTTGGACAAATTAATTGATTAACCTTGAATGCAGACGAACAAGGGTTTGTATTAAAGCCCATTCCTTTCCCGATGGGACAAACTAGAACTAAGGGATGAGCCTTGTTTCTGGAGGTCATGAGATGCACTCAGGTAGGCCTGCCACCGAAAGCATGAATAGTCTCAAGCAGCAGGAGGAGTGTTAAAAAATGCTGAATGAGATGAAACAGGGTAGACCTGGATCAGATGTTACATTCTTTGGCATGTGATCTGGGTCTTCAGTGCTTGGCCAGGCCTGTCTTTTCAAATACTGAGGATAAATGCGGTGAGAATTAGAGTGTGACAAACAGAAATACAAGTATTACCAACTTAATATCCAGAGTAAAAGGCCTCAGCAAACAATGTAGACCCAGATTTAACTCCATAGGCTCAAATGTCACTCATCCGTAGTCTTTAGATACATCAACAGACCGAGTATGGTGGTCGGCCTCAGTGGCTCAGTTGGATGCGCGACTGACTGGTGAGCAGGAGGTTGTGGGTTTGACCCTTGCTAGGTCTGCAACATTCTTTTGTGGAGATTCATCATGAAATATTTTCTATGGTCATTCTCTCCTTTAAGCTGATTCAAGAATGGCAGTTGTCAGTTCCTGGCAAAAGAATGTACACAATATTGGTTAACTATTTAGAGGACTGAGCCTGCCCAGTAAAAGTGTGGTAGGTAAACTGACCACGCTCCACGTGACTCCAATGGGTTGACAGGACTGTAAAACACCAACACAAATAAACCAAGTATTGTTAGTATTTAAATTGTCTGAATACTTGGAGTACTCAGGGGATGCATACATTCCAGAAAGTCCATTCTTACAAAGTCATAGCTTCAGATAAGGGTTTCTTTTTTTGCCACAAAGTACTGATATTTTTCTGATTTCTTTATGGAAACATATGTTGTGGTACTCATTAGAAGCACCTAGCTGGGGCACTTCTAATGAGTACCCACAACATATGTTTTCATGAAAAAATAAGGAAAATATTTTGTGGACACTTCCTCTAATATTGTACTAGGCAAAGTTTTCTTTGGTCGCCTACTGGAAGAAATTTATTCTGATTTCATATTTACCATGACCATATACCAGATATAACTGTATAAGTCTTGGCTTAACCCTGCTAGCTGCTACAAGTCTGTTGACTGGTCGGGAGATAATCGGCTCGGTGATGTTCTGTTTAGCACTAAACTACAAACAGATGGAGCTCTATCATGCCATGCCTTTCTTCTGCTATCTTCTTGGGTCCTGTCTGCAGTCGTTACGATATAACGGGTAAGTTTGTAAACAAGATGATAATGTGATCTTACAAGCTCAGTCATAGATGTTTTATCCCTTTAAGCGCTAATCATAACTAGCTTATGACATTTTGTTGCTTTTGTTTTGGTATTTTTTCAGAGAAAGTAAGGCTTGATGTGTCATATTTCACAGATGGCCAATTTTATTTCTCTGAAAAATGATAATGATAAAAAATAGAATGTTGTCTGCTACAATTTTGCCTAGTGCTTAAAGCTGTATTGGCAAGTATTATTGTATTTTGCCGCAGATATCCATGTTGTAGAGTATCTTTTTGGTTTAAACAGTATTTTATTCGTTCATTTACATGTATACAAACGTATACAATATCAATGTTCCAGGACGGTAAGTTATAAGCTTCCTTTCCTGATATTTTTTTGTAGCAAGTGACAATCTCTTTGAAATATTCCCAAAATTCAGTTTTTTTAAATATCTTTCTTATTTTCTCTGAATAATAAAATGAAAATGTCACAACGGAGCATGGTAATGCTGTAAAGGGAAAAAAAAACGACTAACTTCTTACCAAATCATCCATGCTCCTGAGTGGCAGATTTTTCAAATCAAGCAAACACTGTTCATTGTTCTATTTTTATCGCACCTGCTTGTAGCAGGGTGCGATATAGGCGTCCGATTTTCTGTCCGTCCGTCCGTCAGTCCGTCCGTCTGTCAACATTTATGTCGACGTTCGACATTTATGTCAAAGTTAGTATTCTAATCACCTACAAGACTAAACAACCATCAAACCTTGCATGAAACATCTCCCTGACCTCCTGACTTTGCAACATAGGCGTCCGCTTTTCCGTATGTCTGTCCATTCGTCCGTCCATCAGCATTTATGTCGAAGTTCGACATTTATGTCAAAGTTAGTATTTTAATCAACTACAAGACTAAACAACCATTAAACCTTGCATGAAACATCTCCCTGACCTCCCGACTTTGCGACACAGGTGCCCACTTTTCCATTCGTCTGTCTGTTCGTCTGTCCGTCTCTTAACAGTTCTGTTATGTCGAAGTTCGACATTTATGTCAAAGTTAGTATTCTAATCAACTACAAGACTAAACAACCATCAAACCTTGTATGAAATATCTCCCTGACCTCCTGACTTTGCGACATAGGTGCCCGCTTTTCCATTCGTCTGTCTGTTCGTCCGTCCGTCTGTCTCTTAACAGTTCTGTTATGTCAAAGTTCGACATTTACGTCAAAGTTAGTATTCTAATCAACTACAATTCTACAACAACCATCATTCCTTGCATGACACATCTCCCTGACCTCCTGACTTGGCAGATATGTTGACCCAGTGACCTTGACCTATATTTTGCACTCCATTGACTTTGACACAATTTACGTTGACATTCCAGATCTTCTCAACTATAAGGCATACAACTACCAAACCTTGCATAGTGCTTCTTCTAGATGTACAGACTTGGCAGGTACCTTGACCCGGTGACCTTGACCTATATTTTGCGCTCCAGTGACTTTGACATATTTTGCGTCGACGTTCGATATCTGCTCAACTATAAGGCCTACAACCATCAAACCTTGCAAAGTGCTTCTCCTCAATGTACTGACTTAGCAGATACCTTGACCTGGTGACCTTGACCTATATTTTGGCTGCAGTGACTTTGACATAATTTACATCAACGTTCCAGATCTCCTCAAGTGTAAGACCTCTAGCCACCAAACCTTGCATAGTGCTTCTCCTATATGTACTGATTTGGCAGGTATCTTGACCCGGTGACCTTGACCTATATTTTGAGCTCCAGTGCCTTTTACACATTTTACGTCAAAGTTCAATATCTTCTCAACTATAAGGCCTACAACCATCAAACCTTGCATAGTGCTTCTCCTCAATGTACGGACTCTGCAGGTACCTTGACTGGGTGACCTTGACCTATATTTCACGCTCCATTGACTTTTACATCTTTTAGGTCACCCTTCCATATGTCCTCAGCTGTAAGGCCTTCAACCACCAAACCTTATATAGCACTTCTTCTCGATGTACTGACTCGACAAGTAACTTGACCTGGTGACCTTGACCTATATTGTGCACTCCAGTGACTTTGACACATTTTATATTGATGTTCGGTATCTCCTCAAATATAAGACCTACAACCACTAAACCTTGCATAGTGCTTCACCTCATTGCACTGGCTTGGCAGGTACCTTGACCCAGTGACCTTGACCTATATTTGACACATTTTACTTTGATGTTTGATAACTCCTCAACTATAAGGCCTACAACCACCATACCTTGCATTGTGCTTCTCCTTGATGTACTGAATTAGCAGGTACCTTGACCCGTGACCTTGACCTATATTTCATGCTCCAGTGACTTTTACACATTTTACGTCAACGTTCCATTATCATTGGGCTGTATGATACAAAAAGTCAGTGCTGAAGATATAGCCATTAGAGGGAATGGGACTGGCGTGGAATATATGTGCCCCACTAGGCACTTTGTCTACATTTTTTTCAACCCAGTTTTCCAAGTAAGCACTGCTAAGAATGAAATAAACTTATTTAATAACCACATTCTGATTGAGGCTCCTGTGACTTTTGCGCCAGCAGGTGCGATGACGCCTTCCGCGGAATTCTTGTAATCAACTACAAGACTAAACAACCATCAAACCTTGCATGAAACATCTCCCTGACCTCCCAACTTTGCGACACAGGTGCCGACTTTTCCATTCGTCTGTCTGTTCGTCTGTCCGTCTCTTAACAGTTCTGTTATGTCGAAGTTCAACATTTATGTCAAAGTTAGTATTCTAATCAACTACAAGACTAAACAACCATCAAACCTTGTATGAAATATCTCCCTGACCTCCTGACTTTGCGACATAGGTGCCCGCTTTTCCATTCGTCTGTCCGTTCGTCCGTCCGTCTGTCTCTTAACAGTTCTGTTATGTCGAAGTTCGACATTTACGTCAAAGTTAGTATTCTAATCAACTACAATTCTACAACAACCATCATTCCTTGCATGACACATCTCCCTGACCTCCTGACTTGGCAGATATGTTGACCCAGTGACCATGACCTATATTTTGCGCTCCATTGACTTTGACACAATTTACGTTGACATTCCAGATCTTCTCAACTATAAGGCATACAACTACCAAACCTTGCATAGTGCTTCTTCTAGATGTACAGACTTGGCAGGTACCTTGACCCGGTGACCTTGACCTATATTTTGCGCTCCAGTGACTTTGACATATTTTGCGTCGACGTTCGATATCTCCTCAACTATAAGGCCTACAACCATCAAACCTTGCAAAGTGCTTCTCCTCAATGTACTGACTTAGCAGATACCTTGACCTGGTGACCTTGACCTATATTTTGGCTGCAGTGACTTTGACATAATTTACATCAACATTCCAGATCTCCTCAAGTGTAAGACCTCTAGCCACCAAACCTTGCATAGTGCTTCTCCTATATGTACTGACTTGGCAGGTATCTTGACCCTGTGACCTTGACCTATATTTTGAGCTCCAGTGCCTTTTACACATTTTACGTCAACGTTCAATATCTCCTCAACTATAAGGCCTACAACCATCAAACCTTGCATAGTGCTTCTCCTCAATGTACGGACTGCAGGTACCTTGACTGGGTGACCTTGACCTATATTTCACGCTCCATTGACTTTTACACCTTTTAGGTCACCCTTCCATATGTCCTCAACTGTAAGGCCTTCAACCACCAAACCTTATATAGCACTTCTTCTCGATGTACTGACTTGACAGGTACCTTGACCTGGTGACCTTGACCTATATTGTGCACTCCAGTGACTTTGACACATTTTATATTGATGTTCGGTATCTCCTCAAATAGAAGACCTACAACCACTAAACCTTGCATAGTGCTTCACCTCATTGCCCTGGCTTGGCAGGTACCTTGACCCAGTGACCTTGACCTATATTTGACACATTTTACTTTGATGTTTGATAACTCCTCAACTATAAGGCCTACAACCACCATACCTTGCATTGTGCTTCTCCTTGATGTACTGAATTAGCAGGTACCTTGACCTTGACCTATATTTCATGCTCCAGTGACTTTTACACATTTTACGTCAACGTTCCATTATCATTGGGCTGTATGATACGAAAAGTCAGTGCTGAAGATATAGCCATTAGAGGGAATGGGACTGGCCTGGAATATATGTGCCCCACTAGGCACTTTGTCTACATTTTTTTCAACCCAGTTTTCCAAGTAAGCACTGCTAAGAATGAAATAAACTTATTTAATAACCACGTTCTGATTTTGGCTCCTGTGACTTTTGCCCCAGCAGGTGCGATGACGCCTTCCACGGAATTCTTGTTATATACCTTACATACTAGGACTGTTTTCTTGAAAGTACTGCAAAATTGTTTCAGCTTGTGTTTAAGAACAATAAATGTCTGAAGATGGTATCTTGATTAGCAATGTTGATATCACTTTCATTGCCCAACAGTAATAGTTCCCATAGCTACAGATAAGAGGGGGTATCCACATGATATATTTCTTATTTCTCCACAAAAACATTTTTTGTGGGTACTCATTAGAAGCACCTCAATGAGGCGCTTCTAATGACTACCCACAACATTTGTTTTTGTGGAGAAGTAAGAACGATATCAGCATTTTTTGGATGAAATAAGCGCCTTATCTGTTGCTATGGTTCCATAACATAACAGCAATGGCTGTCACTGCATTGTGTTTATGTCCCTTTTGTGAGCTGAGATGTCAAAATAAAATACTCTAACATGGAAAACCTTCTATAAAAACAGTTCTGACACTACGAAATTATTCACTAGTTACTGATATCATATCACTTCACCGCTAGGTATATATAACACTATTACTAGGATCTAAAGCAAAAACCATGTTAGCTGAATATTAAAACCATGTTTTATCCAAACAAAAATGGTCATTTTTCTATATAATCTGCCCATTTATTTTTGAATACATGTTTGGGGTCTACCTTTAAAACTGTCATATATCTGAATTCCTTAATAATGAACTGTCTTTAGCCCATTTAAGCTGGCATTCCATAAAAGGGACATTGGCAAACAGTGTCAACCCAGATCAGATGCCACAGAACAGGGTGTCTGATCTGGGTCTACATTGTTTGCATTATATACTGGGATTTCTATAAAGCATGGTAATAATAAAAACTAATTGCACATCCTTTCTTTTGGAAATGGACCAGTCCAAAGACTTGAGTAAGAAGAATCCACTCAGCATAAATGGGTTAATATAATATAAAAAGGTTTCAGTGTAAATACAGTAAAAGTAAAACCTTAATGACTCAAACATAGATGGCTCATTTTCTACGGCTAATTTGAACTCATTTTTGAGTCCCTAGAAAATTCTCTTGATAGCCCTAGAAAACAAATATTTATGGATATTTTAGAGATTTTATCATGAAGTGTATGTTGTGTCCACTCATAAGAATTGCCTCATCGAGGCAGCTCTAATGAGTACACACAACATACATCAAAATTGAAAAAACATCCCTAAATAATATATCAACTTGCCTCCTGACCTGGCATTATGATACCTCAGTGGCTCGAACTACCCATGTCTGGAACAAATTTGCATGGTCCCAAAGCTGTTTGAGTTATAGAGGGTCGACTGTACATATTTTGGAGTTCTGTCTGCTACTGTTGTGACTAGTGCTTACTAGTTGTGACAAAAATGCGGTTTGAAGGAATACTACAAAAAAGCAAAGTCAACATATACATTTTTAATTTTGTCTAGAATAATTAAGGGAGTTAATAACCAAATCTAAATGTGTTCCTTCTTGACTACTCTGTCTGAATTGCCTTCCATGTCAGTAAACAGATAAACCTTATTCTTTGCAAAATACAGTGTATCTTGACTGCTTTAGCAAGCAGGGATCTCTTTCTGGCGGCATTGGTGTTGGCATAGTTGTTGTCGGCATCAACAATATTAAGTCTATGCATTTAGCTCTGTTTTTCAAATACCAAGGCTTCTAGGCTAATAAAACTTCATACATACATTCACCAGGATGCACCCTGTCCAATTTGTGCTTTTGATTTTTTTCTGCCAGGTTTTTCCGACTGTTGAAGATTGGTATTGCAGTACTTCTTACCTTTGGTTTATGCTGGTTCCCATTTCTGCACAGTAAAGAATCAGCATTACAAGTCCTACATAGGCTGTTTCCCTTTGCAAGGGGTGTCTTTGAGGTAAGACCTTTATTACCATATACACCCTTCATATTCGGTCACCTTAATGAGTCTAACATACCCAAAATGTATGTTTCTTGAAGTATTAATACATTACAACCTCTTTATAACATGGTATTTGGGGTCCAAAGCACAAATCATGTTAATTAAACAACTGTGTTATTTCCAAACAAAAATGTATAGATTATATACAAAAAAGACCATTTCTGCTTATTTTTCTGTATAATCTATACATATTTGGGATTCATCTTTGAACCATGTTATATCCAGAACAGTCTTATAACCAGTTGTGTAGTAGGGTGGTTGATGTATACAATGTTCTTTCATAATTTCTGATTAACTGTCACCTCTTGAGCAAAGGTTGTGTGCCAGTCCAATCATTAGTATAATAAATGTTGTCATTGTACCAAGCGTGGGTATAAAGAGGATTGACTGTATCAGAACTATACCGAAGTACAGGGTGCCATTTTACAGTCTCCACACAAGCAGTTAATGGCAGCCACTATGATCACTCAGTATTCTGAAAGAGATCTTTCAGAAATGCATAACTAACCCAGGGGGCTCACGACTTTGAAACAACATTGATTCAACGTTGTTACAACAACTTGACATTGAATCAAAGTTGAATTGACATTTTTTCTATGTGGTGTGCCTGCTAGGTAATCTAATAGCATACTCAGTTTGTTTGAGTCTGAAGAAGACTGAGAGCATAGCTCTAGATAAGAGGAGATATCCAAATAAAAATATATGTTTTGGGTACTCATTAGGAGTACCCAAAACATATGTTTCTATGGAGAAAAATATTGATATTTTTCAGTTGGAAATAAGTACATTATAGTGATTAGAACCCCGACTGGATCATGAGGTCCCGGGTTCCAATCCTACTGGAGGTATAATTCAGCTCATGACAGTACGGTGCTTTATTGCACAGAGCCTTTTATTATCACCCTTCTGTTGTCTCAATATGGCTTAAATAATGTTGAAGGGACATAAAATACCAAACCATCATCTCCAAGATGGTGCCTTATCTGGAACAGTGTGAGAAAGTTCAGCATTTTTTATGCCCCTACCAGCTTTGAGCAGAACTGTATAATACATGTTTCCATTAGTCCGAAAGGATCTGCAAGTATAATAATATAGGTACTACATCAAAGTGTGGATTACATTTTATGGGTGGCACACAAGCTCTTAAATGACTGTAATCCCAACATATTTATTCCTTTTGAAATTCAGAAAACAATTAGATACAGAATATTCTATATGGTACAAAAAGGTGTCTCATCTAGAGCTCTGGGCACGGTTGTTCAAAACTAACGATGTCATTAGTTAATGTGTTGTTATAATTTTGATCATCAAATATGGCATATACGCTAATATTTTTGCTGAAAAAATGTGAGTAGCTTTTGCCTTTGCCAAAGCTACTCACATTTTTTCAGCAAAAATACCTGTGAATTAGATATTGTAATTACTAGAACTGTTAATATTTTGACCGCTAGCGAGCTTGTTAAGCTAACAATGCATTAAACAACTGGGCCCCGCTCTTCTGTATATTTCAGGATAAAGTAGCTAATATTTGGTGTTCTTCATCTGTGGTTGTCAAGTGGAAACAGATACTTTCTATAGATCAGATTGTATTATTATGGTAAGGTGATCCATCTTTGTCTTCTTTGTTTTTCTTTTCTCCTGTCTTTGCTCTTTTTTGCTCACCTGGATTAAGTCCAGGAAGAACTGTTGCACTACCCCTGATATTGTAGTCGGCATCCACACAACGTAGAAATTTTTTATGAACCCCTATTTTCCAAACCACACAATGGATTTAGTTTATATTTGGTATGATGACAGATATAGGTGCAAAGTTTTATTCAGCAATACCCTCAGCCACGCCTATGGTCTTATGTCAAGTTCACAGACTTACAATTTTTATGTTAAAGTTTTTTGTTAAAGATTTTGAGAGCATATTTTTCCAGACCATAGGATGGATTTGATTTATATTTTGTATGGTGATAGATATAGGTCCAAAGTTTTATTCAGCAATAATCCCAACCAGGCTATGGCCTTAAGGTCAAGGTCACAGACTTGGAATTTTTATGTTAGTTTTGCATTAAAGTTTTTACCATGTCATATTTTCCAGACCATATGATGGATTTAGTCTATATTTTGAAGATGGTAGGTATATGTCCAAAATTTTATTCAGCAATTCTCCCAACCAGACCAGGCTCCTTTTGTTATACCCTGTCACACGATAATGGCGGATAATTACATATTCCTAGAGAAAAATGGCTAAACTATTTTCAAACAGTGAAGACCATAATCAGATGCCGCATTCTGTGGCATCTGATTTGAGTCTGCACTGTTTGCCAGTTACTCTTTTAGGGGTCTCCAGATTACTTTAGGTCAGTTACTGGTAAATTGTTGCCTTTTTTTCAGTCTGGTAACAACATTAGTATTTTTACTACCATCATCATTAGATTTGTTAATAAGACCATCATCTAGGAAATTCAAGTTAGCTCTTGTAAGTATACTGTGATTACGGTATATAGTTTTTAATGCTTACCAGGTTGGGTTAGATTTTCAGCAGACGACATTTTGAAATAGTTTTCTTATTTTTCCCAGAATTACAGGTCAATGTGACATACTTCATGGTCAAGTCACTTGTCATTATATTTTTGGAGACTACTTGATGGATTAACATGAAACTTGACATCTTGCCTTCATTCTTCAATTTATTGTGTGCTAAGCATGGACCAGACTTTTTACGAAAGCTAATACTTGTTACTGTGTAGATATCAATTTATCTACACTGTATAAAACAGTTTAAACATTGTCGACTGTTGGCAAAATTTACCATATTTACCCTAAGAATTGGGACAGACCAGCCTGTGAAAATAGTGTAGACCCAGATCAAACACTGCAAAACACAGCCTCTGATCAGGTTCTGCACAGTTTGCATCCAGCAGTTCATACACCTATCAGCAGGTAGTAAAATGGACATGTTCAAATTTCAGAATAAGTCGCCAATCATATTACTTGATCTGAATTTTTGCTATAAATTCACATACTTAATGGCAAACAGTGCAGATCCAGATCAGTTGGCTTCTTCAGAAGCCAACTGATCTGGATCTACACTGTTTGCAAAGGCAGGGTATATCCGGGTTCAGCAGGACAAGGGTTAAAAGGAGTTAAGGTTTCCAAATATTTAAGGTAATTACAGTAAAAAAATAATACACAAAAACCTCTTTATAAGACAATTCATTATAAGATGGTTTTTGATATAAGATGGTTTAAAGGAGGATCCCAAAAGTGTTGTATCCAAACAAAAATGTATAGATTATGTAGAAAAATGACCATATATGGTCATATTTCTATATAATCTATACATTTTTGTTTGGTTAAAACTCTGTTGTATAGAGTACACGGTTTTCATTATGGTCATTTTTTTCTGTATAATCTAGATATTTTTGTTTCGATACAACATGATTGTATAACTAACACAGTTCCATTTATGGTCATTTTTCTATTAATCTAGACATTTTTGTTTGGATACAACATGATTTTATAGCCAATGTGGTTTTCACTTTAGGTCCCACACTGGTGCTTTAAAGAGGTTGTGGTGTATATTTTATCTGGGCCCAGTTGTTCAAAACTAACGATGTCGTTAGTTAACGTATGGTTAAAACTTTGATCATTAAATATGACATATATGCTAATATTTTTGCTGAAAAAATGTGAGTAGCTTTTGCATTTGCAAAAGCTACTCACATTTTTTCAGCAAATATACCTGTGAATAAGATATTGTACTTACTAGAACAGTTAACATTTTGACCTCTAACGAACTCGTTAAGCTAACGATGCTTTGAACAACTGGGCACTAATTTTTGCAGTTTTTGTATTGCAGATAAACTCATCATTAGTATTTTTCCTGTTTTCTTTCCAAGTTCATGAGAAGAGTATTCTGATTCCAGCACTGTAAGTAGCTATATCATCTCCATAGCATTATGCCTTTTTGCAACTGAAAAGTATCAATTTTTCTCTTATTTCACCATGAAAACATATGTTATGGGTGCTCGCCGCGGCGCTTCTTTGTTTGTGTTGAGATTTTATGGCCCAGTCAACCCAATGGAGTCATGTCGAGCGCGGTCAGTTTACCTAACCACACGTTTACTGGGCAGACTTAGTCCTCTAAGCGGTTAACCAGTACTATGCCCGTTCTTTCGCCAGAAACTGACAACTGCCCTTCTTGAATCAGCGGAAGGGAGAGAATAACCGTAGAAAATATTTCATGATCAGTCTCCACGAAAGAATGTTGCCAACCTCTGCGGGGGTTGAACCCGCGACCTCCTGGTCTCCAGTCGGACGGCACATCCAACTGAGCCACCGAGGCCGGCCCGAGGCACTTCTAATGAGTACCCAGCATATATGAAGCATCCGGGTGGCCAAGTGGTTAGTATTCCCAGCTTTGGATCGTGAGGTCCCGGATTCAAATCCTGCAAGAAGCGGAATTCAATCCATATCCATGACTGTACAGTGCTTAAGTGCACAAAGCCTTTCATTATCACCATTAATATGATTTAAATAATGTTGAAAGGGACATAAAACACCAAACCATCATCATCATCCCACAAGATATATTTCTGTGGATATATAAGAAAAATATCAGAACTTTTGGGATGAAAAAATGCCTATCTGGTGCTATTGTTACGAGCCAGGCATAAGGAGAAAGAAATGAAAGTGAAACCAGCAACAAGCTTTAAATTATTAACAATATTTATTCACAAAAAATAAGATAAGATTCAAAACAAAAGAATGTAAGTGAACAGTACCTTTCAAGTTTATGTCACAAAGTCCCTCAAAAATAATCCACAAGAATTTATAAAACATCCTTTGAATATCAGTTTCTGATCCCACAATTTAAAGTTCCTGAATTCAGAATTTAAGTCCAGAATGAATAAAATATTAAAGTAATCCAGAATAGAATAATTTCCAGTGAAAGTATACAAAGATGCCCAGATGAAAATCTGTTCTCCTTATATAATATCAAAGAAGGTTCTAGAAAAAGAATTTACTACAAGCATCTCTTACTTTCCAGTTCCAATCAAGAAACTTCTAAATCTTCCATGACATGCCAAAAATAACTCAGTCCAGAATCAAGGACGTAAACATCATGTTATTGTAAACATGTTGTTCTAGAAAGTTATTTTTGGAAACATAGTAAACATGATGTTTAAAATAATTGAACACCCTATATATAACACTATGTACAGCTGTGGCATTCTCAGTTTGTATTAGTGCTTTTAAGGTAAGCCTGCATTGAAGAGTGTCCTGTTATAAGAGCCTCTTTGACTGTGACCATTATTTCACAGTTGACACTTGACAGGCTTAGAGATTTTTTGTCGCAACTGCTTTAGCAAGCAGGAGGGTCATAGGGATCACTTTTGGCATTAGTGTTGGCATAGGCATTGTAGGCGTCAACAGTTTGAAGTCTGTGTGTTTAGCTCCATTTCTCAAATTTCATGATTTTCAGGCTAATGAAACTTTGTACATACATCTGCTGTGATGCATCCTGCCCACTGCTATCGACTGTTACTGACCTTGACCTACTTTTTAGGCTCACCTGAACAGTTTTTAGTCTGCACTTTTAGCTCTAATGACCAGTCGGTGCATTTAACTTCATATGTTTAGTCTGTGGGTTTAGCATCATTTCTCAAACACTTAGGCTTCTAGGCTAATGAAACTTCATACCATTTCTGCCATGATGCACCAACCATTACTGACCTTGACCTACTTCTCACGCTTAGCTGAACAATGTGGGTTTAGCCCCATTTCTCAGACTCCAAGGCCATCATGCTGATGAAACTTCTACACACATTTGCCAAAATGCACCCTGCCCACTGCCATTGACCGTTACTGAACGTGACTTACTATTCAGGCTTGCCTGAACAATGTTTAGCCTGTGTGTTTAACTCCATTTCTGGAACTATGAGGCACCTAAGCTAGTAAAACTTCATACAAATAGCCACTATGAGTCTATGACACATCTTGCCCGCTACTATTGACTGTTACTGACCTTCTCAGGCTTGGCTTAACAATACAGTTGACTCTCGCTATCTCGACCTCGCTTATCTCGAATAACCGCTTATCTCGAAGTGAAAATCTGGTCCCTGCCTAAACATGAAAATCTAACAACATGTAAAAATATTGGGGAACAGAGGAGAAATTGCTCCTAAGGAACAATTTCTCCTCTTTTCCACAATATTTTCAATATGTCTTCAACTTCAAGAGTCCAATTACACATATACTTGTTAAATGTGGTTAATCGAATTAGTTTTTCCTCAATTCTGCAAATCTGATATGTCGAAGTACGGATATGTCGAAGTATTTCATAGAGTCCCTTGGAATTCGAGATAACGAGAGTCGACTGTATTTAGTCAGTGTGTTTAGCTCTGTTTCTCGAGCATGGAGGCCACTACACTATTGAAACATCATACATTCACCATGATGCACCCAGACCTCTGCCATCATCCATTTCTTGACCTGTTTTTCACACTTGGCTGAACAATGTTTAGTCTACATTTAGCTCCTTTTCTCAAACACTAAGGCCTCTACACTTATGAAACTTCATACACACATCTGCCATGACACACTCTGCCCACTGCCGTTGACTGTTATTGACCTACTTAACATGCTTGACTGAACAATGTTTAGTCAGTGGGTTTAGCGCCATTTATGTAACACTGAGATCTCTACGCTAATGAAATTCTATATGCACATCCGCCATGACACCTTGCCCACTGTCTTCAACCGTTAGTCTGTGCATTTAGTCATCCATTTCTTGACCTATTTTTCACACTTGGCTGAACAATGTTTAGTCTACATTTAGCTCCTTTTCTCAAACACCAAGGCCACTACACTAATGTTACTTCATACACACATTAACCATGATGCACCCTGCCCACTGCCATTGACCATTTAGGTCTGTCCATTTAGGTCCGTTTCGTGAACACCCATGCCAATAGGCTAATGCAACTTCATACAAACATCTACCATGATGCACACTGTCAAGTTCTGTAGACTGCAATTGACATTGATTTCTTTTTCACACTTAGCTGAACAATTTTAGTCTGTGCGTTTAGGTTCATTTCTTGAACACCACTAGCAACATAGCCATTTGGTAAATTTCTTGTTTCTCTTTCATTGTTGCCTAATTTTCTTGGCATTATGATGGGATGGGTGTATTTGTGTCCTGCGGATGTAGTTTTTGTTTCCTCAGTATGTAATTTTTGACAGAGATTTTCTCTTGTGATAAATTTTAGAATATAATGGGGTTTTTTTGTTCTTTTTTGCATTCGTAATTTGTACAACCAAATGAAGAATTTTCCACTGTTAAATTGTGTAATAAAATGGAGATATTGTTTTCATTTATGTTTAAATTGTGTGACGAAATAGATATTTTTTCTTGTCCATAGCAGATTGCAAATTGAGGCTGTTTTTCTGATTTTTTCCCAGAAAATAGGCTTTGACATTTCATGCAGAGTGTCTCCTAAGGAGACAATTTGCATGAAATGTCAAGGTATTTTATGGGAAAATAAGAAAAAAATATTTTAAAATGTCATCTGTTGAAATTCCCATCCAGCATACTAAGCATTAAATATACTTACAAATTGTTGTTTATTTTATTTATATATATATATATATATATATAATTTTATATGTATTTATGATTTTTTTTTTTTTTTTCAGAATAGTGTGTGTTCTAATTCCTGAAAGACCATTCTGGTGTTTCTGGTTCTTGATTATATCAACTTTTAGGTAAGCATCCCATAGTTTATCCCTCAAAACACCAATCACAACTGCAGCAGACAACAGTTAAAAAATATTTTTCATAGAAAATAAGTCTTGTCATCTAAAGTGAATTGTCTGCCAAGCAGACAATTCACATGAAATGTCAAGACTTATTTTCTATGAAACTTTGCTTAGCGTTTTAAGAGCTAAACAGATAAGTTAACACTATGAGCTCTGGTTATACTGACAACTTTAAACTGCTTGCTGGCATATCATCAGTATTCATAACCTACAGAGCACACAAAAAAGAAGTTTAAGGGGAAATACTGCTTTCAGTATGTCTGTGGTTCTGTACTTCTGTACTTCCATCAACAATTAAGGTTTTCACTCAATAACTTTAATAACCTTTGTCCTATACAGTTCAAATTTTTAGACATTTTAACATCCATTTTACGACATCTTCACCTGGTCAATGATAGTTAATAGTGCATACTTAGTGAAATCAACTCCTCTTAAAGCTTTTGTTGGATCTTTTCAAAATATTGCATATGTGTTACAGACATATTGAAGATGTGTATGTGCAAGTTTGATGCTCAATTTTTTATTTATTTATTCTTTGTTTTTTTTTGCTTTGTTTTTTTCACAAAATGACAGGATTATTAACTTAGCAATTTTACAACAACTGCACACAGTCAGTGATGGTTAATAGTGAAATCAACTCCTCTTAAAGCTTTTGTTGGATCTTTTCAAAACATTGCATATGTGTGATATGTGTTACAGACATATTGAAGATGTGTATGTGCAAGTTTGATGCTCAGTTTTTTTTATTTATTTATTCTTTTTTTTTTTCTTTTTTTTTCCACAAAATGGCAGGATTATTAACTTAGCAATTGTACAACAACTGCACACAGTCAGTAATGGTTAATAATGAAATCAACTCCTCTTAAAGCTTTTGTTGGATCTTTTCAAAACATTGCATATGTGTTACAGATATATTGAAGATGGGCATGTGAAACTTTGATGTTGAAAAGATATTTCTTCACAAAATGACAGCATTTTTAAATTAGTCATTTTATGACAACTGCACTTAGTCAGTGATGGTTTATAGTGTATACTTCGTGAAATCAGCTCCTCTTACGCTTTTCCAAAACATTGCATATATGTTACAGATATATTACAGATGTGCATGTGCAAGTTTGATGCTCACTTTTTTTTTTTTTTTTTTTTTTTGACAAAATGGCAAGATTTTTAACTTAGCCATTTTATGACACTGCACTTAGTCAGTGATGGTTAATAGTGCATACTTTGTGAAATCAACTCCTCTTAGAACATCTGTTCGATCTTTTCAACACTTTACACATACGTAACAGACATATTGAAGCTGTGCATGTGAAACTTTGATAATGAAAAAATATTTCTTTATGAAATGACAATATTTTTAACATAGCCATTTTAGGACAGTTGCACCTAGTCAATATGGTTAAAATTGTATATTTTGTGAAATCAACTCCTCTCACACCTTTCGTTGGATTATTCCAAAACATTGAAGATATGTTGCAGACACATTAAAGAAGTGCATTTGCAAGATGATGCTGAAGTGTTTTTTGTTTTGTTTTTGTTTTTTTAAATGGCAGCATTTTTAACTTACCAGTTTTCAACAAGTGCATCCCCACCCCCCATCCCACCACCCCATCCCACCATGCAAACAGTGTTTGTGGGGAGGGGATGGGGTATAATATTTTCACGTCTGTCCATCCATCCATTATATTTTGCTTTTTGAGCTGGGGTTATTTAATAAGCCCTGCTCATTGACTTTTCCTGTTTTCTTATTTCTCCATGAAAACATATTGTGGGCGCTCATTAGAATTGCCTACTCAGTGCACTTTTAATGCGTACCACAACATACCATATTCGACCTAATTACCGCACATACTCCTATAAGTGCACAGTCAAGCAATTCCATAGTCTTCAGATTACAGCCAGTGTACTTTATGTCTACTTCTTTATAAAGGCATATGTTGTGGGTACTCATTTGAATTGCATCAACTTGTCGATGCAATTCAAATGAGTACCCAAAACATATGCCTTTATAAAGAAAATCACAAAGATAAAAAAACACATAAAGTCGTTCGTTGATTTTTTTAAAGTGTAACGTTAGTATAGGTAGGTACACATTTTACCAAAGCTTTTCCTAGTTTTTTTTGTTTGTTTTTTTTTTTAAAAACCTAAGCGTACGGTGTGGTAATTAGGTCGAATACGATATGTTTTTGAGGAGAAATAAGAATATCATCTAGATACTCCACTCAGCTATCTGGGCCCAGTTGTTCAAAGCGTTGTTAGCTTAACGAGCTCGTTAAGGGTCATTTCGTTAGCTGTTTTAGCGGATGCAATATACAATATTCTGATATTTTTTGCTGAAAAAATGTGAGTAGCTTTTGCATTGCAAAAGCTACTCACATTTTTTCAGCAAAAAATTTCAGCATATTTGCATATCACTCAGTGTAAATTTTAACGAATCGTTAACTAACGATGTCGTTAGCTTTGAACAACTGGGCCCTGGATCTCTGAATTATTTATATTTTTTTTTTTTTTTCAGCATATTACATTTATCACAATTTATGGACCTATGAATTATTTGTTTGCATTATTTCAGCACATTACCATTACTTTCGGGACCTATAAATTATTTGTTGCATTATTTCAGCATATAACAATTACTGTCTGGACCTTTAAATTGTTTGTCTGCATTATTTCAGCATACAACCTTTACTGGCTGGACACGAATTATTTGTTGGCATTGTTTCAGGATATAAACGTAACTGCCTGGACTTATGGATTATTTGTTTGCATTATTTCAGGATACTATCATTACTGTCTGGACCTACGAATTATTTGTTTGCATTATTTCAGCATGCAACCATTACTGTCTGGACCTATGAATTATTTGCATTTTCTCAGCATACAACCATTACTGTCTGGACCTATAAATTATTTGTTTGCATTATTTCAGCATACAACCATTACCAATCTGGACCTATGGATTATTTGTTTACATTATTTAAGCATACGAGGGTCGTGCAAAAAGTTCTGTCACTAACAGGCTTACTTAGTTTTATCCCAGGTATATTTTAAAATGCTTCACTGCACTTGAATGGAGTGTTGAATAGCTAACGATACCCGTTTATTTCGTGCAAATTGCTTTCCAACTGACCAAGTTATTTCAAATTGAAATAGATGCAGTCATATACACTGACCAATTTACTTGTTACATGGGAACATGGACAAGAAGACTGAAATTCGTAGCTCTATTAAATGCCGCATTAGGCTTAATATATATTCAAAGCAGATATTTAATGAATTGTTTGGTATATATGAACCTCAGACCATTTCAGTGTGCACATTTTTTAAGTGGGTTAAAGCTTTTAAAGCTGGGAAATGTTCTGTTGAAGATGATACCCATCCTGGAAGGCCTAAAACCTCTGTTACCAAGGCTAACATCGCTGCTGTAAAGATTGTGGCCGAACAGGATGCGTGATTGTCTGTCAAAGATATAGCTAGTGGTACTGGCATATCAGAAGGCAGTGTGCGAACAATTCTGAAAAAGCATTTGCACCTGAGAAAGGTTTGCGCTAGGTAAGTACCTCATTTGCTCACTGAGGAGCAAAAGACACAACACATTAAATGTGCTGGGGAACTTTTGAAAACCTACAAAGGCTGTAATAGTCGGGTTATTTCTAACTTGCTAACAGGTGATGAAACCTGGGTGCACATGTTTGAGCCACAAAGAAGGGTTGATAATAAGCAGTGGAAGCGAAAAGATCAAAAACGCCCATGTATTGCCAAGAGAACCATACGTTCGAAAAAGATGTTGTACTCAGTTTTCTTTAATTCAAGTGAGCCAGTCGTTCAAGTGCATGTATGACTCAGCTCCACAAGAAAATGGTCATACAGTCACTGGCTGATTCTACAAGAATTCTGTACTGAAGAAAGTGAAAGAGTTTTACAATAAGAAACAACCAAGTAAAGGATGGTCAGGAGTCCACCTTTTACATGACAATGCCTCCACTCATAAGTTTGAGGTTGTTAAGTCCTTTTTGGCTTCTGAAAAGGTGAAAGTTTTAAACCATACACCTTATTCACCTGACCTGAGTCCCTGTGACTTCTTTTTATTTCCAAGGCTTAAGAAAATGTTTTCTGGAAGTAAGTATACGTCTAGAAGTTCTCTTGGCAGCGCTATTTATCAGTGTCTCCAACGGATACCAAAAGAAGACTATTTATCTGCTTTTCACTACTGGGTAAAAAGGTTACAAAAATGTGTTTCAGTAAAGGGGGAATACTTTGAAGGTTTGTAATAAAAATATATTTGATAAAACGTAGCACTGAAGTAATCCTAACCCAGTGACAAAACTTTTTGCAGGACCCTCGTACAACCATCACTGTCTAGACCTATGAATAATTTGTTTGCATTATTTCAGGATACTACCATTACTGCCTGGACCTATGGATTATTTGTTTACATTATTTCAGCAAACAGCCATCACTGTCTAGACCTATGAATTATTTGTTTGCATTATTTCAGGATACTACCATTACTGCCTGGACCTATGGATTATTTGTTTACATTATTTCAGCAAACAGCCATCACTGTCTAGACCTATGAATTATTTGTTTGCATTATTTCAGGATACTACCATTACTGCCTGGACCTATGGATTATTTGTTTGCATTATTTCAGCATGGAGCCATTACTGTCTGGACCTATGAAGTATTTGGTTGCATTATTTCACATTATTACCACTACTACATGTATCTGGAGATATTAATTTTTTTGTTTGCATTATTTCAGCATGTTGCCATTACTTGTGAAAGATGGTCAGGTGGTGTCATATCTATCTACTATGGTGCTATATTCTATACTATACTGCAATTTCTACCCATCAACAACTCCGTATGTACCAGAAAGCAGGTCAGAGACACCACGGTGGGGATATATTATAACTAATCTCTTGGTAAGTTTGTTTTGCCCTTTCTCTCAAAATATTCATTTTCAGATCCATTAACTTTGTAATAATTTTTGCCAGGGTCCATAGACACAGTCAGTACCGCATCTGATCCAGGGGTTCAAGTTTGAATCCTGGCTCTGCCGCATAACTTTCATGGAGATTGATCATGAAATCATTTCTACAGTCATTCTTCCCCTTCCGTTGATTCAAAAAGGGCACTTGTCAGTTACTCATCATCATCATCACAGATTACTATGCATGTACATGGGTAACATCCACATCAGTAGGCACCCTGCCAGGTAGCTGGCTTGCTGTCATGGCAGATCTCCGGGTGTGTCTATCATGAGGGTTGATATCCAAGAGCTTCCACTCTCTGCAATCCCTCTCTGTCATCTGTTTCCATGTCATTTGGGGCCTCCCAGGTGCACGCTTTCCATCAATCTTTGTATGTCACAGGCTGACTTGACTGCACCATTGGAGCGTTCCATGTGTCCATACCAGTGGAGCCTTCTCTGCTTCAGGATGAGGTCCAAGTCTTTAATGCCAAGCTGCACAAGGAGCTTATTGGACCTGATGGTGACATCGTCTTATGGCTTGACATTGCAGAACTGTTTGGTCATTGCCCTGTCATTCCACTGCAGACTTTGGAGGTTACTGCATAAAGTACTTGTTAACCAATTAGAGGACTAAGCCTGCCCAGGAAAGGTGTGGGTAGGTTAATTGACTGGCTCAGCATGACCTTAGCAGTGTTGACAGGGCCATAAAACTCCAAAGCAAACTAGAGCGTCAATGGCACGCCATCGCATATCCCCATACCAGCGCCATCCCATTTCTCCCTGCACATCAAAATTCCAAATGCGTTCCTCCAGTCCTCATTCGTAAGGCTATTACCTGTGGCAGTTTCAAGGTTCTAGGTAAAAAAGCCTAAGAGGAGTTGGATGACAATAAAAAAATAGGCCCAAAATCCTACTTTTTGACCTCTAGTGACCCCAGACATGTTCCCGGGGCAAACTTTTTTTTGCACCACTGTATTCTACTCTTCATTACCTTCAATTTGATATACAACATGACTATGTTTGTACAAAATGAATTTTGGGGAGCCTTCGGGGTGGGGGTGGGGGGCCACACCCCCCTGGCCCTGCCCCCAGGGGTCACATCAAAATTCTGAATGTATTCATTCCTCCAGTCCTCATCCATAGGGCTATCGCCTATGAAAGTTTCGAGAATCTAGCTTAAATGGTCTAGGAGCAATGATGTGACATTACAGACAGACGTACGTATGGACGAACGTAAGGACAGATGGTTGATGGACGGGGGGTATAACAATATCCCCACGCTTTTCAAAATAAAAAGCATGGGGATAATCAATTAAATTCATGTACTCAGAAAAAAAAAGCACAATCATAACATAATCATAAAAAATCAAACATAACTGGCAAACAGTCTAGTTCCAGATGAAATGGTTAGTAGGAAGCCATCATGTTTGGATTTCACTGTACTCCTTTATGTATGGTAAATATCATAGCTCTGTTAAAAACCTTGGTCCAGTTGTTCAAAGCATTGCTTGCTTATAGAGCTTATTAATTCATTAATGACAAACACTTTAACTGTTGTAGCTATGGTATTTTCAAGTACATTGATATTTTTGCTGCGAAAATGTCACATTTTTTCAGCAAAAAATATAAATGCTTTTTTCCATATTTCAAGATAGAAATTTTGATATCACATTAGCTAATAGCTTCATTAAGTTTTGAACAACTGGCCCTGTGAAATATAGTGAAATTTGGCTTGTAAAATAACCTATTCTACAATTTGTTTTGGGGCACAGCATTTCCTACAAGATTGCATGTGTACCCAGCAAAGACTTAGATCAGCCTGCACATCTGCAGTCAGGGTCTTTGCAGGGCACTCTGTGGGTAGCCAAGGATACAAGCATCTTCAGGTGGACAATGAAGTCTGATCAGCCTCTGTGGATGTGCAGGCTGATCTGAGTCTTCCCTGGGTGCACATGCAGTTTTGTAAGAAATGCTTTGTCTCAGCTCATTTGTTGATGTGAAAGTAAGACATTTATTATTATCATTTCAGTTTTGTATTTCTATGGTGGGAGTTGTTATTCTGTCATTAACCACGATCCTAGTCCCTGCACCAGAACATCTACCAGACCTATTTCCTCTTGTCATATCTTTGTATTCTTGTGCACACTTTGGTATGTTTATGGTCTACTTTCACTATGCACAGTTTACCTCAGTACAGCCAGTGACAATGACAAAAGCAATAGAAAAAACAGAGAGCAAGATAAATGACAAAGAGCAGACAAAATTTAAATTTGCCAAGAAAAATAAACAAAAAAAGAAGAAACAACATTAGAATATCAAACATATTGTCCTGTTTTTTAGTTAAGCAAGGTGGTGGTGATTTTATGGGCATTTATAGCCCTTTCAGAAATATTACAAAGCTCCAGGAAATATTTTTTAGACTTTTTGAAACAAACACATACAGTAGAATAAAAATCTAAAAGGTTGCCTTCGGTAACAAAGAAGACATAAAAGAAGGAAAATCAGACATTTGCCTTCATATACAGCAGTGTAGTTTGTGAGGCTGTAAAACTTCAGTGATTTCCATGACTCAAACACTGATGACTTGTTTACCATGGTTGATTAGAACTCATTTTTGAGTCCTTAGGAAATTCTTCAATAGCTCAAAAATTATTCAGGGATATGTTAGGGAAATTTTCTTACCATGAAAATGCATGTTGTGTATACTCATTACAATCTCCTTGTCAAGATTCTATAAGTACACTCAACATACCATTAGTTTATAGAAGATCTAAAAGACACTGCTAAATTAGCCCTATTTGCCTCCTGACCTGTTGCTATGATTAAACCTCAGTGGCTCAAACTATCAGTGGCTAGAACAAATTACCATGGTCCCAAAGATGTTCAAGTCATTAAGATCACTTATATATTCTAGTTACTCACTGGAAACACTTTACAAATTCTAATGAGTACCAGCAACATGTGTTTGATGCAAAAATACCAAACAAAAGTCTTAAGAGGAATTTGTACTTTTTCAGGGAGCCAACCCTATCAATTTTTTTTTTTTTTTTTTTTTTTTTTTTTTTGCCTTCCTTTAAAAAGGGGTTTACTCAAAACAGAAAGAATTTTCTCACCTTGAGATCAGTTTTTTTTTTCCTTTTAGATTATATCTGTTTTCAGAGGGGACTTGATGTGCAGGAAATCAAACGAGAAGTCTCAAGGAGAGTGAATTCTTTCTTTTTAGAGGACCAGTAAGACCCCATTTCAGAAGGGAGATAAAAACATTTTGACAGCATTGTCTCCCTTTAAAGTGTATCAGTTCCTTTTAACATCACATTAATTGAACTACTTAGTTAAATAAGCTGATAATACTTTGAACAGTTGGGCCCTGATTGAAATTATATATGCATTATGGTACATGTCCTAAAATTTTGAACACTTTATTTTGTACCTTTTTGGTCCAAATTTTGCTTTTTATGCAATTGTTTCCTAAAATATCTAGTGGAATCCCAAACAATGTAGACCCTGATCAGACTGCTCCTTCAGGAGTCCACACTGTTAGCATATGCTATTTTGTCAGACACTTTGGTGTACAAAATTTTAGGACATTTACCGTACTGTATTTCTACATAAAATCTTGCTAGATTATTTTAATAGTGCTTCTTTTCTAATTCATATTTTATATAACTTGGAGTGTGTTGAGTCAGAAACTGCCTATCACCTGAGCAGAGCTCAGATGAATGAATACTTTTAAGTCAAGATCATAGACTATAAACCAGTGACTATCTTGAGCAGAGCTCAGACCAATAACTATTTAACAGAGAAAAAGCATTGACCAATGACTATTCTGAGTGCTAGGGGTGTGGGGTGGTGTTCTATAATGATTGTTAGTGTGTCTGCCTGCAGATCCAGGAATTGCAAGTTTGAATCCCAGCTTGGCCACATAACATAAATGCAGAGTGATCATTAGTGACATGCACACACACACACGCATGTTGGCAAGAGTGTGCACAAGTAATGGTTAACCATTTAGAGGACTAAGTCTGTCCAGGAAAAGTGTGGTTAGGTAACTGACCGGGCTTCACATGATCCTAATGGGTTGACTGGGCAGTAAAATCTCACTATGTGCCATCCTGTTCAATTTTTATTCAAATTGTGAATAGTGTATGTCATGACATTTGATAACAATTTTGCAGACTGATATGCTGATATTGATCTTTGCTTGCTATCCCAACGTTTGTCTCATAAATGTAAAATTAGTCTCATTTGAGTAATTTACATTTATCCTCATCATCACTTAACATGCTGTGGGCAAATACAGCAGACAACAAATTGATACTGCATGAAACGTTTAATTCTTTTTCCTGGGAAAAATAAGAAAACTATTTCAAAATGTCATCTGCTGAATTTTTTACCCAGTATTCTAAGGGCTTAGCAACTGAACTGTATTGTGCAATAATATCATACTTTACCGTATAATAGTGGGTAGGGTGTTATGTTTTCCATCTGTATGTCTGTCCATGTGTCTGTTATATTTACATTTTTCCGTATATATTGCTTCCACGTGTTAACCCATTATAAAATTGAAAAAAACTATCCCACACTATATATTGGAAGAGTCCATTTTCGATTTTAGGTCTGTCAGGCTACATCATAGAGATATTCTTAACCCTTAGGCTGCTAATCATGACTGTTGTCATGCTGGAGGGGTCTGCCAACTCTAAAGCCTGTCAAACTTACTATATATCACATGCAACCATTCAGAGCAAGTGTTCTCATACAAGAGTGAACCTACTATCATTAGATAGTCAGGTGCTGGATTTTACCCCCACTAAAAAAGACCGAGAATACCAAATATCAAGCTGCCATTAATTTCAGCACTCACTTCAACAGATTGATCACAATTTTCTGGTAAAAAAGCCCATAACACCTGAATCATTTCCAGTGAGGAAGAAGTAGGAATAACAGTAGAACCTTTGTATGTCATTTGTTTCATTCGCAATAGTACACAGTAGGCGCTGGTCCCTTATAACATTTTTTTTTTTAAGTGTCTTAAACGGTTCCTGGTTTACACGTGACTGTCACGTGACTTTCTAGCCACGTGACCATCCCTTCTCCGGTAAAATGGCCACCTACGATCGACAAATTGTATGTGAAAATTCCATGTAATTCGAGGCAAATTAAGGGAGTAATGACTTCTCGAGTAGAGGTACCCCCTCTTACAGGCTTGATTCATTTTTTTTCTAGCAGCCTAAAGGTTAACAGAAAGCCGATGAAAAAATAAAATCCCAAAAATTTAGCCCGGATTTGACATTTTGGGTTTGAATTTGACACAAAAAAAGCAAAATCACATTTTTTATTTTTTCTTCTACTTAACAGAAAGCCAATGAAAAAATAAAATCCCAAAAATTTAGCCCGGATTTGACATTTTGGGTTTGAATTTGACACACAAAAAATGCAAAATCACATTTTTTTTTCTACTTAAAGAAAAATGGTTGAACTATTTGCAATCAGTGGAGACACTGATCAGATGCCATTTTCTGCAGCATCTGATCTGGGTCTGCACTGTTTGCCAGCAACCAATTTAGGGGTCTCCAGTCTTCAATGGGTTAATGTAAGTTTATTTCATGGAGCTCCTTGACATGTGAACTAGCAGAGAACTTGTTAAGTAGAAGCATTTGATGATAATTTTGGGATAATTTGACTAATCATTTGTTGTGGGTTCTCATTAGAAACACCTTAGTGAGGCACTGCTAATGACACCCACAAGGTATGTTTTATGGAGAAATAACAAAAATTATCACTGAATTATCATGAAATACTCCTTAATAAGTCCTTTGTACTCATATGGGATTGTTAATGGGCTAATTTTGCTAATTATTTACTGAGTTATGGCCCCATGGTAACTTTAAAGTTGGTTTGAGGCCATAACTTGAGTGTTTTTCATCCTATTGAAATGAAATTCATACCTCGACTTTAGGATGAGGAAATGCAGGTTTTGTTCATAAATGGGATTTATATATCAATTCTGCATGAGTTATGGCCCCGGATAAATGTAAAATTTATTAACTACTTGTAATAGTCAGTTTCTTGCATCTAAATGAAATGAAATTCATATAGTGACTTACATGAAATGTATTTTTACAGAAACTGTTGTTATGCTGTAAGCATTACCTACAGACATTTCTATTGTCATTACATACCAGTGGTGAGACATCACATTACGAAAACATGCGTATTCAAATATATTGAAAATTTTACCACCAGAAAATGAAAATTTTCAGATAAAAAAACTCTGATATTTTTCATATTTCTGCTCAAAACATAGATTGTGGGTACTCATTAGAACTGCCTCAGCAAAGCAGTTCTAATGAGTACCCACAATCTATGTTTTTGAGCAGAAACAAGAAAAATAATGTATACCCCTGTAAATCCCAGTTTTACTATATAAAAGTGGGGTTTAAGGGGGTCAAAACTATATAGGCATGTTTTCGTGATGCTCCTTGCTTTTTGATGCTTCATTTTGAGATACTATTGTACATTTTACTTTTAGTTTTGTTTCTTGAAAGATATAATAGAATTTTACACACATTTGAGGGACACAGACATATTTCTAGATAAGAAGAGTATCCAGATATTTTTATATATATATCCTTATATCTCTGTGAAAACATGCATTTAATTAATCATTAGAATGTAGAATGCATGGTGTTCCTTTCCATTGTATTTTGTCGGTTTTTGTCACAGAACTGAAGTCATCATTAAATTGTACATGTAAGTAAATATATTATAAGTTTAAACAGGATATAAAATCTTAAATTCAAACAGAAAAACAAGAAAGCTCTAAAAGGGAAGTAATAATTTTGCAAATGGATGCCATTAAAACTTCTCCCTTTGTAATGTTGGTTGCATTGCTTTACTTCAGCAGTGAAGGGATAGTCAAGCATAGCTCGGGATGAGGACGGGTATCCAGATAATATTTTTTTCTTATTTCTCCAGGAAAACATATGTTGTGGGTACTCATTATAAGTGCCTCATCGAGGCACTTCTAATGAGTACCCACAACATGTTTTTGTGGAGAAATAAGAAAAATACAATTTTTTTTCACAAAAACATAGTTTGTGGGTACTCATTAGAAAGCCTCATTGAGGCACTTCTGGTGAGTACCCACAACATGTTTTTGTGGAGAAATAAGAAAAATACAATTATTTTTCACAAAAACATAGTTTGTGGGTACTCATTAGAAAGCTTCTTTGAGGTGCTTCTAATGAGTATCTACAGAGTATGTTTTCATGGAGAAATAAGAAAAATTCCAGGGCCCAGTTGTTCAAAGTGTTGTTAGCTTAACGAGCTCGTTAAGGGTCATTTTGTTAACTGTTTTAGTGGATTCAATATACAATATTCTGATATTTTTTGCTGAAAAAATGTGAGTAGCTTTTGCATTGCAAAAGCTACTCACATTTTTTCAGCAAAAGATTTCAGCATATTTGCGTATCACTCAATGTAAATTTTAACGAATCGTTAACTAACGACGTCGTTAGCTTTGAACAACTGGGCCCAGAACTTTTCGATTGAAAAACAAAAGGGCCTTATCTGGAGCTATGCATAATCAATTCTGGTCTCATTATTTCATTATTTTTACCAAAGTATTAGAATACATGTACAAGTGGCAGCTTATATCTGATCTGCAACAGGAAAAAAATAATGCTTAGGGGTCCATATTTATACCCCCAGGACACTGTGTTTGTGGTGTTTTCATGTTGTCTATCTATCTGTTACATTTTGGTCATAGCGGGGGTATCTGATAACCACTGCTTATTGGCAATTTCTTGTTAAACTTTGTTTTAACCAAGACTATGCTATAATGAACCATTATAGAGGTTCCTGTGTACATAATCCTGTGTTAGCTTAACAACAGTGTTGTACCCAAACAAAAAATATATAGATTATATAGAAAAATTACCATAAATGGTCATAAATTACCATTGGTCATTTTTCCATATAATCTATATATTTTTGTTTGGATACATCGAATTTAGGGTCCCTCATTAAACCACGTTATAACCAAAATCATGCTATAATGAGTCATGTTATAAACAGTTCCTGTGAATATAAAGTTGTAATGCTGGGCCGGGTTGTTCAAAGCGTCGTTAGCTTAATGAGCTCGTTAAGGGTCATTTCGTTAACTGTTTTAGGGGATTCAATACACAATATTCTGATATTTTTTGCTGAAAAAATGTGAGTAGCTTTTGCTACTCACAATTTTTCAGCAAAAAATTTCAGCATATTTACGTATCACTCAATGTAAATTTTAACAAATCGTTAACTAACGATGTCATTAGCTTTGAACAACTGGGCCCTGGTATTTTCATGTCACACTTATAAAGTGTAAACCATCATTAGTGCCTTGAAATATAATCAACAGTTGACTCTCATTATCTCAAACACTGTAACTCAAACTACTCCTTTTAAGTCAAACTAAATTTTGGATAGTGTTGGTTTATGTTTGCTTTATTCTTTACATTTCAACACCTTTTGTCTCAAACTACTGTTACATTTAACTCAAACTGAAAATTCTGGTCCCTCGGAGTTTGAGATAATGAGAGTCCATTGTTAGTGCCTTGAAATATATTTTACCTCTGCCGGAATGATAATAAAATTGAAAACAAAACAACTGACTTGTGATTAGAAAAACATTTATTTTGCTACCTTTCAACTATTAAATGAACAAAAATGCACCATAATTGAGAGAAATGACATAATCTGCACCAACATGCCTTTTTTAGAGGAATGGATACACTCTCAGGGGAGGTAACTCTGTCAAATTGTTTTATGTCCCTTCTGAAAAGGTGTCTACTCTAAAAGGAAAGAATTTGCTCCCAAGTAGACCCCCTTTTTAAAAGAGGTTTGCTGTACAGGAAAACAAATTCAATAGAACCTGTCTAAGCAATATCCTGTGTTAATGTGGCAGTTCTTTATATCCCTTGAAAAGCAACTATGTGGAAATCAACCTGTATTTAGCAAGCACCTTTATTAAGCAAGCACCTGCCTATAGCAACCATTTTCTGGCTTTCCCACAGGTGCTTGTTTAACACAAGTCTGACTATGAGGTCTCAAGAGTTGTCATCCCTGTAAAAATGTGACAAACAAAAAAAAAAAAAAAAAAAAACGCTGAGTGTTTTCATTCCCCTAAAGCAAATATGACAATGGGCCTCACCCATATGACATACAATAGCACTAATATTTATTGTGATAATTACTATATTTACCGTATCTATTTGGACAAATGACCTCCTTACCACAGCATAGCCCAGATAAGAAGTGTAGCCATAAGATTATATTTTCTTATTTCTCCATGAAAACATATGTTGTGGTTACTCATTAGAAGCGTCATGCCCACAGAATGTGGCATCTGATCAGGGTCTACGCTAATTACAGCTCCATTCCAAATTCTTTGTGGCAATCAAAAATAAGCAAAATGCTGAAAGTCTCAGTTTGTTCAGTAACAGAGGACTTGTTGAGGAGGAAAATTTGATGATAATTCTGAGATATGTTTTTTATATCTCCATAAAAACATATATTGTGGGTACTCATTAGAAGCACCTCAGTGAGGTGCTTCTAATGAGTACCCATAATATATGTTTTTATAGGGATCTGGAGAAAACTTTCTCACAATTATCGCCAAATGCTCCTCCGTAAGTTCTCTGAGTACTATTGGAAAACTGAGTATTTTCACCACCTGATATTGCAAACTCATGTTTGGAACACATTTGCAAAGATATTTTTGTCCAACATGTAAATCAGTTTGGATAGGCTGTCATCTACACCCTGTTATTGCAGTTTTTAAAGACCATATCTCAGTAATTTTACCGAAATTCGGTTTAAATGTAAAGGATCTATGTCTCTGATCTATGTCACTTGATTCTGAATCCTCGCACTTGCACTGTCTAGATCACCATGTACAGAAGACTATCTGACTGGCAATTTTACCAGATCCTGAATTCTTATGCTGGCACTGTCTAGACAGACTATCCTATACCTGCACTGTCTAGTTAGACTGCTGTATGCCAGTGCTTCAGTCTGACCAAGACTGCTGAATCAAACTGTATTTTCACCATCCTAGGCTGGCCTTGAATCACTCTGTGCCTTGTGGTTTTCAAGAAAATAGTCCAACAAACACAAGACAAGCCAGCAGTAAAAACACCCAGGTCGTATACTGGACACATCTTCCTTCGGAATGATTAGCTACATTGGGGTAGTCCTCTTCATAACCGTCATAGAATTTATCATAATCCTCAAAGGCCTTCTCGATTCCACCAGAATAATCAGGATCTTTCTCGACTCCATCTTGGAAAGTGTCACCTGAAATTACAGAGATAATAATGAGCATCTCCAAATACAGTAAATGTTATAAAATTTTAACACTATATTCCATTCTCATTTTTTCCCCCTAAATTTTACTTTTTATGCATTTTTTTCTTTACCCATTGTAGACTCAATAACTCCCCCACACTATACATTGATGGATTCTAATTTTGATTTTAGGTATGTCAGGCTATGTGATTTAGATATTCCTGGAGAAAAATGGTTGAATTATTTGCAAATGGTGGAGACCCTGATCAGACGCTGCGTTTTTACTTTCATTGCAATTACAAAAGTACCTCTTTGAAATCTTGCTTCGTGATGAATGCAAATCATTGTCAAGAGAAGCTTGATATTTCATTCATGCTTTGAATGAAATGCACACAGTCTAATCTGACTCTACACTGGTAAAGTGGCCGGGGCTACCGACTTTAGATCATAAGGACCCTGGTTCGAATCCTGCTGGAGGCGGAATTTAGTGCCAAGATTGTCCAGTGCTTCATTTCACAGAACATTTCATTATCAGCCGTCCATCCTCTCATTATGACTTAAATTCTGTTGAAAGGGAAGTAAATACCAAATCATCATCTCTAAAATGGTTGCTATGGACCATGATTCTATTAGGGACAAAAAGCATAGACCCTGATCAGACTACACGTATACAGGCTGATCTGGATCTTTGCTGGACTCATGCCATAAGGTCAATTTCTGTTTTAACACTTATTATGCTATGAGCAAATTCAGCAGACGACAAACTGATGATATTTTTTTTCTTATTTTTCCTAGAAAATAGGATCTGACAGTTCATGCAAATTGTCTCCTAAGGAGACAATTTGCATGAGCTGTCAAATTCTATTTTCTAGGAAAAGTAGGGGAAATATTTCAAAATGCCATCTGCTGAGAATTTTACCCAGCATGCAAAGTGTTATGGCGTGTTTGATTATGATAGAGAACTTACCACAGCCAGGGAACTGGTACACTTTACAGATCATCTGGCCATCATAACAATGGCAGAGGTTACATGCTGCTGTCAGCCAGGTACCGTGGGCGACTGAACCACAGGGTTGATGACGCACACGGTGCTCGCAGTATCTTCCATAAAACTGTCTGAAAACAGAAAGAGAAAGGGTCATTAAAATATCGCACCAATATGCCATTTTAAGCGGAAACGATACACTTTCAGGGGAGGTAAGTCTGTCAGAATTATTTCCCTCGACACCATCAATCATGCCCCAAAAACCCTGATGAAAAGGTCTAATGTAAGGGTAGCAAAAAGGCCAAGCGATTAGTGGAATTCACCTACTCCCATCATCTTGATATTACTGAAATAATGTTGAAAGGGACGTAAAACACCAAACCAAATATAGATGTACTGTAAAAGGAAACAATTTGCTCCCCTTGGGAGTCTTTTTTTTTCCGTTTAAAGAGCAGACTTCTTTTCAGAAAGGGCCTGGTGTACTGAATAGCAAAACAGGAAGTCACATTAGTTGTCTCCCTTGTTAAAAAAAAGGTGGAAAATCTACCCTGTTTTAATACCCAGTCACTTTAAGACTTGCATAGGCACCTCTTTGGTTCAGTCTGAGTGTTGTTATAATCTTCATGTGTGTTATGATTTTGTCAGTCACCATTTTATTTTACCTTTACCCTTCTCTGTGGGCTAATTCAGCAGACGACAAACTAATGACATTTTTTTTTCTAATCCCCAGAAGATATTCTTAAGACATATCATACTTCTGCCAAGTAGATTCACACGAAATGTCAGGACTTTTTTTTATGAAAAAAAAAATGGAATGTCGACTTAAAGGTTTTGCTTGTCGCTCTAGGAGTTAACCATTTCCACTAATGAAGAATAAATAGAATAACAGAGGTACTTACTTTTTACAATGACAGAAGGAATTCATGATGCAGAGTCCACCATTCTTACAACAGTCGTTTGTGTTTGCTGATGTGATTAAATTTTCTGGAGTCTCAACTGAAACAATATATAGAGAAATCATTAAACTTTTTCACTCCCTGGACTAATACTCAGCAGATGACAACCTGAACATATGTTTTCTCTTTTTCCAAGAAAAAGGATTTGACATTCATGCAAATTGTCTCTAGGAGACAATTTGCATAAAATGTCAAATCTTGTTTTTATTCTATCTTTAGGAGAATTTGGTTTGACATTTCATGCAAATTGTCTCCTTAATAGACAATATTTGCATAAAATGTCAAATCCTATTTTTATTCTATCCATTGGTTTAACCTTTACAGCTCTCTGAGCGAACTCAGCAGACGACAAATAATTGAATTGTTTTTCTGAATTGTCTTCCAGAAAACAGGATTTGAAATATCATGCAAATTGTCTCCTTTGGAGATAATATGCAAGAAATGTCAAAACCTATTTTCTGGGAAAAATAAGAAAAATAATTCAATTTGTCGTCTGCTGAATATTTTACCTAGCTTGCTAAGCGTTAGTAGAGCTAGCTTCATTTTCCCATAGTAAAACGACTTCAAATTATACAAAAATATATCAAGAGACTGCACTGTTTCTTATCCAACAGTGGTTGAGAGAGTATACAGGGAGCAAAACAGAATTGTTCAAATTTTAGAATAAGGCGGTTAAAAATGACCAAATAATTATATAAAGTACAGCACAACTGCGGACTGGCTAACTTCTAACTTGGCCCCCTGTGGTATTTGTATATTGCAAGTTGATAGGGTGGTGACACGCCTGTCGTCATTGTATATTACACGTTTAAGTCCATGACACGCGCCACAGTGACACGCCCATTAGTTTACTGACGCTCATTTACGGCGATAATTATTTGAACCTCAACATGAGAAAACGTACCTTCTTGATATGGGCGGATTTGAGTCTTCGTTGGGCGCACATGTGAGAAGGTACACTTTCTCATGTTGAGCTCAATTATGCTAATTTCTAAAATTATTCCTGACGCTACTCCAAGGGAGCATGTAATAAACAAACAGATAATGTCATTTATCTGTATATACGGAAGACTCATTTTAGATACAAAATGCATAAAAGTACAGAAAAAAACTTTTTTAATAAAGGAGAAATAAAATCTTTAAATTTGTAAACTGATATATAATAATAATCTAACACGGAAGAAAGTCAAGAAGTAGCGATATTCTCTCACTGAAATCGTTCAGAGAGGACTGAGGCCACGCCTCATGAAAATCCGAACTTTCACGAAATGTGCCGAAACTGACCACCCAGCGGGTTCTCGTCTGCACGAAGACCACCAATAAAGTCTTAGTAAACAAAAATTGATAACTGGATTTAATTTATCATGTATTACATGAGTCTTAAGTATTCCTAAATCTTTTATCACGCTCAAAATGACAAATAACTGGAGTTTGGCAAGCAACGAGATTATCAGAGAATTATCTGTAATCGTCTTCAAACAGGTGTTAATCCGGGTAACTTGATGATTTGAGCCGTAGCATCAGAAAACGTACCTTCGGACATTCGCGCAGTCTGATAAGAATCTTCACTGGGCGCATTTAGGATAGTTAAGGATGCTGAGTGTCTTCACGATAACATCGAAGACTCTGATCAGACTGCACGAATGCGCAGGGTGATATGAGTCTTCGTTGGGCGCACTTGTCAGAAGGTATGTTTTCCCACATTAGGAGTCGTTTTCTACCTTTTGATAGGTTACAAAGACCCACACCAGTAATGTAGAATACCCAGCGGGTGTCTGTTATGACCTGCGCGAAGGGTCTGACGATCGAGTGGGGCGAGTGGGGGGGGGGGGGGCGGGTTGGGGGTAGGGATGGGGAAGTCGGCTAACTCAAAATTTCATTTTCATGGGAGATGTTCTGACAAATTTTGGATACCGTATTTTCCACATCTTAATATTTACATTGCTGAAGAAATGATCAACAAGATCATTTTAAAAACAACCTTTCAGTGTGTCTAAAATTGCTGGATGAGTGGCAAACATTGCAGACCTGATCAGACGCCGTGTTGTGCGACGTCTGTTCTGGATCTACAAAGTTTGCTAAGGCCTGTCTGTACGATAATTTGATCAAATCCCCCCCCCCCCCCCCCCCCCTGCGTCAGGAAAACAATCGAATCCCTGACCACCGTGCAGACTGGAGTGATTTCGCTGTTTTGCACGCAACCGATATTCTCATGATATAACTTACTGTATTGCGAATAATGTACTTACCCATATTCTTGTTTTTGTGCGTACGTCTTTCCCTTTTTTCTGCTCGGCGGGTCATGCTCAGCCATTCTGTAAAAAACAAAACAGTTTTACAGCGTGTGGAAATGTTAGCTCGTGTGCGGACAGCGATGGCCCAGATCAGACTGCGCATCCGCGCAGTCTGATCAGGGCCTCCGCTGTCCACTGGTACTGTAGAATATATTGGTGTATAGCAGAGATCATCGTCGGGATTTTGCAACTTTACTAACAGATCTGAATCACTTTTCAGAAGGGGATTAATGTGCAGGAAAGTAAACGGGAAGTCATAAAAGTTACCTCCCTTGTACAAGGATGGAGAAAAATCTAATAAATGTCTCCATGCCCCTTAGATGTGCAACCATATCTCATTTATAGCCCTTAACCCTTTTATCCCTGGGTTTCTGAAGTGGACACTTCCATCTCTGTATCTGGTCAGAACCATTGTTTCAAATAGGGGTCTCAAAACAGAATGGCAAACTGTGTAGATCCTGATGAGACGGCTCATTATGAGCCATCTCATCTGGATCTATACTGTTCGCAAAAAAAGTTTTGGTCTTCAGGACTGAGAAGGTTAATGCAGAGTCTGTGTGTGACCTGACCCCAATGCGGTCAACCAAAGGTCACAGCATTCTTCGGGTGTCAAGAAACAGTAAACGGTGAATGAAGGCTACGTGAAAATTATTTCAATTTTAATCGCTACTTCAAACGTTTTTCCGCCTATGACTCTTCAAGTTGGCGATAAATCAAAACTGGTGTTTGACAAATATCCTCAGATTATTTCTGATTAAATTTAATGTACCCAGTCATAAACCACTGTATCGCGGAAACGGGGCAATCCTGTGCATAGTTTGGGGTCGCGAGACACGCGAATTGCATTTGGGGTTGAGTTTGTCGCCAACGCACCCGTTACTTTTTGCATATCACCTGAAAACTGGAGAAGTTATCAGTGCGTTCCCGCTGATAAGCACGAAACTTTGTTTGGCAATAAATGTTGAGTCAAATGCTTGAAATGAAGTATACATAAATTGAGACTAAAATTTATGAATTTGCAAACCGCAAGAATTCCCA